>JAJEKV010000044.1:5009538-5188723 GCA_021234155.1 Isoetes taiwanensis | reverse complement strand
TTGGTACTTCGTTCAGTGCGTATTGCTCTCAGGATAATGGTTTGGAATAAATAAATTGTGGAATAAAATCACAGTATGCAAGGCAATTAACATTGACATAATATGCTTTAAGCAAAAATTGCAAGCCTCTATGCTTTGCCAGACATTGATGGTCCTACTTGTGACATCGTGAAAGAACCAAAAGCACAGAAAATGTGTGGAAATGGTGGAGTGGCTGTTACATTAGGAATCAATACTTTCGGACTTAGTGTAAGGACATAAACAATTAATATGTATGGACTCTGAATATTCCTTATCGGTATGATATTTTAGCACTATTTTACACACATTATAAAAAGCTTTATTCGGATGGGCTACAGGGATGATATCATCTCTTTTGAATTGGAACAAGATATTTTGAGGTTTCAAATGCAAGGGGCCTTAATCTTAGCCAGAACTTCAATGGAAAGAACCCGAGGAAACAAGCAAGCTAGTATCCATACTTGGGAAGATGATCCTCTGGTTTGAGACCATGGAGGGAAGAGAATGATGATACCAAACAAGGCTAGAATAGATACTCTGAGGATCAGCTCTATGGTCACAATTAAGCCATTTATAACAATCTATGCACTAATGCTGAGCTTTTGATATACAATGGGTCGAGAAATTCCCAGCGCTCGGTCTCATGTACTATGAGCAAAAGTGTAATGAACTATTTGATCATCTCACGAGATGATTTGGAGGCTGATTCCAGATTTTGATATAGAAACGCGGAAATGCCTTGAATCCGATCATGCGCAATCAGATTCTTTACATGAATGCGGTTAAAACCTCTTGCAATGGAGCATGTAAGATCATCCAAAATTGCTGAGCATGTAGGCCATGCTATAGTGCCACATATAGGATATATATAGAGACAAAATTGGCCAAAGCACTTGAATCAGCACGGTGGATGACATGAATAAGAGTTTAAGGTATCTGCTTGAAGCCACGAACAATGTAAGCCTGGCCCGAACCTGAAGGGCTACAATGCAAGTCTTGGTATGATGAGCATGCAGTCATAAAAAGGAAATGGAAGGACTACACCCGAGGATGAAGTAGCAAAAACAGCCCTAAGGAAGGCATATCAGAGGATCATAAGGCAAAAAAAGAGACAATTTGTACTAAGCGGTAGGAGACCTTGATCAACCAATACCAAAATGATCCAAAATGCGTTTGCGACTCAAAAGCACTGACACAGAAATCCAGCTTCTTTGCGCAAGTGGGACAAGTTAAACACTTTATATCTTGATGATAGGCGCCGAGTCCGTGACTAAAAAGTGAGTGCGATATAATTTTACAAAAATAGGCAATAGGCGGTGATGTCTTGCAAATGGCAAGCAAGGATCAAAAAGCAGGATATGTGCGGAGCAATGGGAAAGAGCGGCATCCATACCATATGTACGCATGTTTATAGCAATGCAACAAGGATTCCCACGGAATTGGCGGCTCAACGAATTGTTCCGATTCATAAAAATTGGTTCCATGCTAAGCAGGAAACAATTCTGAACTCTCATGGTAAGTAATTTGTTCTCTAGGTATTTACAAATATTGTAGAAAAAATTAGTCTTTGAGCATATGGAAAAACCAAAACCTGGCGAGTTTAGGGCTAAAATGTCTATTGGACCATTTATGCTACATTAAAATGCATTTTGATTGGTCAAGGGGACGAGAAAACCTCTATATCTGTCACATTTGTAGACTTCATAAGGCATTGACAAAGTTCCAGAGACTAGATTATAGGAAAAGAATGGGCAATTATGTCCCTAAACTACTTGGGATCTGGTTCAAATACTCTATGAGAAAGTTTGAAATGCGATTATCGATGCCATTCAAAAGTGAATACGGACACGGTTAATGTATTGGAGGTTAATAAGGATGCCCCTTGTCTCCTACTATATTTGGTCTCTTTAGTAATGACTGAATGATTCCATGTCTTGTGATAGAGCCTGCAAGAATTCAGATATAATGATCCAATTGCTCTTATATATCTTTGATGATGTGATTTGCTATTTGCAGATCGAGGTACACATCGCGGCAATTACTTGATCAATTGGCTGCTACATGCTCGCGGGGATGCAAGTAAATCTAGAAGAAGACTAAAATATGTGATGGAGTGCGCTCAAGCGAGAACGAGGGGTTCCTCTATTTGGGTGAAAAAGTTGAGATATACGAGACATATAAAATATCTGGGACTTACTAATGCTTGAAATCACATAAATGGCATCCAGTGCATACAACAAAAAGTGAGAAAAAGGCTGAAGGCACGTATTCTATAAAGCATGTGCTTGGGAAAACCCACATATGGGCATGGCCACTAAGAAAAACATTATGAATCTAGACCAAGCACTAGTATTATGGGAGCTGAAATTTGGGAGGACCCGGGGCTACAAGGCTCTTAGGATGAAATGTGGAACAGGTACACAGAAGTTCGGAACGGAATTGGGTGTAAAGAAGCGCAAACCCATATCCAAATGATGCTAGCGAATAGGCACTATGCTGAAGGGAAGCCTCAAATGCATTAGAGCATGCTAAAAATAAAAAGATGGATGCCACCACGCATTCCTTATTATGCTTACTTTGAATGCTTGAACATAAAAGGTCTGGTTCTTTGATGTCAAGACGGCTTGAAAGATGGGATATCATGTGGAAGGCATTCCATTGTCTTTGAGAACATGGGTCTGAAAAGTTGAAAGAAAGAAATGGATGAGCATATATAAGATGCATATCCTACATTGGATGAGCAATACATCTAAAGGAGAACTTAACTCGATAAAGAGGCACAATATCCAGTGAGAATCCGGCTCGGCTGCCATCTAGGTGGGAGGTTGGAATGGGAATTCTCAGGAAACCAATGAGATCTTTTTCAAAAGTATCGGCAAAGATGAGATAGAAGAGCCTGAAGACCATGTCATGTAAGTATCCGACCTATAGTATATCAGAGATAGATATCAGCATGCGATTTACATACCTTTTGAGTTGGAGAAATGGGGTGGATCTTTTAGCCCAGAACTCTATAGCATAGAGAGAGTTGTATTAAAAATGCCAAATACCTAATAGAAGAAGAGGATGCATTGTGAGTGAGTGAGGTGGATGGGAATTGACTCATCTAATTTTTATGACTATGATGTATAATAATGTCGTCTTATAGGCACAGGAGGCCTCTGAAGCGTAATACACTTCTCTCTCTCTCTATCTCTCTCTCTCTCTCTCTCTCTCTCTCTCTCTCTCTCTCTCTTGCATCGACCACATGCTCCCAAATTTTTTTATCTCTCGTGCTATACGAATAATTTTTATACAATACGAGAGAATATGAGAGATAATAATCTCGTCACTTAACAAGCCAGTTAGGGACAATAATAAGCCATGATTTCTTTTTTAGGCATTCCTGAAATTTCTTAGGTTCTCTCTCCTGTTTCTAGGTGCAAATCTCTTGAGTAGGCTGACCATGTTGCCGCTTCTCCATTCTTGGTTCTCCCCTACTGTTTCTTCACAGTCTTTTGATGCTGCGGTATGGCGTATGGCTGCGGGTTTATCCTTCTTTGCTCTTAGTTTCGAAATTCATGTCCGTTAGTCATGCGCCCGACTTTGAGAAAAAGAAAGGGCGATTGATCTATAAGGGGAGATGGATGGGCTGGTTGAGATGGGGCGGACCTACCTCACAGAATCCGTACCGGCCTTAAGAACTCCGCCGTTACTCGGTTCTTAGAATCTTTATCGGATTCAACTAGCTCTGAGATCTTTGGTCTGAATCCGGGCAGTGGATTGCTGCTCGTTATAGATGCACGAAGTTGGAGTCCGGACCATTAGTTCATGTTAAATCCCATGATACGATGTCTGGATGATCATAGTGAAGAAGCGTTAGCTATGATCAATGCTTCATTCCTTAATTTGGAGTAGAACCTACATGGCGAGAATAGACATGTTAAGGAGCTGCCGATCAAGACCCATTCCAAATTCGATTATCGATGGTGGGAAAAACAAAATGCAAACCCGTAGAGAGGCGGAGGGCGATTCCAGCAAATACCATATGAAGGCGGGTGTTCTTGCATGTTGGGAAAATTACAAATTTCAAGCTTCCCTTCCAACATCGATGGGTTCCTGTACCACGGCTACTCGCTACAGTTCCACCATCTACACTCTGCGGCCTAGGGGTAGGCTTTTGTAGGCGGATAGCTAGAGGTGAGGGCTTTGCAAGCAGCCAACTAGAAATTGGGAATTTTGCAGATAAATCCTTATTCAATGTAGCATCCACGAACGAAGCCGAATTCGGAAGATCTTTGTACGCGCTACACAAATTCCATCTGCTTCCTGACCCGGTTCAGGCGCCCAAGCGGGCTCTAGGAGCGGCTGAAACTTATCTTGGTGAGCAGTTATGCCGTTTGATGCCATAGCTCTGTTTGCCATAGTTCCTCTTTGCAGCTTGGCCCATAATATTTCGAGGCCCCAAAACTTTTCATTTAAAATTAAAAAACCAAAATAATATGCCATCTATAATGGAAATGCCCTAACGGCCAGTTGAGGGGCAAAATATCTCGAGGTGAGAGTCAAAGAAAGCCCACTCTCACCCATCTCCCTTCTCCCATCTCTGTTGTTGTCTCGTAACCTCTGGTCGCATGTGGCCGAGGCATCTCTCTCTCTCTCTCTCTCTCTCTCTCTCTCTCTCTCCTCTCTCTCTCTCTCTCTCTCTCTCTCTCTCTCTCTCTCTCTCTCTCTCTCTCTCTCTCTCTCGTTGGCAACTACATATATGGTTTTGTCATCTCTCATGCTATCTGACCGAGATAGATTCCTATACTGCATTATGACAGAATGTGCGAGATAATCTCGTCATTTAACAAGCTGTTGAACAAAGATAAAGCCCCTTGTCCGGATTTTTTTTGGCATCCCAAAATTTTTAGGTTCCGTCCCCTATTTCTTCGTGTGATCTGGGTGAGAGCCTGATCGAGGGCTTCTCTAGAAATCGAACCTAGAAATTGATGGCTCAAATCTCTAGTATGTTGCTACTTCTTCGGTGTAAATTGGGTATGTTCAAGTAGATTCCAAAAGCGATTCGGGTGCGATTTAAGCGGATTTTCTTTGTGTTTTTTGTCATAGCCCTCAATCTCAAAAAATATATCTCAGAAATCTTTCCACTTTACTTCTTGCTGATATAAAATTAGTTGCTCGAGGATTAGTTCTCGAGATTCATCCATATTTGAATGCATGTGGTTATAGAAAGAGACATATCTGATTTCGACGCGATATGAATTTTGCACATCTGATTTCTGACACCTATCTGAGTTTCAGGAAATGGACATGCAAATGTGCTCTTGCCATAGCACGGCTGACTGAAAAACCTACTGCCGGTAACTACTGTATCTTGAGAAGTCCCATTGGGATCTTGAACTCTTGCTTTGAACGGGGAAGTGTTTTTTAGTTTGGTTTTTATACATTAGTTCTTTAGCTCAGTTGTATATAGAGATTTGTTGAAAACTATCATCCCGATCTGAGACTTGCCATGGAAAATAGGCGGCTTTGGATATGGATTAGACTTGAGTTAGACCTAATACAAGGTAATAAAAATAAGAACATGAGATAAAGGTTTTGTCTTGAGAATGCCTCTAGAATATTCCTGGTGCTCCTCTTTTATGAATGCTCCCAAATTAGTGAAGGATTAGGTGAATCTTGCTTAGAAGAAAAAAGGCCCCAAGATCTTTAAGGAGTTGATTAAAAGTCTGGCTGGTCAAATAGAACCCACAATAAAGTTCACATGTAAATGGATTGAGTGTAATTACTAAGTAAGAACTATAATGCACAAAAATTTTACCTGCTCTTTATTAGAACACTAGAAGGCTAGAAAGCGTACAATTAGAGTTTTTTTTAACTGAAATTGACATTAATTAGGAGGCATAAATTGTCTTGAGGATATGATTTAGACTCAAAAAAAAAAATGACCCTACACTTTGAAATTTACAAGGCGTCTCATTGCATACCAGTACTATAAGTACAATCGTAGTGTCTGGTGTACTAAACACCGGTCCAGTGGTATTGTCCTAAGCTTTCATACAGCCAAAATGGAGTATGGTTGAAGCTTTGGGGCTACCTTGTGTGTGTGCATTAGTTATTTATTTAATCACATAAGTGATGTTGTTGTCACCTCTTGACATATGCTTGTTCTTAGCGGGCATTCATCTACAAACTCCCATGTCTTACCTCATATTAGCTTCAACTTTGAGTGGTGGCTGGGGATCAGGATATTCCATTGTTGGCAGAACTTTAATGATAATATTCTTGGTAACTGCTTGAGACAATTAGGCAGGGAACAGTACATAGTAGTATCTTACGCTGTGTTTGAGTTCACTACAAATTAATGAAGCTATCTTTGGAATAGTCTAGAACAAACTACGGAGAACCTTGACATGACTTCACCATGTCGTTTGAGAGATTGACTGAAAATATCCAATGTACCAGAGCTTTGCATAGCGATCAAAGCATGCCCCACACCCAGAGTCTCAACGTTGTGCATGCTTTGGTACTACTATTAGCGTGGACTATACTAAGTATTACAACACTATTTAGATAACTTAGAAGAATATTGTACCACCCTTGCAAGCGTGTTGAGGTCCACTTATTAATAGCGAGTGCGGTTGAGATATAACAATATAGAAGCGGCATTGCATGTAGCTATAGTGCTCCACACGTATTCTTTGGCACCTATCTTATCCATCTTCTCTATAAATTGCCTTTCTTTACTTCTCTTGAGAGTGATGTCTATCTACTATGTAGCAAATAGTGTCATTTTCTTCATATCATCCATGGCTTAGATGTGTATAGGGCTTGTGTGTGTGTCCCCATGATAGGGTATTATTGGGATTTGTTATTATGGTGGGATATTCTACCATGGACTTACATCCACGAAGGCATATTTGGATCATAGATTCTAGATATAAAAAGGTCTATAAGCGGAATGTATTAGTTTGTCAATTAATTTATCCCTTCAGTGACGTCCTAAGCAAGTGGATACCATTAACTAATTTTAAACTTAATCACGGCTTCCATCTCGATTTCTTAGCACTATACATTTCCTTCACCTTGCTTTGGTAAAGTGACAAGTGCCGAGAGATTGACTCAAGTGCACCACCCGATTACAAAACGCTTTGATATAGGTTGATTCATGCAGATTAAACAGACTAGAAAAATGAAATCATGGGCGGCAATAATTCTATGGCAAGATGTGCGGTTATGGTTTCATGAGGAGGAAAACATACATAACTTGAGAATGATTCACGAAGCCGGTCTTGAAAGCAAACATATAAATTGGAAACTGATGGTAGAATCCGACTATGGCTGAATTAATTTCAAAAGTCTACAGCAGATTAAAATGCGGAAAAGAATGTGAAATCTGTAGTCTCAAAATTTGGAGGTTGAAGCTCAGCAAAATGACACAACTTTTGAATTTCTTATGGATCCCGAACAGTACTCAAAAGAGCGTTAAATCATGACCAAATCTCTGAAGACTCCTACAAGTAGCGTAATTGCTATGGGAAGAGTATCTGACCTCTCGGGATCATATTTTTTGAAAATCATCTACAAAAGGTGAGTATATCGATTGGAAATCACCATGGATTTTATCCAAAGGATTTTCAAGACCACTCACAAGAATGATAGATTTGGAGACCCGATGGTGGCCAGGTTATTAGCATGAGTTCCATATTTCGCATTGAACTCCACGAAGAATCTAGAGTACAACAACAAGAGTTTTCCATAGCCTATCATCTCAAGCGGATGGTCAAACTAATGTGTTGTGAGCAGGTGTTATTATTAAAGATATCTTTCGAGGTTGTGTTAGAAATCAATGGGAAGAATATCTTTGCAACTAAAATTTACTGTATAACACAGATCCCTGAGGAGAACTCCTTTTGGGCGTTAATACGGATATATTTAAGATAAGTTACCAGCTTGGAAAAGAAATGGCAAGCTTTGAATAACAACTCTGGGACTTTGTGGAAGAAGTTATAACAATGATTATAATTGGGTAATAAATCTGTATTATTGGAAGTTCGTTATGTCTTTGTCAAGGCTTGAATTGCAAAATTGGCATAATGCAATAATATTACCTCTCCATTTATGAAAATTGTAAGGCAAGAAACCTATGATGGAAAAAATCATCTAATTTTAGCCAGCTGGAAAGTTCTATCTCCAATTTGGTATTTTAGCCAAACCTATTTTGGTTACAAAATATAAGTAGTAATTTATTCATGATCTTTTGAAGTTTCTCGGTCGTTCGACACTAGGATTGGTTAGATTCATATCTTAAAGGCAATGGAGGTCATCATGGATATGTGAAAATTAACAAAATGAATTATGCGGCCCGTGAAGCATGGATAAACTAGTCATCCTCTCTTGATGAAAACATAAAATCTGCTCAAGTCTCATTGATTGTCTTTGCCTTGTTGGTCTCGGATGATGTCAGGAGAACATTATAGTCCCTCTTTGTCCAATCCTTACAAATTATTCATGCTTTCTTTTTATTCCTTAACGAAAACAAGCATGTCGCTTTTGGCGTCTGTGCATCCTCTCTGGCGTTGATATTTCAACGATCTTTTCTAACATATCCCGATGGTTGTCTCCAATAACCCTGCCAACCTATGTAGCATCATTCCCTATTTTCTGCTCACTCAAATCCACAACTTACTTTGTTTGTGTCCCTTAATATATAATGTAAGAAGATCGAGAAGATCCCTTCATCAATGTTAGGAGAGACCTTTAACACATAGATGTTTTCTATAAAGACCATTTGTTAACACGATAGCACGCTGTGAGTTGATCACGTCCAATGAATTATTTTGGATAATTCTAATCAAAGATCTAATTAGGATCCATTGCGACTGACTGAGGGTCCTGTTATAGCCTTTGTTACTATATTAACATTTAATGTATAAGATTTAGATCCCAAATAATTGTTTAAACTATAGGCTATGACGTGTTCAGGAATGCTTGTTGTCATGACTATACTTCGGTTTGATCTTAACTCGGATAGATTAACAACTCTCTACTCGAGAGACATCCTTTCGAATTGAAGTCTCAAATGCAGAATAATCTTGAATAGTCATGTAAAAGCAATGATAAATGTTAGCAAACCCCAAGTGCTGTACATCATAACTGAAGGTGTTTTCTAATAAAAAATTGTGTTGACCTTCTCTGGATCCATGAAGATACCTAATACATGTAGCTTGATAGCCAAGGAACTCTGACATTATCCTGCTTGAATTGATGCTTCTATAGTATGGCATAAAGTCCATGTTCTCATAACCACGAGCGACTTTACAGTTTATGTTCTTCATGCTCTCTCTTCTAAGAGTCTTAGAATATACTAGAATATCATCCATGTAGCTTTAATTTCCTCAATTGTTTATCATAACATCCACATCTTCTTGGGTGTCATACCACCGAAGCAAGTTTGATCATTGCCTTACCTTACAGGAGAATTGCTTGGGTCTCCATAACCTTTAAGCTTTCATCGTCATCAATTGGAGTTAGTGTTAGGAGTTACAATACTTTCTACAACATTTCGACATCGTACCTATAGTTGAACCTTCACCATTTATTGCTAAAGTTGGTTCCTTCTCCGATTAGTCATTCCTGCACTTAAAGTGGCAACAAGATATCTAATAGCATTAGATACCACAAATTTTCGAATTCAAGCACTTGAGTTGCATGCAAATGATGTGGATTTTTATCTTACACCTAGCAGAAGTATGCAACAACATTTAGATGCACTAATATACATTTTATGCGGAATGCCGTCAATTGCTTAGCGAAGATCAAGGTGCTCCTAATTGGTACAATACTTGATGTCCTGAGAAATACAAAGAACTAAAATCTCAAAGAATACTCAATCTTTAGGAGATGATTTGCCTCCCAACGGAGGGCTCAGATCAAGCAAGAAGTCTATATTTGCTAGCTAACAATTGTAAGAATTCTTCAAATTTGACTCAATACAAACTAGGATCAAGTAGCAATGGTGCAAAGGTCGGAGTTAGGAACAAAGAAACTTGATTTTCGAGGAATTAAGATAGCGGCTTTTTGGAGTCCCCAAATGAACTTTGAAATAAGGACTTTGCTGCGATAAGAAGTCCATCATACCGAACCACACGCCCATTTTACTGGAAGGATGCACTTCGACCAAGCCACCTTAATCACAACACCTTCCTCAATACCCCATATAAAGTTTTCAAACTATTGCAATGAGTTCCGCGTGCTTTGATTTGTGGGGCTAGCGTGGGATGCCATATAAACATAGGTACTACTAAGGGCCGGCTTGACCAGCTGTAATGCATTTTCGCGAGACAACTTTCTTGATGGACCACTAGAACAAGTGCTTCTCCAAGCGGTTAATGATCTCCTCCCATGCAACTCTATAACATGGATGCCAATGAAATCCCCAACAACTTGATGGCCTATCAATGCCAGTAATTTCTATGGATAATCCTTGAACACATGTAGTCCGGAGTATCGATGTTCATAAAGTTGTACACTTTTACCACCCACAAGAACAGGAAGCCCGGTGAAAAAGTGTCTAAAGAGCACTTTGGCAGCTGGGATTCTCAACATTAGCGATTCAAAGAGGAACATGCGTCACATATTGGGGTTACAAACCTCTTGTCGCCATCCTCCATTCACCGGGACCATGGAGAGATCCTGTGGTTTACAGCGGTGAATACTTCGCGACAAAGCCTCTGTGACAATTGTGAAAAGCAGTGGTTGCTAAAAGGGGCATCCACTGGCGAATACCGGCCAAGTGAGAAGGCGTTTGACAACTCACCATGGAATAAAGCGGTCGCGAGCGAGACATAAGGCTTCATAATATCGATGCGGTGTTTCCCAAAATCCTCACTCTTAGCATCGTCGGCGCATGAATTCCGAAGCTAACATCATAAGCCTTTGCAAAATCGGGCGTGGCGGTACATTGAGCGAAATTTGCCCACTTGGTCAAATCGAGTAAAATAAAAAGCCACAAAAAGTTACATTTTGGGTTGAGCTTCCTAGAGAGAGATAAAGTGTTTTTGTTGTGGGATGCTATTTTCCCCAAAGAGAATCACCTACTTACAATGCTGGAGATGTTGATAGGGATGAATTATTTCACCCATGGAACAGAAATAGTTGCATTAGCACCGTTAAGGAACACCTTGCTTGTAGGAGATTCCGATGGATAGGGGTGCCTTTCGAAAAAACTATAGAAACCATGTGAGTGCAAGGAGGGGGTTTTTTTTCACCCAACCCTTTATATAAGTATGATCTGAGTTTTTTTTTTTCTTGAATTCCATATAAATTATGAAATATGGTAGGGGTATATAAATATGAGGTAAAATTTTTCGGGGAAAATTTTTGTATAAGAGATAATTTCTCTTGACCCTATGCGCGCCTGCATCTATGTCTCTTACATTAGGTACACCCCCCGGGCAATGGACGCATTGCTAATAGGCGGACAACCATTAGCAAGGAACGTGGAAAAGCAATTTGGTTGGAAATGCTTGATGAAGTTGAAGTGATGGAGGCTGGATGGGGCGGAGCCTCCTAGGATACAACTAGATGGCCAAATCCACAGGGGTATCATTTAATAAACATGTGCAATGGGCTGGACATTCTGATATATAATGGTACAAATAGATTTCCCGGAATGAAATTACGTGCATGTCAAGATGCTAGCATGGTTGATTTTACTTTTGCCAGTGAGGATAAAGAGGTAAAGAATTTTCTCTGCGGACGAAATCAAGGCATGTATTGATAATTATGGAGATTTTTGTGAACGAAAAACCATAGTATATCGAGCCGATTTATAGCCACCAAATATGCATGTGCAAGAATGATATGGAGAAGTTTCAGCAAAATTGTAAAGAACATATTAGTAGCCTTTGCATGTATCGGAAATAAGCGACCGACTTTCCTCGGTCTTATTAAATAGTACTACACAATGCTTTTAGTCTAAAAGAAAATAGTTGGACCTCCCTCACAACTCATGGTTTGACGATGAGTGCAAATGGAAGTGACAACAATACAAGCAAGCTGAGGCTGGCTGCAAGTAAAGCTTGAAAAATGAGTACATGAAACCGATTAAATGCAGAAAAAGGAGACACTTACTCAGCATACGGGAAACCATGGTAACAAAACTCATTGGACCTAAAAGTCATGAAAAAGGTTGAAAACCAAGGGAAAACAAAATTTGAAGTTGGATCTAAATATGTTGATGCAACAAATGTGCAAGTTACCATGTTCTAGGGATGGAGTGTGTGCAAAATGTAGAAGGACAAAATGCCTTGCAACTCTCAGTTGAGGATATTCTTGGATGTTTACAAAAGCTATCTAATGGAAAGGCTGCTAATATCCAAGGGCTAGTTTTTGAAATGGTTAAATGAACGGGAGCACCAACAGAGATCCTCACCTCGATGTTCAATGCAGCCTTATAAAAAGGGCTCCTACTATTTTGACAAGTGAATAGGTCATTTATTTGCAAAAAGTAGGTGATGAGGCGAATCCCAACTATTACTGCATAATAATGGTTGGTAGTCTTTTTTCCAAGCTGTTTGCGACTATACTTAAGATGATAAAATAAGCAGTTAGGCGGAAGAACATAACGTAGTAGCGAAGGGGCAAGCATGCTTTAGGAAAAAGAAATCCAGTATTAGTTATCTATAGACATTTAGATGTCCGATTGATTTCACGAAAGGCACTAAAAAGACCAATTTTTACTATCTTTGTTGATTTAAAAAAACATTTGACATGGTGCAGAGAGAGTGCTTATGGCAAAGATTGGAGATACTCGGGGCACCCATTGATCTTCAAGAAGCAAATGAGAAAGCTTTGATACATTCTCATTTCCTTTATCTCATACCTGTCCAAATTTAGTTGCAAGTAATATTGGGGTCAAATAAGGATGCCCTCTCTCCCTCTCTACATTATTTGGATTATTTAGAGACGATCTAGAGAGCTAGATAGCCCAATCTTGGGGTGAGAGTGCATTGAGTGAGTATGATTTAGACCTATCAAAAGCAAATTTCAGCAATCATTTGGTAGCAGCTATTTTCAGCAAACTAAAAGAAGTTGAAAGTTTCGGAAGTACTACAATCATTGCACCAAAAATACTAAACATTATGGCCGTATCATGTTGTAGCTTCTGCATTACCTAAAATCATTACATCGCGTACATTAGAATTCTAGTAATGTTATAACTCTCAAGATAGTGAAGCAGATACAGTTACTAATGCGTAGGGCAGAGGAAATGCAAAATATTTGTCACAGGAAATTTGCAGGTGTAGTGTATCAGATATAGCTGTTTTTGAATAATCATTTCTTATCTGCGATGGCGCTTGGAATCTCGGTGGAGTACAAAAATCATTGGCATCGCTGCCATAACTCAATCTTGAAGAAAAGCAGCAAATATATTTTACGGTATTCAAAAAACAAGGGACATCTAAAAATGAGGATTTCGTCCACTTTGATAGCTACAAACATGCTTCTCACTTAGACAAAGACCTTAAGAAACTGACAAAGGCCGGAATGAGTGCTCATATTTTTTTAATTCCAAACTTGAGGCTTGTTTCAAATTATCAGCTCCGAGGATATCTTAATCGAGCAATCTGGCAAAATATAGCCCCAAATTGACAAAAAACCTGAACCTAAAGCTGCAAAATCCAATCCCAATCCTTCCACAAATCAAGCACATAAAATTTCACAAAACCCCCATTTTTTCACAGATTTTACCTCCTTTTTCTTAGCGAGCGATGCCGAGAATCCGCGATGCTTGAGAAAGGCTCGCAGAAGTGTGTGAAGCGAAGATAAAGAAATCGAGGGAAGAAAAAGTCTTTGCTATGTGCACATAACAAAGACTTTTGTCTATGCTGCGCTGGAGCCACCACAGGTAAATTCTACCTACCCATTTTTAACAACCTATCGTTTAGGTACTTTCGCCATGTCCACTCCTACCTACATATTTTACCCTAATCTAGTCATTCATACCACATCCTTTTAATTTTGGTCCCAACTTGTCTGGTTCTTTTGAGATTACATTTAAATTATCTTTTTTTTTTTTTTTATGGTTTGAGAAAAGTCCCAGCGTAGTCTTTGGCATTACATTTAAACTATCCTTTTTTTTTTTTTGCTTTATGGTTTGAATATGTAGCACACAATACTTGGGGTTTCGAGGGGGATTTGGTATAGATGTAAAAATGACAATTTAAAGAAACCATAAGACCATATCCAAAAATAATTGAGTGGGTTGTTATAAAAAAAAAACATAGATTTAAAATAAAAAAATAATCATGTTAGCTCATTGGTTATGTTGGTAAATACAGTAGTCTTATTAGGGTATGAAGTTATTTTTGATAGAGGTTAGAGCCTCAGGTATTTTTATATTTTAAAACGTTAAGCAGAAGCCATATAGAGCTCGATATTCCATCAAAACCTTAGGCAAACTTCATTATTTCATGCTTTTAAAATCATAGGTGCCCCCAATCATAAATGACCATAAATTGAAGCGAGAGGTGCGGAGGCTCAACATACGTCGAGGAGCCATAGGATCGTAGGATCCGATGGCTGTGGTAACAAAGGTGCACCTAAGTTTAGAATATGTAGCACAATAGCGAGGGGGTCTAACGTGGTTTGGCAACCTTTTACCTAGCTATCCTTTGCTTTTTCTCAATGTTGGTTATGTGCCTGAGAAGCGATTATATTCTTTCCCACCTTGTAGGTTATGCATGCTTAAGCAGCGAATTTTATCCTCATTGGCAATATCTTGACAACCTTTTTCTCTTCTAGTTGGCTCTATGTGCATAGCTCACGGCATTTCCTTCTCAACCATAAAGCTAGCAGCTTTTTTCCATGTCTTTGGTTGTGTTGTGACTAATTGTAATTTGTTTCTTATTTGCTCACACGTTCCTGAGACATCTCATAAAGTATTATTAAGTGGAAGGGCATTGTTCAACTAGTTAAGCATCATTCAAGCTGGATTTTGTAATGTTATGAATACATGTTTGAGATGTTCTATAGCCTAATAGTGCATGCCCTAAATTTTTTGGCACTATATAGCAAGTTATTACACCTTAAAAGTGTGCAACTTATAACAAGTCTACAATTGTTTTCTCTTCAAAGTGCAGTAGGGAGCAAATGCCATGCAAAAGCACCTTTAGCCCGACAATACCCTTGTTAGCTATTCCTCTTGAGGGATATCCATAAATTAGAAGAACTCGTGGAAGCTTTCTAGTGTTAGCAGTGCATCTTGATATCTAAAACCTTGGCGAGAGTCCATCTCAACAACCCAATCGGGATTTCTTCCAAAGCATTCTGTCCCGAACAATGTTAGCTGCGCTTCTGAGGGTATCTATTGGAGCGCGTAAAGCAAAACCTTCCGGTTGGCCCATGCTTTAAAGGCATTTCTCCCCATCTTGGCATGTTGGCCGAATCCTGTAAGTGCAATCAAAAGTGCCATAGACTCCTCTCTCCGTAGGCTGAAGTCCCTATGGAATACTATCATCACGGCCTTGGCTTAGGGCTGGAAGATAGTCGAAGGAGCCTTCCCCTCGGGGTCCCGCCATTTGCAATCACATCCTTCCTTTTTGTTGCTTCACCGTAGATGTCTGTATAGGAGGTCTTCATGGTCCCTCCCATAGTGGGCTGCTGGACCCCTCCCACATGCCCGGCTCGAAGGGGTGACTGAAGTCACGGGCCTCTCCCTGGTTTGCACAACCTTAACAATTTCTTGGAAACTCTTCTCTGAATGGTTGGTGGTGGCAATGTCATCGCCTTATGTACTCGTATGCGCAACATGGGGCATCGTTTCACCGACATAAGAACACATTCGCTATTTCCCTTGGAACTTCGGTAGGTTATCCTCTTCAAAGATCCATTGGCACTCTACAGCCTGGAAGCTTAGGGTTATCTAAGGAACCGTAACTTTGGCGAGTGAAGTAGAGGCTTTCACGGCACTATCGCTCCCACCCATCAAATGGCTCGAGCATTAAGGATCGAGGAAAATATTAGGCCCAGCGTCGGCAAGGGTCTTCGACTCAAAGGCGTGAAAGAATTTACCTATTCAAGTCTATGAAAGGGCTCGACAATAAACCCGATGCCCATTCCTATGTTTTAATATGTATCAAGATGTTTTAAATTTCATGTACACCATTATCGATCTTCTATATAATACACCTTCCTTCCTTCCTTCCATATAATATTTCAAGCAATTATAGGTTGATGTTATCAACTAATATAATTCATTAAGGAATTATCAACTAATTATAGGTTGATGTTATCAACTAATATAATTCAAAGATTTCTTTTATGGCTAAGAATTAACAAATTAATGACATCATGATGTATAACTTTGAATAACAACCATGGTGACTAATACTTGCGGCTAGAATCTGCAGGAAACCGAGTCCCAAGGTCGGGGCAGTGTTTGAGATGCAGGTTGGGAACTCTGCAAAGGCGACCCTCACAATGAGGACCCTTGAATCTACCCGGGAGAATCCGGGGACTATGTCACACGGGATTTACTAGAAAAACAAGGAAAAGGGAAAAAGAAAACAAAAGAGACAATGAGATCACAAAATGAGCTTCCTTGATGTCAAATGAGAGAAGATATGAGAGCTCTCTGTCGAGGAAAACTGAGTGAGACAAGACTCAAAACTCATCTAAAACTAGGCTAGCTCTACTCATATATATAGTACAATGGCCTTTTGGCCCAATATAAGACACTCGTGATTTGATTGCCCGACTCACGGAAGGAGGCGATTCTGCGAGGAATCGGCGGTGCCTCTTGAAGTGCACCGGAATCATTCTTGTGGCCAGCAGCCAGTGAAGGGGCATCACTTATAAAATGCGCCTCTTGGTACCAGGCAGCGGGTTTGAGCTGCTTGTGATGCGCTGCGCAGTCTTTGGGCCTTTGGCAGTGACCGTGCACATTTGTAGATCCTTGGCCTTGGCTTGGTCCGTGCATTATACATGAATAGTCTGTACCGGGAGAGCCTGAGGACTATTACTCCCCACCAAGCGACACCGAGTGAAGAAAAGTGTTTCGGTGAGGAAACGGCGGTTTGAAAGTGATCCTCAGGGAGTGAGGGCGCCATTATGGTAAGTACTTAATGAGATCGGCGTATTTGAAACTGGCGAAGTGTTGAGCCCAAGGGCTGGATCTGCATCAATAGAGACAGGCGCCACCATGTCTTCAAGGCGGCATGGGCTTGGCGAGGAAGAAATGGCCCGGCATTCCATGAAGGCGGTCACGGAGGCCAAAGAAACCTTGTGGCAGCATTAGTTCTGCGGTAAAAGATGGGGCGCTGCCGATTTAAGGAGCTGAGCGGGATACGCGAGAACGCCGCGAAACCGGCTTGGCGGTGGCGAAGAGTGCGGTGAGGTGGCGGCATTACGCAGAAGATATCAAGGCCATGAATAGCATCAGCGGGCTTTTATATGCGTTCATTGGCAATATAAATCAATTTGAAGTGTTGTCGGGGGTTGCAACATCCTCCCAATTGGGCGTCGACAAAGCGGGATCCCGCCGGAGATCCGTGGGAATCTGGCCGGGGTCCACCCGGCGATAATGCATCTAAGACCTTAACCGTCCAAAGGGAGGCATGTCGAGGTGAGAACCGTGGCGTGGAGGAACTCCCGGTGAAGCATATGGAGAGGGGGCCACACCGTGGGTAATGGGCTCTTCGAAGCTGCTCCACGAATTCTGGGGACAAGGTGGGATCAAAGGCTTTACCACCGAGTCCATAGCGAAGCGGGGAGCTGAGAG
This sequence comes from Isoetes taiwanensis, assembly GCA_021234155.1. Classification (NCBI taxonomy): domain Eukaryota; kingdom Viridiplantae; phylum Streptophyta; class Lycopodiopsida; order Isoetales; family Isoetaceae; genus Isoetes; species Isoetes taiwanensis. The sequence continues at coordinate 5,170,935 of JAJEKV010000044.1, read as the reverse complement.
TGAAGCGGGGAGGGCTATCCCAACCCGTGGGGGCCAGTCTTGCTATCGAGAAGAGCCGCGCTGATTGATTGTAGCCACCAAGTGCTGCATATATACTTGGGCAAATGGAAGATCCTCGGGATGCCCAAGATTCTTAAAATACGTTCAGCGTTTACGACGCCATAGAGGTAAATGATGAGCAAGCTTCGGGCATGTACTCGATGAAAGCGTGTGTCGATCATGATCGGACAGATATGGAGTTGTTGTCCAAAAGCAACCATTGAACACGAGTCACCACGAAGTTACGATGTGGCCGTCGAAATTTGTCTGTGTATGTGAGGATAGAAGTCATGGAAAATATGCGCCATCGAATTTGAACAACTCGGAAGGTGATCAAATCCGGATCTTCCGCGATGAATGAGGTCGAAGACTAAAAGGTATGGTAAACCTTTGTCTTCCAGCGAGAGGAATGCGGCGGATCGAAGAAAATCCCCTCGATCTTGTAGTGGATATCCAGAAGCTGGACCATCGGCCGCTATACCACTTCAGAAGAAAGAGGTGGCCCGGCGGGCAATACATATATCGAGATAAGCTGGAAGGAATAGGAAGTCAACTGACATGTTGAGGGTGATGGTAATGTAGCCTTCTTGTTTGGTTGGGGCGCTCATCGGTACGGTGAGCGGCTGGCTGTAGTTGTTGATGAGTCGGATCGAAGTTTTCCTTTTCTAGCATTGGTGATCGGACCCGTTAATGAGGAAAGCGTGGCATGAAGGATTGCCGGGGTATGGAGTCGAAGGCTTTGCAATCTACGCATCATCAAGTAGCTTTGCTTACGGAGCGCCGTGGAGTTGATCTTGGGCGTGGTGAGAACCGGCGATGGGCGGTGAGCTTCTAAAGAAGGCTATTTAGAGAGTCCGCGGTACGTAAGGTCTTGGGCTTGAGTGGTGTAATAAGAAGCTCTGTATATAAGCGTGTCTAGCTTTGCAATGTCTTTTATCCTTGTCAACCAAAGAGAGTCTCCGTGCCTTGACACATCCAACGGTTCTGAATGGTGGTTTGCAATTGAACTGTTACGTCGGCAAGCGGTGATACGATTAGTAGGCACTCTTCAAATCCTCCAGACTGCAAAAGAGCACCGTGCTTTTCTTGAAGGCGGGTCTCAGTGTGAACTTGCGTGTGCTTGGCGTGAAGGTCACCATTGAACGCTTCGAGGCCTACGAGGGGCCTTGAACCCATTCATGAAGGCGTCTGGGACTCTTGCAACTTGAGGCGGCCGGCTTAAACATCCTGGCGGTATTGATCGAGGCTGGCGAGGGTGTGGAGGTGGAGGGCTTTCTTTATTCGCGGAGTGTTTGTGATGTTTGAGAGACATAATGAAGCCCCGGAGGGCCCACCGTTTACGTGGAGGAAGAGGAGACATTGACATGCGTGGTGTTATGTTGGACATGACGAGAGGAAGAAGAAGAAGGCGTGTGAAGTGCCCGACTTTGTTGATTTTGAAGAATTGAATGAAAACTGTTGAGTGGAGGCATGAGAATTTAAAGCGGACCATGAGGAGCTTGAAGATAATAGCTGAGGATGAGGGCTTGAAAATAGCCTGCTTGTAGAAACCGAGGAGACGAAGGAGGGTAGCGAATCACGGTCTACTATGAAGAAGCGGTAGAACGTTTCTTAATTTGAAGAGACCAATCAATGTAGTGGTTAGGAAGCGGATGCATTTTGATCACCACTTATTATAGAAAAGGCTTATTGATATGGGTGTTCTTGATAGAATACCCAAGTAATAGCCACCGAAACTATGGCAAAGTGTCATTGGCTCTTAGCGGCAATATTGGTGACGATGCATGTTGAAGCGATAAGCAAGAGCGCCGAACTTCCATTGACTATCGATGTCACAATAAAGCAGCCCAAAGATAAAGAAGGTGTTTACCAAGGAATACGGAGGAATACCTCTCTCGAAATCGGTACAGGTGCCAAGCAAAATAATTGGTGCCTTAACCATCGACCACGGTGATAGCGCATATCGGATTCGAGGTACGTTGTGATGTGAGCGATGGTACGCTTCAATTGCTTTCTGGTTTAGTGCGAGGAGTCCCATCGTGAAGTCATACAGCTTTTGGCGTTCCGCCTTCCGCGACAGGTAGCGAAATCCGCGAAAGGTGAAATCAAAGTTCTGATTTCGAAAAGAGCGGATCCCTTGGAGCAGTAGCTTGAAGTGTAGGAAATTTAAGGTGCAACCATGGCAAAAGCGTCGGAAAAGGAACGGGAAGAAGCGGAGATCTGGCGGGCCCGAGGAAAGGCAACCTTGAAGGCCCGAAAAAAGGTTAGCAAAGGCGCACAAAGTGTTGGCGAAAAGTAGCGATGAGGATGAAACGAGCAGATTGATGATGCGAATTGGCGGCGAGATCGCGAAGGAGGTGATTGAGAGAGCAAATTTTGGCTAAGTCCCCAAACGGTAAAAGGGAAAAAGCAATGAAGCGATGGAGATGAGGCGTAAAGAATAATGATTGGATGTGGCTGATTAAGCAAAAGGGCCTTTTATTAATGGTCGTGAGCGTGAAAAAAGGAATGTCATTTAATAAACCTTCGAAGTGGGATATCATTAAAACGAAAGGTGTCGAAAGGTACCATGGCTAGATATCGATGAGGAGAGAAGATTCCCCATTTAGAAATAGCCTTGCATTGCAAAACCACGTTGGCCGGGTTTTACGATTGGTCCGTCGACAAAGAGTCGCGTCGGTTGGACTTATAAAAGGCGGCGAATTCTAGGAACACCGTGGCGCTTCGGTATAATCAGCTGGCGGACTTCCACGACAAGTGCACTATGCCTTCAAAGCGCACGAGTGGATATAATAACTTAAGATAAACTGCGGATCTACGGCGCCATAATGCGTGGCATCGCAATGGGCCGGTGGTGTCTCTTGGGATGATAGGCGGTATCCGATCCCCATCAGCGGGATGGAGGTGATTACGCACTGGCGGGATCGGAAGCGGGAACTACTACCACATCTGCGCATCACCTCGCTCCAAACCCGGAGTAGAGGGTTTTCTCAACAGGATTTAGTAGATAGGGCTCTCGGCCCGGATTTTTAAATCAGAACTCGCCCATAGCGGAAATAGATGGAGCTCATTCACATTTTGTAAAAATGTCACCTCTAATATAAATATGCAGCTTGTTAGTCACTATCTCGTTTAGTATGCATGGGTTTAGGAGCGGCTATCACGGTGGATGATTCATGCTTTTCGTTTTGTATGAAATTGTTTGAAGAAAGCCATTAACCCGAGTAGGTAATGGAGTGCCATCTAGTTCGGCCCGACTTGAAAACAACTGGGTTGCACCACTTGAACAATTTGATAAGGACCAAGCCATCTAAATTTTAACTTGCGGGAAAATTTTTGTAGCGTGAATGATGAAAGAACCGGATCACCTTCTTTGAATGTTTTGTCTTGAGTCTTTTGTCATGCAATGATTTACGCAATTGTTGTCCATGAAGAACCGCAGTAAGCATCCGCCTAAGTTCATCCAAGCTGTTCCAATTGATAAAAACCCTTTCCTTAAATTTGGCCCGGTGGATTATGTCTGTAGCAAGTTGAAAAGCGGAGAGTTGGAAGAATATGATTAAAGGCATGAGAGCTTCTTGACCATAAACCGGTTTGAAAGAGTGTGACCCGATGGCGATTTTGAAAGTAGTGTTGTAAGCCCAAAGAGCGTGAGCAGCTTGTCACCCTTAATCGTTGTGAAGCATCACAAATTTTCTTGAAGCTGTGATGAGTATTTTGTTGGTACTTTTCGCCCAAGCCATTTCCTTGAGGATAATGGGGTGTACTCTTACGGTGTTGGATGTGCGAAGATAATCCGTCGGCTCTTTGATCAGCGATCACTAACAAGTTCGTGGGACAACGAAGCGTGGCGATATGCGTGTAAGAAGGACCTTGGGCATGTCTTGTACGCGATGTTGTGCGGGAAATGCACAAGCCACGCCCATTTGGTAGCATAATCCGTGATGACGACCGGGATATGGCCAGACGCGGGTGTCTTGCAGCGCCGGTGGAGTCCATGGGCCCCACAAAATCCATTCCCCATTTGCTAAAAGGGATGTGGCGTGGCGACCGTCAATGGAAGAAGCGTCGGGCCGTGGGCTTTCCTCCCCTGCGGGAGCGTCACCGTCGCGAGCATAAAGCGTGGCATCTTTGAAAATGAGCGGTATCTGCCAAAAAAAATTTTCGCGTGCGGTAAGCGTCACCACTAAAATGACCACCACCAAGCCCATCGTTGAAGCTTGTCAAACAATATCGGGCACCTCATGAGGGAGGACACAACGGCGGAGGACCATGTCTTTGCCTCTTTTATACAAATGGCTGCAACCATGGTATAGTCCGCGGACCAGCCCGGAGGCGGTGGCGATTGGGGGAGGCGGCAATGCGGAAGCGTCCGGATGGCCGGGAGGAAAACACCGGTGAGAAGATATTGCTGAAAATTGTGAAACCAATGGGCGTGGCCGTGACCGAAGGGCAATTGGCGTCTGGAAAGACGCCGAAACACCGATGGGCCGGATCATCCGGTGTGGATCGTGAAAATAATGTCGGGCACCACATGGCGATTTACGCCGTTATGAACAATTTCGAAGAGGCGAACTCTTGAGAAGAAGGACCCAGCGAACAATTCGTCCGTGGTAAAGTGGCTTTGTTGATCAAATAAAGAAAGAGCGATGATCCACAAAAGAACTGATGCGGCTTCCAAAAATAATGCGGGCGTTGGACACAAAAAGACTAAACCCAAAGCTTCCGTTCAGGTAGCGAGAATAGTTGCGCCAGCGGGGATTGAGTTTCCGCTGGCATTCATGGATTGGTTTATTAGTGGTTTCATCATAGGCTGAGAGAGAACAACACCAATGCAAAGCCGAGAGCGTCAACATGAGCGTGGAAAAACTTGTTCCATTGAGGAGGAACAGGGACGGGGCACGAGTAAGTAAACAGCTTCAACTGCGGCGGCTCGCGGCAGAATTCCAAGCCCAAGTGGATTCATCACCGTGAGAGTTTATGAATGGGGTCAGCTATAGGCTACAAGTCGAGGGAATGAAGGTGGAATAAGTAATTGACCTTACCCGAAAAAGCGTGTCTCTTTGATATTAGGCGGTGCTTGAGCTTTATTACACAACCGATCTTAAGCGGGATCATTGGTGATGCCTTCTTCTTGACCACATGACCCATGAATGAATGCACGGTGGCCTTGAAAGTGCACTTCTGGGGATTGAGACTAATGCCAGTTCATCACATTTTGAAAAGACAAGCTCCAATTTGTCCAAGTGATTATCCATGGAAAATTTTGTAGGCAGAAAAATCATCTTGGAAGATCTGAAAAGAAAAGGTTTATCCTTCATAAAGTCTTGAAAAGCCGAGCATGAAGCATGATCTTTGTTGAAGGTTGAAGGAGAGTTTGACAAGCCAAAGGGACCACCTTGTAGGCAAAAGTGCCCAGGTGGTGAAGGTAGTTTTGAGTTGATCTTCTTGCTTGATAGAAATTTGATTGTACCCGGAAAAACCATCCATGAAAGAGTACATCTCATGACCGGCAACTTCTTCAAGAACACAGTGCGAAGGGAAAGCGGAGAAAATGATCCTTTCTCAGGTAGGCGTGATTGAGTTTACTAGTAGTCCCGCATAAGGGATCTTACCATTATGTTTGAGAGCAATGGCGATGGGGCTCACCCATTCGAATGTTTGACCTCATAAATCGGGCGGCGACCAGAGTTTGTCAATTTCGGCCTTGGCCCATCCGCGGTAATTTAGGTTGAGCACGATCTTGTCGTTGCTAGATTGGGCGTGCATCCCGATTTGGTAGGAATGGTGAGTTCCCCAATTCTTTTGATACCTCGAAGGTCTTTGTAGCTCCAAGCAAAGATATGTTTTGAATTTCTTGAGCAATCTAAATTGGCGTGCTTTTATAAGTAGTTTGAATGTGGAAGTTTAGCCTGATGGTAAAAGGGTGATTTGGTTGATTGTTTCCAATGTCCACGATTTCCCATAACGGAGTTTGAATGTGAGGAACAACCTCAGGTGTCCACGAACGATGAAAAGCGGGAGAGGCTGAAGCATGGCATACTCGAGGAGGATGCAGCATTTTGGAGTCGTGAAGAAAGGAGGCATTGGCGTCATGCGAGATGGAAGGTTCGGCATTCTCGGCCAATCAATTGGCCGGTTCTAGATCCATTGTGGCATTGAGATGGCCGCCGGTGATAACAAGTTGGTCCGTGGCCCGATAATGATACTCTTAACCCGGCGGAGAAAAGATCATCAACCGGCATTTCATAATCACGGGGTCTTCTCCGACTTTCCAAACACCAAATTCAAGGGAATTTGAGATCATCAATCTTGATATATCGAAGAGGTGATGCCTTGAGGGCCAGCGTGATATGGCCGTTGGCCAACTTGATGTCATAAAGGGCCGCGGTATAATTGTTTGATGCCCAATTGCTTCACGAGTTTATCCGATAATAAGAATTGGCACTACCACCATCAATTTGGACATGATTGATATGTTGATTGCCACCGTGGCATGCACCGTAGGTGTTGAAGTTACAACAGCTCAACTCCAACGAGGCAGGAAGGAAAGGTAACTGATCTTTGAGGCGGACGAGTTTCAAAATGGTGGCGGGGCTCAAAGGAAACGATCTTGGCAAGTTCTTCACGAAGTTCAAGGGAACATGTGAAAAGTCCCTTGAGGGGTCAATGGGCTGGGGGCGTGGTAAAGCGAAAACTTCTTTGAAGCTCGACCTCCGCGACAATATTGGGATATGGCTGAGGCGTGCACTAGTGGATGATGTGGCTGTGACTTCTTGAGCCAGGTGGTGGCATGAACATTTGCCAAAGGTTCGACCTTCCATGCATGAGTTTGAGAATACTTTGTCTCACTTTGGGCATGGCGTGAGGGCATAAGTTTGTCAAGATCGGTCGCGAAGTGAACTTTTATCATCTTCATGAGGGCGGTTTCCACGTAAAAGCAGGTTGCATGTCATGAGGAATGATGGACAAAGGGCGTGAAACCCGTGTGTGGCGAGACAAGACCAATGATTGGGTTTGGGCCGGGATGGTTGAGAGCGATAAATCTCCTCTGAGCTTGTTGATCCATAGGATTGAGTAAAACTGCGGCTGGCGAGGTTACATTGTTGTTGAAAGCGGCGAGGAGGCTTTCTCAAAAGCGGGGCGGGGCCACATTTTACCGTGGCCACCGAGTTGATAAGTTAATTAAGTGGACGTTTGGTTGATTTGAACCCGGAAGTTGAACTTGAACTTGAGGGAAGTTGAGGACCTGCGTGTGGTGGTGTGACCCCATTCATGACAATGATAACATTGAGCTTTAGAAGGATCAAAGGGAGGGCGGTTGCCTTGTCCGTGTTTCTGGCGAGGCTAACTGCGTTTGTTGATCTTGCTTGATGGTTGAGGTTGATATTCTTTGAGCTGATATGGCTAGCTGTTGTTGTTGGTATAGTGCGGACTTGAAAGACCATTTTATTTGAAAAGGTGTAGGATGAGATGGCGTGCATTCTTAGTGGCATGATTGTACATATTGCATCTTTTTTACAATGAGGAGGTCCATTGGAGGAGTTGCATTCATTTGCCGAATGACCTTGATATTTACAAATAGTACACCCGGATGTGGCGTTGTGGATTTGCTAGCGAGGTTGAGCGAGTTACGAGGAACCATACCCCGGGGGCATGAAGGGAGTTCTGCCGAGCAACACCAGAAGAAACATTGGCCCGAGTGATTAACCAATTCAATGGCACACTCGAGACTTGGGATCACGGTGATTGGTCATGAGTCGAATAGCGGGAGGAAGGCCTGAGAAACGGGCGAGGATCGGCTTTTCGCGTGAGAGTACTCACAGGTTTCTTGGCGAGAATGTGAAAACGGTCCGCAAAATCCCTAAACGACTCTGTGGGCTCTTGTTGAAGGTCATTGAGTTGCTTAAAGATGCTTGATCATCGTCCGTGGTACCATAATGAGGCCGAAGAGTTTCATTTCTTGCCAACTTCATTTCGATTGACTTTTTATTGGCCATTAACCAGCGATGAGCCTACGGCGTGGTGAAAAAGATATGAGAAATTTAAGTTAGGTACTGCGCCATGACCATTGAATGGCCAAGGCTTCAAAATTCTTCCATGTGGGCGAAGCACTTTCGATCCGGAGGTTTGCCTTTAGTGTTGCCAAAAGTGGGAGAAGTCAGCTTCAAATTATGAGTGGGGGATGGCGGAACGAGGCATAGGCAGTGGATGTGGTTGAGGATATCTTTTGAAGCATAGAGAGGTGGAAGCTACTGAGGCCGGAGTGCAAGGGGTGGGGTTTGAAAAACCGATTGGTCCATAAAAAGTAGCATCGGTGGGGAAGGGCCTTGAGAGTCGTCCTCATTAGGCTTGAGATGATGGTTTGATAAGCGGGGAAGAAGCGTCTTTGAAAAAAGGGAGAAGTTGGGAAGGCCATGAACATAGGAAGGGCCAAAGGTGACATGATGGTAGCCCATTCAATGAGGAGGAGAGAAGGTTAGGGGCGGTGAGGGTGTGACTTTGAAGGATATTTATGTAGAGTCTTGTCGAGTGCGAAAATAATGAAGTGTGGGCAGAGGGGTATGTTGTGGAGGCGTAGTTTGTGAACAATGGCGACACACGGGGAGACCACAGTGAGAATGAGCCACCGAGGGGTAGGAGGTCTTGGGGGCGGGCTCGTGGCGGATCGACCTCCCTCAATGTCATAAAAGGTGTCATGCATATCGGCGGCCTCGCGTCGTTGATGGCGCTCGATCAAGCTCGTTGTAAAAAGAATTCTTGCCGGAGTGAAACCTCGGCGGGACATGATGGAAGAAAAAAGAAAAAAAACCAGACCAGCGGGCGGCGGTGTTTAGGAGTGCAGGTTGAGGAACTCACACGCAAAGCGACCCTCTGTGAGGGACCCTTGGATCTAAAGGGAGAATCCGGGGACTATGTCCGCGGGTTTGCTAGAAAAACAAGGAAAGGGAAAAAAACAAAAGATGAGATCCACAAAAATGAGCTTCCTTGATGTCAATGAAGATACATGAGCTCTATAATCCGAGAGAAAGCGGGTGAGACAAAAGACTCAAAACTCATCTAAAAACTAGGCGCTAGCTCTACTCATATATATAGTACAATGGCCTTTGGCCCAATATAAAACACTCTACCCGATTTGGTTGCCCGGGCTCACGGAAGGAGGCACATTTCCGAAATCTTGGCGGTGCCTCTTGAAATGCTGGAATCATCTTTGGCTGTGAGCGGTGAAGAGGCGTCCCTTGTCTGGCGCCCGCCTCTTGGTACCGAGCGGGCTTTTATTTGCGGTCTGCTGCTTTGTCTTTTTCTTTGGGCCTTTGGCCCGGTGACCGGTGCACGGTAGATCCTTAGCCTTGACTTGGTCCGTCGTATGCATGAATAGTCACAATACCGGGAGACACAGGACTAAGAATGACCCGAACAGCCCGGCCAACAAGGCAGATTTGCCTAGAACATGACGAACAAGAGATGGCGGTGAAGCTATCAGCGGAAGGCTTGTCCGAATCGTAACGGGGATGCAACAACTCGCCTTTGATGCATGCACAAGAATATGGAACAATGCGCCTCCACCCAGGGGACGGCCGAAGCTCCTCGTCGGGCTTGGGAAAAGTCCATGTTTTTGAGAAGAGCGAAAGAGAAAAAAAAGAAGTAGGAGGAGTCCAACTCCTTCTAGCTCCATGTCGGACACTTCTGAGCGGATCTGGCGATTAAGAAAGTGAATCGGACACCTCACAAAGCGTGACGAGGCCTTAGAAACAGAGGACTATCGAGGAAAAAAGTGGATAGTTACAGCGAGTAGCATTATGGAAAACCCGAAAGTTGGGTCAATTCTCTAGGAAAGACAAATTTTGGAATGGAAGCGGAACCTTGGCTAAGGCGAGGATGGAGGAATTTGGTAACTTCGTGCGGCATGAAGATAAGGACATAGGAAAGGTGGCAACATCAAACTGATTGGACCAGCCAGTTTGGTGGAAGGATATGCCAAGTCAAACAAGGTAAGAAGGAACAATTCGATTCAAAACCTTCAATAAGCCTTTTTGCAAAAACACTATGTCCCAAGGTTGCACATCAGGCGGATTCGGTAGTTCTATAGGTTGGACCAAGGGAATCTATCAGTGGCCAAATATATAGAGAATTTATGAGGCTAAGGCTAAATGTCCCAAGGATCACTGAGAGGCAAGGGAGTGGATGGCTATATTGAGGGATTGAATAGTAACATTAAGAGATTGGTACGGGCCGTCAACCCGAAAATAGTTGGGAGGCCGAAGACAAGGCACTAAACTTGGAGGAAGCACCGACAACCCCGGGGCAAGAAACAACCAGTTTACAAAGGGAAATTAAAGATGCAGGAGGGGACAAGTTACTTTGTTTCGCGTCGAGATCACATCTAAAACTTAAAAGTCAATTTATCGACGTCCTCTCTTTCCCCTTCCTTAATGGTGGTGTAAAACCCTACTCTTGGCCTGACATATCCATAGAATATACCAAGACTTGAGGCATAATATACAAGAAAGTGACTTTTAGCCATAATATACAAGAAAGTGAAGTTTCTACAAGTGGCATGTCCATGTACCAGAATGTAATTATCCAAAAGTGTTCCATGTACACCACACACAAACATCCTCCACGCCTTATCCATAAATTGGAAAGATGACTGCCAACTCTAAAGTGGCCTAAGATGACAAAATTCGAAAAATGACAACGTTGAGTTCTTCCCAACTCTGAAGTTGTCCATATGACAAGACTAAAAGACGTCATTTCTTAAAAAGTTTTAGATGATAGAAGTTTTAGATGATAAAATTCAGTATCTCTCATACAAAATTCAGGACAAATTGAGAGATGGCATTTCCTACAATCTTATCTGTCATACAAAATTCAAAGATAACAAAGTATCTCTTTAACATGCTTTCTAAAGCTCCCAGTGAGGTTTGAACTCACGACCTTTCGCTTACAAAGCGAACGCACTACCACTATGCTATGGAAGCATTTTTGTTTCTTCTTAAATAAACTTTTGGCAGAATAATCAGCATACGGGGACATAATCTTTACATGAAAATAGGAAAATGTATCATTCACAGATTTATTTTCAAAGTACCATATTGTTTACATGTTAGTAGAAAATATATATAATTCACAGATTTATTTTCAGAAGTACCAGGCTCAAGCATAATTCTTAAAGAAATACAATTTAGCAATACATTAAAACGATCTTTTAACTATCCCAACAAAACATTTTTTTTACTGGTCATGGTCACTGTGACATGTGACGGATCTTAAGTTCCCATTTTACTATGTTAGGAAGGAAAGGGACAAAAGCCAGTGGAGATTTTTGAATTTCTACAATTTGCTCAGCTTATAATGCCATATCGTCTGCAAATTTAGCTAACTTAAATTACTTGAGAAAGGGACAAAAACTAGTGGAGACTTTGAATTTCTACAATTTGCTCAGCTTATATTGCCAAATCATCTGCAAATTTAGATAATGTAGGGATTACTTGAGAAATTCTGAAGCTTGGAATAAGCTCAAGATAGCAAACCTCAATTTAAAGAACTTCAGTATATCACAAAAGAAGTCCAACGATTTCTAGAAGGTTCTTTCAAGTCTTTTGCTTAAGAAATATGGTGCAACTCATGCTCAACATGTTGTCTTCAACTTGCCAATCAGCATTACAATGGCACAGTTTGCAGTGATCCTATAATGGAACCAGTTACTAACTGTGACCATGATTTCCTTAAAAAGGTTTCATAAAGGCAGCTGAATGTATAACATCACTTAACTGGCAACTCTTTGAAGTTGCACTAATGATCAAACAGTCCAATTAGCTGATATTCTATTCTATGTAAAAAGACATCCAAATCCCAAGTACCAAATGGTTTACATGTGTCTAACTTCATTACTTCTATAGCCTTGATAAGGTCACATGCATTGTAGAGTCTTACATTTCAACAGGAAAAAGAATCAGGTATACCAGTATAAACATGATAGTCACTAGATAGTCACTAGATTTATTCTCTGGTGAACATCTCAATAAAAAAGGAACCAGTATAAACAAGAGGATTGTCTATGATGCCTATTTAAGAGCAAAACAAAATAGAAAGTCATTCAGAGCTCCTTCTCTTCTGCTTCAATTACCAAGTGTTAATCTGGTTAAGATTAAAAAAGGGGTGGCACTGCTTTCAGGTTAAATGCACAAACCAAAGGAGATGATGTGAGAAATATGTACGTCAGCAGATTTTAGGAATATTTGAGCATAGGAAAGAGTCACAACAGAAATAAAGTGAGAAAGCATGAACAAATCAGTTTGAAGAATGTGTCAAATACTTTCTGAGCGCAACATCATGTGATTGGAATGACTACTACATACATAGTTCCCATTTTCTAAGGAAACAAGCTAGATTGTATAATAAACCCGCATCATTTAACTGAAAAACAATTTTACATAATCTTAGCCAAAAAGCCAATAAATCCCCTTTCCTTCCTCTTTATATGCTGCTAAACAGGAACTTGCTTGTAGAAAATGTCTGCGGGCTATTGAAACCAGGTTCTCAGCAGATTGTTGCTGAATACCCATTGAAGAATTCTAGATAAATGCAAATACTTCGGTCGGTACAGCATTTTTGAGAATATTTATTGCTGTTTAACTCTAGAACGTACGAGAAGAAACGGCCCGAATTGCAAAATGATATTAATACCGAGAAAGAGATCTTACATTGATACTGACACAGAGATCTTATCCGGAATCCCTGGTTTAAGCCGGATGATTCTAAGGGTTCTTCATTCTGCCATGCGATTAGGGATCACCGAGGTCATTTTTTTCCCATAGAGGCTGAACATGGGGTGGTTTTTGTGCTAGGTAACCTGCCGGAGCGGTTTCCGATGGTAAAGTGGCAGGTTGCCGATAGAAAACGCGACACACCGGGAGCGGCAGTCGGTGCCACGTGCCGGTTTTACCAACGTAAAAACCACTTGGTCTCCATTCTATCCTATTTCCAATGAGATATCGCCATGTGGCGTCCTTCATTTCCAAGAATCTCCATCTATTTGCATTCTACTTTTACTTAGCGTGAAATCACACTACGTTTCCTCCCCTTCTTTTAGTTTTTATTGTCTAATAAAAAGAGCGCCATGTTGGCCGAAGGGTAACCCAAAGGCGTATCACACTTGCCGCCTTCTAAGCCTCGTCGGCCACATCATTCGAGGCGGTCGGGGATGGGCAACCTCCATTTGCCCCTCCGTTCCTCGAGCACCGCGTCGGGCAATTCGTCCAGGTCCCCGGGCAATTAAATCCGATTCCCGTGATCTTCTTTGCTTCACTTCAGCGTAACTTTCTCTTCCACTTCTTTCCCATTAGAAGTAGCGGCCTGAAGCAATTCAATTCCTTAACAAAGCGTGATCGTTTTCGGTGAGATTAAATCTCATTTGTTGGATCAAATTAGTTACTAGCCCTAACACATTGTGACCCAAGTTTACTTTGTACATTCTAGCGAATTTAAAAACAAGCTAGGATGTTATGCATTGGATGCATAAAATCCTAGGAAATATATCAAAGACCATGTATTACACAATTGTTATACCAACAACGGTAATTTTGTAGATTTTTAGGTTTTCATATCAATTTTTCATAACATGTTTTACGTATTACAAAAGAATCCGGCAATCCAATGTAATCTGCGACACATATTTTTTTTTCGAGATAATATGAGAGGGATTGCAAGCAACATTTGAAACCTATCAAATACAAAACACATATATTAGTTTTGACAATTAAAAGCGCATATTAACCAATTGTACTTACTAGTTGAAAAAAAAAGTAAAAGCGTAAATCCTTTGGTTGGAGCTCCAAATTGATTAGTAGGATTACGTTGGCAAGTAGGATTAAGGTAGAATTTTGTTGGTGAGTAGGATTCGAGTTGGTAAGTCCGGATTACGTAATGATGGACAAGCACAATCTGTTTTGGAAAGGCTGACTGTAATTGATATTTACAAGCAAATGTAAAGAGGACAAATTTAAGCGTAAAATAATTACCCTTACCAACCAATTTAAGCGGTTGAGGACAATTACTGCGACAATCGGTTGTTGCATACCAACTTGACACAAAATAATATAAATGATCAAATGCAAAAGAGCAATTTAAATTACAAGTCATTAAACTCACCAATTGAAAAGCGATGTGCCTCTGAAATTTGAAAGTTCGCCTCTTTTGCAATGGGTTCAATGACTTTGGGCACCTCTTTTGCTTTTCCAACAGCAATGCTCAAGCCTGTAGCATCTTCTACTTCCTCAAATGGTGAATTCCAGACTTCTCTCTCCCCTAGTGCCAACACTTTCCTTGAAATTGTTGTTGGCACTTCAACGTCTTATCGGGGCTCATGCACTATGAAAGCAAAAGCAACAAAAAGGTGAATATACAAGGATTGAGAATGACAACGAAAAGAAAGAACTTACTATTTTGACGCAAGGAAGAAATTGCAGATGTATAAGATTCTCCACCAACCTTAAGACTTGCTTGCATTGCCATCATTAGTTGTTTATCAGAATGATCATAGTTGCGTAGTGTTTCTACTCGTTTGTGGCCAGTCAAGTCTTTGAGATTATCGTCGAGAATACCTTGTAAGCGACCCTTTGTAATGGCATAATGGCCAGCGAGGCAAACATTTGAACCGAAAAAACACGAAGCAGAGAAAAGGAAGAAAAAAACCATTTATCAAAGTTAAACATTAAGAATGATCGCAAAAAAATAAAACCACTTACCAAGTATATTACTCATGTGTTTTCCAGCAATGGCAACTTTATTAATACCTAAATTGCAACTTGCATACCAAATTGCATTTCCTCTATGCTATGCTAGTCTTGGCGCCAAAAGAAGATGGCGGCTACGAAATATCCTCATGAGGAGCAATTGGTGGTGGTAAACAAAATATTTTGTGAATGTCATATACACATCGGCATTAATGTGTTCATAAACCTCAACCGGGTTTTCTCATATCGATTCCTTGCAATTGTTAATATTTCGAGGTGATTCTTTGAGGGCTTCTACGCATAAACCTCTGACATAAGAAAGTGATTGACAATAAATCGAATATCAAATAGGCATAATAAGGAATAACAAAAACTAACCTTACAAAGCGACCATAATGGTCTTCAAAGTTCAAATTCAACAAATTTTGTCTCATATAACTCCCCTAGCATACAGTTAGAAAGTTTACCATGCAATAAAGCATAACCACGATTTAACAACCCATTTGGTATTGATAACAAAAACTCTTCCGGACAAAAGTTTCATAACAACATCATTAATAAGATTCAAGCGTTGCTTCCTTGGGCGGGCGGCAACAATTTTTTCAATGACATGATTTCTTTGCCTCCTTGGCGGTACAAAGAAAGGATGCTCAAAAATATTAATGTCGGGCTCGTCCATTGCGTTTCCGTGTCAGGTTCTCGTCCCTCTCTCAACAATCGAAATCAAATAATGCTTTGATAGCTACAAATCTTTATAAAATCTGCTATAATAATCGCTATAAATGCGCTACAATAATACAATAAATCTATAATGCTATAAATCTGCTATAAATCTATAAATCTATACTATAAATGCAATCAATCAATAATGCTATAAATCTACAATAATACAATAAAATCTGCTTTATAAAATCTGCTATAAAAATAATGCTATAAAATCTGCTATAAATCTACTACAATAATGTTTAAAAGCTGCTATAATAATGTCCAACAATAAAATCGCTACAACAAACTTACCTCCCAAAAGTGGTCAAAGAAATCTTACGTAGGGTTTCCCATTTTTTTTTTCAATTTGTTGGATAAAAAGACTAGATCTTTGTCCAAATTCTCTCATATACATTAGATTGAATTCTTGAATCGTTTTTGGCATGTTGATGTACCAAAGCGAGCACCATATCTGTTCCTCCACTCATAATATCTTTGTGCATATGCCTCATCTTTCCTTTTGTTGAAGCCTTCTTATCAAATTTGGACACATCACGCTCATCAATCTCAAAGAAATCCGCGTTTTTTTTTTTCCAAGCTCTTCATTTTCAAAGTCGGTCTGAATCAAAGGGAAATCAATTGGTAATGGTAGAGCCTCACGGTATTTCTTCCTCATTCCTGTTTCGCATCCGGCATCGGCGTTGGAATCGGCATCCTCCACAGCCTACATCCTTTGCGGATCGAAAAAATGGAATCGTCTTTCCCCGAATCCAAAGGTAAATGCTTTTAGCCGGATCAGTTTGTTAAAGGCGGGATAACGGCCTTCTCCCTCGTGTGTTATGCTAAAAAAATTGGCCCTTTTTTTTAGCGGCCAAAATGACTTCTCCGGGTTAGGCCGTTATCCCTCGACATTTTGGCCATGCAAAATTTTCAAAAACACAGCTTTGCCATCTTGTTATCCCTCATCTTTGACAGCGTGTTTTCAAAATCTGTTCTTTTTGCCATAATGTGTTTTCTCTAGCTGAATTTCAATGTGAATTTTATAAGCATATTTATGAGCTTTCTCAAAACTTACGTTCATGCGGATGGACCAATTTATTTACAAGCGGCCCCGGGGAACACAAAGAAAGGGACAATACTTCTCATCTAAGCCGGACAACAATTCGTTCATGCACGCTCATTTTTACCCGGCCGGGTTCATCCTACAACAACCAATTCTCTTAGCCACTTTCCAACTAGCCAAGCTCCATTCACGTTTGCCACTGCGCACACTAATCCCGCCACTTCCACATATGTACTCCCAAGTTTTGCCCTCGGAATCCTCATATCCCATCCTCTTATGACAATGCACCCACTATTCTTGCACAAGATTTAGCTCAAGATTGACTTCCCGGTTGTCTTCAAACCTTTTTGTAACCAAAGGCTTTGTTAAAAAACCAGCCCCGGAGGAGGAAGAAAAGGCAAATTGACACCAATAAGGGAAAAAAGATTGCTCGCGAAGAAACACATTACCATGGCGTAGAAACGGTGAAGATGAGGAGGCGGTGACAAAACGGTATTGGAAAGAAAACCATGTGATAGCCTTGATTCATGCTAGAGGAGAAGCTGAACCATGCTTTTATGAAAACAACAGCATCAAGGCACTGATCTATGGGGCAAAGGTGTGCACAAGAGTTGTGGCCACTTGTCCAGGACTTCAAGCGAGATGGTAAGGCATGCGGTAGAAATTCAAAGCATTGTTTAAGTTGTATCGGGGAAGATGTTACATGGAATTCTATCTCGGGGAAATGGCCAGTAAGAGAGTTGCCCATACTTTGAACTCATGGGCCGGTTACTTTTCTAAGAAAGCAAATGTCAAAAGCATGTTCATCTTGAGGAGCCATTGATGTAGGCGAAGAAGCAAGCACCAGTTGGATGAGCGGCACAAGTTGATGGTGATGAACGAGGTCCATGTGAGGAAGGAAGTGAAAAGGAAGTCACATAGTCTGCCAACATAAAGAAGAAAAACAAGATGCTTGCCTTGGACATGATGGGAATGCGGAGACTTCAAGGGGCCCGACTAAAAGCGTCAAAGCATCAAAACGGCGAAGATTGTAATCATGAAGGACATTCTTGCGGCTCTTCTTCCTAAGAAGTGAGCGGCATTGAAGATAACAATCTAATTTTATGACTCAATTCTTTCAAACATTTATGTTTCATCTTATAAGCGGTTTAAGTTCAATTTATGTTCAAATAACTGCTAAATTTATGCTTCTTCTTAAAATTGGTAAACTTGCAGGTTGATTGGCTGTATTTTGTTGCATTTGCAGCGGTTTTAAGTTGGCTTATTATCTACTCATCATGGTTTGTGATATGTTTTCCATCTTTTGAAATAAATTTGGATAAGATGGTGCACATGCTTTAAGCTTTAAGCACTTGCTATTTCTTATGTGCTATTGTATAGCCTCTTATTCTACAACTCACTCTGTTCATGAAGAGCTCTGCCAAAGTTTTAAATCTGGAGCAAAGTATTACGTTGAAGTAATTTACTCGGGCCACCATGTCAAGAAAAATCTCCTTTTAAAACAAAGACTTAATCAAAAGAAAATGGGGAAAAAATCGCGACTTTATGGAGCGTTTAAATAAAGCGTGTAATGTACCCGATACATGAGCTACAATAACATGGACTAACTCCATTGTAAAATTTGGACAAGATACATAAAAGTAGGCTGGGGATTTCTTTCTGTCTACTACCAACTTAATAAATCCTAGTTCAGTCCATTATGTATGCGGGGCACGAACTCGCAAGATTACCATCATCTCAAAAGAGCATGGAAAGGAAAAAGCATCATCATGGTAATTATTAGCATTCAAATAATTGTTGAACATCATCGGCGGCTTGGACATTCTTTGCTTTATTGCCTATAAAAGAGTCCATCGTGAATTATCATTTTAACAAGTGAATTCTCATTTCCTTGAGGACCTTCTATCGATTTACTTGAGGACCTTCTATCGACACATATCAAGACTATGGTTTTTTTTAATGTTTCTCAACCAAATGTCTTATGCTCCTAAGCGCATCCATCTAATCATCTAATGTATACTTGACTTTGTCTATGCATACACAAAGAAGATCGTAACTCAAGTCCAAAGTTTGCCAAATGGAACTAACGTGGGCACCAAGCCAACATCAATGTTAAAGATGTCCCATCAAGCGAGAACCAATTAGCTACACCTAGAAAGCACCAAGGTAAACAACTCACGAGTAAACAACTCCAAGGTTGTAGTAAGCGGTACCAAGCAAAATCATGTCCTAACGGGATGTCATTGTTCCACCAAAACTTGTATCATGAATAGTTTTGTAGTGCAAGTGCAAAGCACACATCCACACATAAGAAAAGAAAATAAAAATGCTAGAAATGTAAAAAGCGTCTGACATAAGTGTTGTTATCAGCCTTCAACGCCTCAAAATACATACGCATTCCTTAGGTGCGACTTTGCCCCAAGATTAGAATGGTAATATGTTGATTTGCGGATGGCAATCTTTTAGAATAGCTAAGCCCATTACCTTGACTCTAAGCAAGCTTTACGACACATGGATGAGAAAAGAACCACATGAGGGCAAAACATGTTAAATGTACTAGATTCAATACTTTTATAGCGAAAAAAATAATATATTTAAAAATAAGAACCACGACATATAGGTTTGTTGTATTAAACATAGCAATAACATCATATAAATCCGGTTACAAGTTTTTTAAAGTCAAAGCTAATATTGTAGAATAATTCACTTTGGCTTCTCAAGTTCATTAGCTCACAAAGTTTTGCTCTCATACATGGCTCTAGCAATAGCATTTCTTACGCTGCCTCATTTTGTACTTGTTGACTCTAAAAACCCATCACTTTTCGTTGCTTCTAGCCAATGCCTGCGTCTCCTGTCAATGCGATCCCATGCAAGTCCGCGAATGCCATAGGCTTTCGCGATAATTGATTGTTTCAAAGGCGGTAGCATTGACACCTCTCGTCCCACCAGTCTGAAGCCTCTTGCAAGCTTGAACCTCACTTTCATGGATCATGGACTATTGAAGCTCTTCCTTTTGCTTCAAGAACCCAATTGTCATCAAACCCATCATTGTGGATGATGCACAAATTATGTAACACTAAGCAAAACTGCCTAGCGAAACTACATTCTCCAAGTCCATATCATTTTAGTTTTTTAGAATCGAGAATCTAGCCTTCAACCTTCCAAACACTTGCTCCACGGGCATTCTTGTCTTTGAATTTGGACATAGTTCCAATAATCTTGCTCTCTGGAAAGACCATCCTTGCTTCCTTTAAAGGGACCACATATAATTAGATTAGGGTATCGCGGCATCACCCACCAAAGCGGTATGGAGCAATGAAACCACCCATGATCTGTTGACCACTGATCTTTGGAAGAGTGTCCAATCATGAATGCTTCACGGCCACCCAATATCAAAATCCCAAATAAGCCCTTCCACCTCTCACTATTAGGCTGTAACAAAAAATGGAGTGAAACCCCTTTACGTTGTAGTATTCTTGAGGAAACCTTTGGACCAATGATAGGAATGTGACTTCCATCTATGAAGCCAACAACGAATGGGACTTAGCGAATGCTTTCAAATCCTTCGATAATCTTTTAAAGGCGTGCGGTGATGGCCACTTGATATACAATTCCTTCAAGCGTAATGCGAACACATTAACCAAATTCTATTACGCATTTTGCAGCGTGGCATATCAACTTTGAAAATGATGCGCAATACCTATTATGGTGTTACGTAGCTAATCTTGTTAATGCCATCATTATTTTGTTCTCAAGCTGGGATAGCCAGCCCTAAACTTAGTGTCCTTCCTGCATCAAAGGCCCTAACTCATAACACAAATCTTTGGAAGGTGCCTCACGGAAATCGCCAATCTTTTCTAAATTCAAGGTCATTGTAGGTGTGTAATAGAACCAAATCCAAACCTAGGCCTGGTTCAGATTTCCCGGATGTCGAGGTGTGTTGTCCTGAAATATTGATGAATGAAAGTGACAATAATGCTAACTGCTTGATCTCATCCATTCAATAATGCGACATGTAGCGAGAAATATTGTAGTGTCAATAATTTGCATTATTTGAAGAAGAAGAAGCAGCAAAAATGAAATTAAAAGCCTCTACACTTGGCAATTCGAATTCTACTACAGCACGCATTTCATCATTCAAAAGCTGGAACCAAGCATGTTAAGAAGAGCACCGAGAAAACAAAACAAAAATGTAGTCTAAAATGTCTGAAGCTTAGATGCAAAACAATAGAAACTCACCTTGAAAACAGTTCATTATCTAGTGGCGGGGATGCAATGAAGAGGGATGATGGGAAGGCTTCCATTGAATTTGAAGAAGAGGAAGCGGATCCATGGAAGTCTTTGGTGTTCGTTCGCCCGCGACTCATCCGATTCTCATCCCGCGAGTGGACTTTCCGTCGTGGCATCTCCATCTTCGATAGTGTGATCTGGTCGAACCAATTTACTAACCTTCCGTTTCCCTCAACGCCCGCGTCAACAAAGGTAGGTCCTATAGTGTGATTTCACCCTTACATTCTGTTTTTTTTCCACTAGCATTCTTGGCTTTGGCCGGTGAATGTTTGACGCGCGTGTCATAGAATGGGCGACTAAGTGGTCTCCATAAAGATAATGTCACTTTAAGTGACGTGCGGAAGGTGTCCGTGAGCCTTGTTGACACCTCGAATGCCACTTAAAGTGACATTCCCTTATCTGAGGAAAACTTGGCGGATGGCGGGTTGTCAAACTAAAAAGCGCCCGGGTGTCACAAGTTACGGCCATCAATTTTTTATTTTTTGGGTTGCCCTAGGGAAATCCTTGCTCATGTGGGTTTTGGCATATTACGGTATATGCTAGAATATGCCGGCATATCTGCCTGCTCAAACTGGCATTTGTTGCCGATAAATTAGCGATCACCCTATTTCACAGCGTCGTCTTTGTTGAATCGACTAGCCGTATAGTTCGAGGTTATGGTCGAGGTTATGGAAGTGATCTTTGCTTGGTAGTCTTGAAGGGGCCTTGAATCATAGGGTTGTGGATGCACTTGCTTGGCGTAGATTTTTGGCTTCTCGAGAGAGCCATTGTGATGATCAAAGAAAGGCTTGTGTGGATCTTGGCGATTGTCAACCATATGAGCAAAGACAAGGTGTCAACAACAATTAGTTTGAATGTTTCCATGGATACTTAGCGACAATATAAAAAGCAATGCCCCCACTAGGGACCCGAACTTTTATTCGGATGAAAGGGGGGCATGCCAAGGAGTGAATAGTTTAGGGAATATAAGCGGACCCGAAAAAGGCAAATGCATTCTACAATGCCATTGCATCACGGTAAGCCTCATCTGTTCATTTTCATATTGTATTGGTTGTACTATGCGGGTTTTGTTTTTGCAACTTCTTGAGGCGCATGGCAAATCATTTATTTCGATATAAGCCCAGTTCATAATCCAGTTCTTCCAATTTTGGCAAAAGAATTTATCCTATAACGTTACGTAACATGCATGGTAGCGGCGAAACCATTGTAATTCTGAGACATCACCGGTAGGGATCATTTTGCGATGTCTATGCTTGTCAACAACAAGCTCGTTTAGGGTGGAATATGGTGCTAATGCACCCATGTTCTATAGAAGGGAACCATTGCGATATTTGGACATTGTACCTTATACTTCACATTGGTTTTCGTAAACGACGGCAAATACACAAGCGAGAAAAAGACATTTGAATGCATGATACATAGTGGAATTCACCCGGACTTTCTAGCTTACTCTATAATGGTTGATCTGTTTTACAAAGCTGGAAAGCGAGAACAAGCCTTGTCAACATTGAGGAAGGGTTTTAGACCCGGATCTATATCTATCTGATCTCATCCTTAGAATATGCTTTTGAAATGCAAGGGGAAGTTGAAGAGTTAAGTAGATATCTTTGCCGGTATGGTATAGACTTGAATGCATTGTTTGCCTTGCTTCTAAAGGGGTGGCTATTACGGGGAAGCTCACGAGGAAGCTTTGAGACTTGTTGCTTCGGGGACAACCAATGGATGGGTCGATGGTTTACGGTATTTTTGTATCGGCTTGCTAGAGGCGGAACAATATGGTGATCTTTGAGAAATAGCCAGTCACTTTTAAGTGCGATCTAAGTTAGGTGGTTCTTATCCATGAATGCTTGGCAATTATGTTTGCCAAGGCAGAGAAAACATGAAGAAGCTAAACTTGAGTTGGAGGAGGAAACTTCGGGGAGCGATCACGCTTTCCTGGCGTATAATGCATTACTCATTTCTTATGAGCAGTGGCATGTTTAATGATGCCATAAATATTTTTCAAAGGTGCGGGATTATGGAATGCTCATTGATTCTGATACTTATAAAAGTGCGTGTGACGGCCTATTAGAAGGCCCGAAGCCTGATATTACATACAATCTCCTTCATCGGTGCATTTGGAACCTTGGACCTCTGAAAGAATCAAGCCTTTATATCTTGATCATTGAAACTTATGGTAAGCAACAGCTTTGGCAAGATGTTGAAAAGTTCTTTCTGAGCTTCAACAACCTGGATTATTTGTTGCTGCGAGCCTATAATGCCCTCTTATCGGCTTATCGAGAAGTTCCAAAGATGCATTGGCAATGGACACATTATTGAGAATGGTTATTAGCAAGATTTCTTTAACACCGCATCCGCCAATTACGTTTTAAAAGGCGTCCGGAATGCTGAAAAAGCTTACGAACTTGATCTTCTATATCAAAAATTCGTGAATTAGGTATGAGTCCTAATTTGAAGAGTTTTTAATTATGATCATCTTTCCCATAGGATGGGAGCGATGCGAGGTAGCAAAAAATCTATTATCTCGAGTTAAAAACCTGAGGCTTTCTGCCTAATATGCCAATCTTTAAGGAGCTTATCTTGTTGTTTTATAAAGAAGGAAGGCTGTCGGGATCTTGAGGACATAATAAAAGAAATGAAGCGGCGGGATTTGAGCGGATGTATTCATATATAATTCTATGATTAGTATGTATAGCGGGCTAGGGAGTTATAAGAGTGCTCCTCTTGTTTTCCAAGGCATGCAAAGGTTGTTGGTTATCAACCGATACATCCACCTACAATTTACTAATAAAAACTCTGGTCGACATTTCATGGTCCAAAATATATAGCTTACACACAACACATATGTAGTGTATGTACATAGTATATACATAATTTCTTTTTAAATAGGCACCCATGCTTTCATTGTCTTTGTCTCTTTCCCCCTCTTCCTCTTCTAGGATATGCTTCTTGTCTTCTCCATATCTGCTCCTTGTTTGAATGCTCCTTGCCCGCTCCTTGTCTGCATGTTCCTTGTCAATTAGCTTTTTTGCTCCTTATCTACTTCTCAAGTAGTTTCTTTGCAAATGCTAACTTTTCAAGAACATTCTCAACTTTGAGCTGATCAGGAATCCCTGCAAGCATCGGCGGAGAAATCACGCACTTTGGATGAAGTTGTTATCGGTGGAGCCATGTTCCAACCACAGACCTTGCAAAGCAGCTGATCAACTTCATTATCGACCGCTATACTTGTTGGCTCCCTCCACTGTAGGAAATCAATTCCTCTTATGTAATAATGACTCTTTCTGCTTTGAGACTTCTTGAACCTCCTTCAGATTTGGAAGAGAGGCTAGAACAGTTGAAGGGCATGCTTTTCCATGGTTTTATGGCCCACTCTCTAGATCAATACATACCTCTGGTCATTTCTGCTTGTGAAAAGAACAGGATTTGTATACTCACTGACCTTTACAACTTCCATTACAGGTCTTTTGTGGATATTGGCCAGGTCCTCTTCCGTTCCCTTGACTTCAACATCCTATGGTTACTGTCTAAATTCCCCAGCTATGGCTACATAGCACACAACACATAGTATATACATGTCGCAGGTGAAGACACTCCATAGGAATTATGGGTATAAACCTATGCTTTTCATAGAAATTAAGTATACAACTATGTAATTTCCACGGGACACACCCTATAACTTTATATAATAGGACTAGGAGCAGACCCATTCCTCGGCACGGCCTCACCTCGGTTTACACATCTTTTGCACTATTGCTCTAAGCTATTTCTCAGCTCGACATTGGCCGTCAGACGAGGCCTTACCTCGATTTGGATATCTTTGGTACTATTCCTTGGCTCGGACGAGGCCTCGCGTCGGTCAGACCTATTATCAACACCTACTATCAATTGCAAGGTATCACCCATTGAGAGCTTGCTCACACCTACTATCAATTCCAAAGTCTCACCCATTAGAAGCTAACCCACACCTACTATATTCAACATTCATTTCTCAATCTATGAAGAGCCTACTGCCATTTCCAAAGTATCATCCATGAAGATTGGACTCACATCTACTACCAATTTGAAAGTATCACACATAAGGAATTGATCCATACCTACTACAATTTCAAAGTATCACCCATGTAGAGCTTATACACATCTACTACCAACCCCTATCAATTCCGAAGTACCATCCATTGGGAGCTTACTCACACCTATTGCCAATTCCAAAGTTGCACCCATTAGAACGTGACTCATACCTACTGACAATTCGAAAGCATCACACATGAGGAGCTAACTCGTACCTACTACAATTTCAAAGTATCCCCCATGTAGAGCTTATACATACGTACTACCAATACCTCTCAATTCCAAAGTGCAGCTTACTCACACCTACTGCCAATTCCAAAGTCACACCCATTAGAAGCTAACTCATATATTCTATATTTAGACTGAGGTGCCTACCCATAAGAAGCTGACTCACACCTACTGCCAATTCCAAAGCATCACACATGAGGAAAGTATCACCATGTGGTTCAACGCCCATATCGATGTCACTGAACATCCATTTGACAATTTATGAGAAGTTTACTGCCACGTACTACAAATTCTAAAGAATCACCTATTGAGGAGTCATACCTACTACCCATGGGGAGCTTACTCCCACCTATTATCATTTTCAAAGTATTGCATATTTTGAAGCTTGCACACCTATTGCCAATTCTAAAGCATCAAACATGACGAAAGCATCACCCATGTGGCTCAACATCCAATACTATCAATTCTAAAGAATCACTTATTGAGGAGTCATACCTACTACCCATGAGGAGCTTACTCCCACCTACTACCATTTCCAAAGCATTGCATATTTTGAAAACTAACTTTCTATCTTTAGATTGAGGTGCCTACCCATGAGCATCTAGAACATTTAGAACATTTTATTTTGGCTTTTGCTTGCACACTTACTGCCAATTCCAAAGCATCAACACATGACAAAAGCATCATCCATGTGGCTCAACATCCAATACTACCAATTCTAAAGAATCACCTATTGAGGCGTCATACCTACTTTCCATCTACTACCATTTCTATAGCATTGCATATTTTGAAAAAATTCTATTCCTTGGACTGACCTTGCAAAGTTTCAAAATATTCTATATTTAGACTGAGGTGCCTACCCATGAGCATTTGGGACATTCCAGAACATTCTATTTTGACCTTTCGCAAAGTTTCAAAAGGATGGAGGGCTGAGAGGGCTGAGATTGTGGCAGATGGCACATCCTTGACCGTCGATGGGGCGGACTTACTCACTTACATACTCACGGACATGAATTTCCAATTATTTCAACAAATCAATGCTTGACCTAATGGTAAGTATGGCAAGGACCAGGGTTCGGATCTCCCCCACACAACATCAAAGTTTTCAAAACCCCCCATTGAAATGGAGGGAGAGGATGGAGGGCTGGGATTGCGCCACGTGGCGCATCCTTGATCATCGATGTGGACGGACTTACTCATTTACTCCTCATATACATACTCACGGACACCATTTCTTTATTATATAGGAGGAGGAGGAGGATTGCACTGAAATATAAAACCATAACGAGATGCTTCATCATTTTTGGCAGTGTTGCTGCTTCTTCACTTGTATTTCTACAGGTTGACTCTTAAAAGTCTACTTCAGTTCATGTTGATATTCATTGATTTGAAGAGATTTTCTGAGGTCCAGTACTTATATATTGTTATGTAGAGAGCGAACTCCAACATGACATGCAAATTTTCCTTTCATGACTTTTTATTTATGTCGCATTCATTTACTTCAATGACTTTTTGCTTAGTCATTTGTGCAGCAGTACAACACCTATTCAGGTCCCCTTTTTTTTATGTCTTCCGTCTTATTTTCATTACATTCGAGTTTGAAAGATATATTCTTTTTAAGTATTATAGCTTCATATCAAGTCTTCAACATCCTCAATACTGTTTTAATACTGCCTCAATTTTTTTTATGTTGATAATGATTTGGATCTTTGAGTTTTGATTCCATATGTTAGGCCAAAGCTTAGACTGGAGAGGGGCTCCTTAGATCTGGAGATATTAGGCTTGGAGAAAAATACATATGCAATTTTTTTTTACGCTTTGCTCCATTCTACTTTAGTGCAAACTCTTATCTAGGCAGCTTTCCTTCTGTAGATAACATTCTGAAGCTATGACTTGGCTCTGACATTCATGCATTGCAAGATTCCCTTTAGAAACTTTGACTAATTGCATGCAAGTCCTCTCATAAGATATGATAATTGTTTGAACTGTTGCTTCAAAGCACAACTTCCCTTTACTACAAATAGAAAATTTAAACCTGAAGTTGAAGAAGTGAATAACATTAAACAATCTGAACTTAACCATCTATTCATCTTGGTGGCTGTATGCGACACTATGGTGCATATAATTATAATAAACAGTTGCATAACCAAATTTCGATGTTCAAGAACGTTAGAGTCTCAATGTTTGTATTTCCGTCTTGATATCAATCATCATAGAATTTCTCCACATCTTCCAAAAAGAACATGGAATCTACAACTACCAAGAATACGTTTTAAAGTCATATTTGACTTTCACCTTAAGGATTTGCTCTTCCAATTTTTCCTCCACTTCTTTTATATGAAAATCCCCACAATCTTGACTTTCACCCCAAGGATCTGCCCTTCCAAATTTTCCTCCACTTCTTGTATATGAAAATCCCCACAGTCTTTACTGCAACATGTCATTCACGTTCAAACAGATAATGAATTCCATAATCTATCCAACCCACCCCATCCCCAAGCATGCATTACCGCTAGTTATATCCCTTATTAGAATTGACCTTTTTTAAGCAAGGCCAGCAAACTTTGTTCAATTAGGTGTTTTGATGTTGTTCTTAGCTCCGCTGAAGGCAAGATTTTTTTCCCAAAAGTCTTTTCCAATAGACTTCTAATTGAACACTTGGTTTAATGAACTGAAACAAGGATTTGAATAACAAATAATGGGTTTTTCTTTAACACTTTTATTGTCATACTGCAACCCACAGATTAAGAATGTTGTTTGGCCTGCAAATAATTGATGTTTGCAAATAATTGATATGAAATCTCGCAATACTTGACAGGGAAAAATCACAGAATCTGCAAAGGCAGAGGTATCAGAGGGAAGATGGAAAGGAAAATAGTCCTGTATTGTCACCGTAGCTGCTTCATCATAGCCAAATCCTCTGCGTTTGCTTATGTGCCGTCGATCAGACGTGATAATTCTGAAAATATAGAGTTCGCCATAGATTTATGTGGAGTTTTTTGGAAGGTGTAATTTCGGCGAGCTCGAAATTTCGCCTGAAATTTCGAGGTGACGTGGCAGAGTCCACTCGCGGCTGACGGCGGCGAGCTCAAATTTTTGCCTGAAATTTCGAGCTCGCCGAAATTCACCGACGAAAAAAAATGGACTCTGAAATTTTGTCCTTTTCTTGCTTTTCCGGCATTTATCCGCCGGAAATATTGGCGATGCCGGTTAGAAGGGGACGCCAGGGGCCGGCGAAAGTAGGGGACGGAGGCAGGGGGCAACGGAGGCAGGGGACTTGAATCGACTATGTTTTTTCGGATTGAAAAAACCTGCTGTTTGGCCCTATAATTTCAGGGTCCCTTTTTTTTCGGATTCTAAAAGGAATTTGAGAAGAGGTTTAGAGCTTGTGGATCCAAAGCCGGGATTGCAAGAAACATGAAGATTTCTTGTAGAGCAAGAAATCAATATCCATATCGCCTACTCAAACAAATGGCTTCAAACAAAAATTGGCTTCAAATACCTGTCAATCTGAAACCGCTTCAAACAAATTAGCTTCAAACAAAATAAATGAGTGATAAGAGTTAAAATTCTGTATTTCATAGGAACACGTTTTCCACATGAACAAATATCTTGTTCACATTGTATATGTGGTTGGTTATTGGTGTGTGCTGAGCTAACTAGGCCTTTGTGATAACTCCTTATGTTATGGCTTGTAAGCCCAAGAAAGAGGGCTCAAAGGAACACTATAAACAATGCTTGTAAGCATCTTATAATTGTTAGAAAGACATAATATCATCATCACACACGCACACAAAACACTCTTTCTTCCATAGCACGCCAAAGTGATTCAATTGTCCATCTTACCTACCACTAACAAATATTGCATGTTTCATAAGGAATAAAACATCATAATTCTTTGTGATATAAAATGACTTCATTATAAAAAAGTAAATAAGTATGGCACAGAAGTTAGAATCTTTTGACTAGAAAATCTTGCACCTTGTGTTTCATGAAGTCATTATGTGGAAATAAGTTGGAAGAAATAACTGGGAAAAGAATCATTTTATGAATCATGTCCTAATGTGTTATATGTGGTAATAAATTGGAAGAATTAAGTGGGAAAAGAATCATTTATGATTCATGTCTTGGTGTGTGAAATCTCGCAATTGCCTGTCTATTATTTTAACGACTTTAATATGCATCTCGCTCATCCATTGGTGAGAAATCTTTATTTGTTGTGCTTGGAATAGACTATTGAACTACTAGTTAAATGCAGAGCTGTCCCATTGTTATAGCTCCGGTTGACCAAGAGATGCAAGAATTATTTTCTTAGAGAAGAGCAAATGCAATTGAAGTTTTATAAGAGGGTGAATGTGTTTTCGTGTCTTATCCACATGACTTTAAAAATACAAGTGGATGAGAAGTCAAGGAGGAGGAAGACAACATTGGAGCCTACAAGATAAGTCAGGTTAGGATAAGGGTAAAAGGGGTCGTGGCAGAATCATGAACGATGGAGATTTCGCAAGATAGAATAGTGGAGTGTTGGGATTGCACCGCATGATGACATTAAGAGTGAATTCACAAACAGTTGGGATGGCACAGCATGACGACATGATGGGTAAATTCACCGACGGATGAGATTGCACCGCATGACAACATTAAGTGTGGATTTAATTTCACCTGCAAAATGGAACTCTCTTGTGGGGAGGGGGGCCAATATATTGTGGCACGTTATGTTGTAAGTTATGTAAGATGTCAGAAGAGGAGAGCATGGTTGAAAGCGAAGTGCAGCAAGTCGATGATGAAGATAAGCTTCCTGAAATCGATCTGGGCAATTTTCTAATGACGGAGGGGGGCGCAGCGCGGGGAAGAATGCTGGCAGAGCTGCGGGATGCAGCCACGAATTGGGGCATTGTAAATGTGGTGAATCATGGAGTTCCATCAGATGTGGTGCATAACGTGGATGCCAAATTCCGGGAATTCTTTGCACTGGCTGAAGATCAGAAGGATAGGATCCGCAGATCGCAGCCAGAGCGGCCTTGGGGCTACTCATCTGGCGGTAAAGGGGACGCTATCGGACTTGCATGGCAAGAGGCCATGACTGTGCCAAATGATACGAACATCTTGGCTGGCCTGTTAGACCCTCTCAGCCTCGACGAATTCGGGTACTCAAATTGCCTCATAACATTTAACTTTAACTACTTTTTTCTACTTTAGAATTTATTAATACTTTTTTCTTCTTTAGAATTTATTAACCAGCTTGGACCCCTTGCCTTTGCCTTGCAGCTTGGCGCTTATGCACTACATGGAGCTTATGGACCACATGGCCATGGCCTTTCTCACCCTCCTAGCTGAAGCCTTGGGCCTCCCCTTCTCTACCTTTAGTTCCCCTTGCAAGCACAGCACTAAGGCCCTCCGCGCGAATTATTACCATTTATTTGCCCATAGCACTACCACTCCTGCTCTCGTTTCCCATTCTGACACCAACATGCTCACCATCTTGTACCAAGATCAAGAGGGTGGCTTAGAAGTTAAGAAAAGGAATCACTGGTTGCCTGTTCAACCTAAAGTAGGTTCATTTGTCATAAACATTGGAGATGCTCTCCAGGTATATGCTTGAGCCTAAAAATCAACAAGTATGATCATTCTCTTATCTTATTATTATATACTCAATGATGTGTAGGTGATGAGCAATGACTTGCTTTGGAGTGTGGAGCATAGGGTTGTTCTTAAAGAGAGTCCCAGGAGAAGATTATCCATGGCTTTTTTTGTTGCTCCACAAAATGAGACTTGGTTAGTGCCTCCTCATGAGCTACTTAATGAGGAGCATCCTTTCAAGTACCAGAGGATGAATTGGTGTGAATTTAGAAGTATCCTCTATAGCAAGGGAGCCATGAATGGAAAAAGGCACCTTCAAAATTGCATATCACCGCAATTTAAAGACCACTTTAACCATTTTGCATATAGGCTACCCTAGAACTTAGTCTCATTATTAGTTCAGTTAGCTCAGCACACACCAACAACCAACCACATATTCATTTAGTTCAGTTAGCTCAGCACACACCAACAACCAACCACATATTCAATGTGAACAAGATATTTGTCCATGTGGAAAACGTGTTCCTATGAACTTTTACAGAATTTTGACTCTTATCACTCATATATTTGTTTGCACGTAATTTGTTTGAAGCTAATTTGTTTGAAGTGGTTTCAGATTGACAGGTATTTGAAGCCAGTTTTTGTTTGAAGCCATTTGTTTGAATAGCCGATATGGATATTGATTTCTTGCTCTGCGAGCAATCTTCGTGTTTCTTGCAATCCTGGCTTTGGATCCACAAGCTCTAAACCTCTTCTAAAATTCCTTCTCAATTAGGGGTGGTTGTTTGGGGGCGGGGGAGTGTGTGTGCGTGTTTCGATAGATTAAAATGGATTGTTGTCCACTACGGGTGTAGATAATGCCTTGATATGAGGGCGTTATGGGAAAAGGATGTAGGGTCATATGGGTCCACTAGATAATGTCCTAGCCTGAGGGCGTATGGGAAAGAATAAAGATAAAATGAGGGTCATATGGGCTGAATATTTTTTCCCCATAAACACCCAAGAAAGATTCGAATGGATTGTTGTCCACTATGGCCTAGATAATGCCTTGACCTGAGGGCGTAATGGAAAAAGGATGTAGGGTCATATGGCCCTACTATGATATAGATAACACTCTAGCCTAAGAGCGTTATGGAAAAAAAAAAGGAAAAAGAAAAAAATTGAGGGCCATGCCGCCTGAACATTTTTTCTTCCCATAAACACCCAAGGGCGTTATAGGCCTTTGTGATAACTTCTGTGTTATAGGGCATTATAAGCAATGTCCCTAGGACATTATAGGCCTTTGTAATATAACTCCTTGTATTATGGCTTGTAAACCCAAGAAACAGGGCATAAAGGAACACTATAAACAATGTTTGTAAGCATCTTATAATTGTTAGAAAGACATAACAACATCATCATCACACACGCACACGCACACGCACAAAACACTCTTTCTTCCACAGCACGCCGAAGTGATTCAATTGTCCATCTTATCTACCACTAACAAGTATTGCATGTTTCATAAGGAATAAAACATCATAATTCTTTGTGATATAAAATAACTTCATTATAAAAAAAGTAAATAAGTATGGCACAAAAGTTAGAATCCTTTGACTAGAAAATCTTGCACCTTGTCTTTCATGAAGTCATTATATGGAAATAAGTTGGAAGAAATAAGTGGGAAAAGAATCATTTTATGATCCATGCCTTAATGTGTAAAATGTGGTAATAAATTGCAAGAATTAAGTGGGAAAAGAATCAATTATGATTCATGTTTTGGTGTGTGAAATCTTGCAATTGCCTGTCTATTATTTTAACGACTTTAGTATGCATCCCGCTCATCCATTGGTGAGAAAGCTTTATTTGTTGTGATTGGAATAGATTACTAAACTAAGCATGTTCTAGTTAAATGCACAACTGTCGCATTGTTATGGCTCTGGTTGACCAGGAGATGCAAGAATTATTTTCTTAGAGAAGAGCAAATGCAATTGAAGTTTTATAAGAATATGAATGTGTTTTCGCGTCTTATCCATATGACTATGAAAATACAAGTGGACGAGAAGTCAAGGAGGAGGAAGACAACATTGGAGCCCTACAAGATAAGCTAGGTTAGGATAAGGGTAAAAGGGCAGAATGATGAACGATGGAGATTCTACAAGATAGAATAGCCGACGGTTGGGATTGCACCGCATGATGACATGAAGGGTAAATTCACAAACAGTTGGGATGGCACAGCATGACGACATGATGGGTAAATTCACGAATGGATGAGATTGCACCGCATGGAAACATTAAGTGTGGATTTAATTTCACCTGCAAAATGGAACTCTGTTTTGGGGGGGGCAATATATTGCGGCACGTTATGTTGTAAGTTATATTGCGGCACGTTATGTTGTAAGTTATGTAAGATGTCAGAAGAGGAAACATTAAGTGTGGATTTAATTTCACCCGCAAAATGGAACTCTGTTTGGGGGGGGCAATATATTGCGGCACGTTATGTTGTAAGTTATATTGCGGCACGTTATGTTGTAAGTTATGTAAGATGTCAGAAGAGGAGAGCATGGTTGAAAGCGTGCAGCAAGTCGATGGGGAAGATAGAAATGTCGATCTTGTATTGAAATGTGGATCATTCCCGGATGAATGGTGTATCAGTCGCGTTGTGCCCATTTATAAGAGTGGAGATAGAAATCTGGTTGCGAATTATCGTACTGTATTGGTTGGGAATACACTATCTAAACTGTGTGCAAGCATGATTGAAGAAAAACTTTCACATTGGGCAGATCATGCAAATGCCGGGCGAATGCCGCCGGTTTCCTACCGGGGCACTCGACGAAGGACCATCTTGTCACATTACGGGTGATTCTAGAAAGCGCTAAGGGGCGAGGCAACAAGGTTTATTGTGCTTTTATGGATTTGTCAAAGGCATTTGACAGAGTTCATAGGGACAAATTACAAGCTAGACTGGAGGCTCTAGTGGACCTGCGGGAAGCAGTGGCATGCCTCTATCAGCGTGTCCAAAAAATACAAAGTACAGTTGGCGTTAAACAAGGTTGTCCCTGTTCACTGCTATTATTTGGGTTGTTTATCGATGAGGTGGAGAAATGGATGCAGGAAAATGGAGGGACAGGAGTGGACCTCTGTGGGTATGTAGTGCAATTGTTGCTTTTTGCTGATGACATTGTGTTAGTCTCCCGGACTGAAAATGGTCTCCAAATACACTTAGATGTGTTGCATAAGTTCTGTGAGACGCATGACATGTCAGTAAACAGGGGTAAATCAAAGATTATGGTGTTTGGAACTGTTGACAAGCCTGATTTCTCAATTG
Organism: Isoetes taiwanensis; assembly: GCA_021234155.1. Lineage (NCBI taxonomy): Eukaryota > Viridiplantae > Streptophyta > Lycopodiopsida > Isoetales > Isoetaceae > Isoetes > Isoetes taiwanensis. Next base: position 5,136,914 of record JAJEKV010000044.1, on the reverse strand, counting down.
GAGGTGAGAGTTTGGATATGGTTCCAGCCTACAAATACCTAGGAATTGAAGTTAGTAGTAATTACAAGTGGTCTTTGGCTGCAAAAAAACGAGCTACAGGTGGGCTTCGAGCATTATACGGAATGATCAAAATATGTAAGGAGAACAACTTTGAAAATTGGAGCTTGAGGCGGTTGCTTTTCGGAGTTGTGGTAAAACCTGTCATACTATATGGATGTCCTGCATGGGCTCCTGGATTATCACGAGTAGATTGGGCACGTATCGAAAAGGTACAAAAACAATTTCTTCTTGTAGAATTAGGTGTTAAAGCCCAGACCCCTTATAAAATGCCCCTGGCTGAAACGGGTTTTGTTCCATTGGAGTTGGAAGCACTTAGTCAAACACTGCACTATCTTACCAGGGTAGTCGCTCTTGAACTGCACCGACACCGCATCATGCGCTAAAAATGTCACAGGTGAAAGGGAATGGCTGGTATTCTCAGGTCTTGAAATGGACAGAACATTGGGATATTAAGGCATTCACCTGGCCAGAGAAACTAGAAGATATTCAGGCATTCGTCCAGTTGAAAATGATGCATAGGTTTTGGCAGACAGATGATATAAAGATGGAAGTAAAAGCACAATTTTATGTAAACGAGGTGAACACGTTGGGAACATACTGTACTCGAGCATACTTGGAATCTTGTCTGGATAGGAAGTCAAGGCAGCTAATCTCACAACTAAGATTATCCTCACATCATCTTGCTATTGAAGTCGGTAGATGGCATAATATCCCCCAATCTGATCGATTATGCCCCTGTTGTTTGGCATCTCCAAAGGTTGAAAGTGAGTCTCATGCATTTCTAGAATGTCCATCTTATGATCACATTAGGCAGAATTTTGGTATCTCGTGCAATAACTTGCAAGAACTACTATGCATTGATCCACGAGTACTCAGTGCATATGTAAAACATGTATACAAGGAAAGAACGGAGGTGATCAAGCTTTACGAACACATGGAAAATCTGCACAAACAGGGTGTTTTTTATTTTGATTTTGATTCTTAAAACTGTAGATATGGAATGAGTAGCGTCTATACTAAACCATTGTATCTGTTTTGCCATATAGGCCTTGTGGGTCTCAAATGGCGTGATTAATAAAGTAAGTAAGTAAGTAAGTAAGATAAGCTTCTTGAAATCGACCTGGGCAATTAGGTAACGACGAAGGCGGTCGCAGCGCGGGGGAGAATGCAGAGCTGCGGGGTGCAGCCACGAATTGGGGCATTGTAAATGTGGTGAATCATGGAGTTCCGTCAGATGTGATGCATAACGTGGTTGCCAAATTCCGGGAATTCTTTGCCCTGGCCGAAGATCAGAAGGATAGGATCCGCAGATCGCAGCCAGAGCGGTCTTGGGGCTACTCATCCGGCGGTAAAGGGGACGCTATCGGACTTGCATGGCAAGAGGCCATGGCTGTGCCAAATGATAGGAACAACTTGGCTGGCCTATTAGACCCCCTCGGCCTCGACGAATTCCGGTACTCAAATTGCCTATGACAGTTAACTTAACTACTTTTTTCTACTTTAGAATTTATTAATACTTTTTTCTACTTTAGAATTTATTAATCCTTTTTTCTACTTTAGAATTTAACAACCTTGGATCCCTTGCCTTGCCTTGCAGCTTGGCGCTTATGCATACATGGAGCTTATGGACCACATGGCCATGGCCTTGCTCACCCTCCTAGATGAAGCCTTGGGCCTCCCCTTCTCTACCTTTAGCTCCCCTTGCAAGCACAGCACTAAGGCCCTCCGCGCGAATTATTACCATTTATTTGCCCATAGCTCTACCACTCCTGCACTCGTTTCCCATCCTGACACCAACATGCTCACCATCTTGTACCAAGATCAAGAGGGTGGCTTAGAAGTTAAGAAAGGGAATCACTGGTTGCCTGTTCAACCTAAAGTAGGCTCATTTGTCATAAACATTGGAGATGCTCTCCAGGTATATGCTTGAGTTTAAAAATTATACTCAATGATGTGTAGGTGATGAGCAATGACTTGCTTTGGAGTGTGGAGCATCGGGTTGTTCTTAAGGAGAGTCCCAGGCGAAGATTATCCATGGCTTTTTTTGTTGCTCCACAAAATGAGACTTGGTTAGTGCCTCCTCATGAGCTGCTTAATGAGGAGCATCCTTTCAAGTACCAGAGCATGAATTGGTGTGAATTTAGAAGTATCCTCTATAGCCAGGGAGCCATGAATGGAAAAAGGCACCTTCAAAATTGTATATCACCGCAATTTAAAGACCACTTTAACCATTTTGCATAGCTTATAATGCCCTATAACACAGAAGTTATCACAAAGGCCTATAACGCCCTTGGGTGTTTATGGGAAGAAAAAATGTTCAGGCGACATGGCCCTCAATTTTTTTCTTTTTTTCCCTTTTTTTTTTTTTCCATAACGCTCTTAGGCTAGAGTGTTATCTATATCATAGTAGGGCCATATGACCCTACATCCTTTTTCCATTACGCCCTCAGGTCAAGGCATTATCTACGCCATAGTGGACAACAATCCATTCTAATCTTTCTTGGGTTTACAAGCCATAACATGGGGAGTTATCACAAAGCTTTATAACGCCGTGTTTATGGGAAAAAAAAATATTCAGCCCATATGACCCTCATTTCCGGTAACGTCCTCATGCTAGGACGTTATCTAGTAGAGCCATATGACCCTACATCCTTTTCCCATAACGCCCTCAGATCAAGGCATTATCTACACCATAGTGGACAACAATCCATTTTAATCTATCAAAACACGCACACACAAACACCCCCCAACCCCAACCCCCAAAAAAAAAAAAAACCCACAAACAGCAAAAGAAAAAAGAGAAATAAACCTTGCAGAGCTCCTTCGAAGGTTCCTTCTTCAATTGTCCAATAGGCATGGATTTACCTTGCTCCCAACTTATGCTAGACATTGTAGGAGCACATGCTCTTCTACTTCTTCAATCACACATTTTCCATTTTCTAAGGCACATCTTACCGTTTTTCGACTTCCATCTAAAGATGGCGTAATAATCTGGCCGAAATAAAAAAACGGTACAAATATACCCTAAGATTTCCTATGGTTTTTTATGGTATTCATATGAGAATATCGTACATGCTGATGCTGGCAACCTGGATTCCAAAAATGGGCATCTAGATTTCGAATCTGGCCTACTGTTGGTGGGGAGTGCTGGGGTTTACGTGGGCAGCAGATGGTGAAGGCGCGGATGATGAAGGCGCATCTGGGCACCTATTCTTAGCTAGGTATATGTCCGCCGTCAGCTATAACTAGGGATTGCTTAGGTACAGGTCCAGGATTTTGTCAAGCAACTTCAGCTACAGGCAAGCCATCTCTGTTCGTTTTTTTATTTTGTCACGTCTTTGAGGAGAGCATCCAGGAATGGGAGGGGGGTCACCTGCTTTGTGCCTTCTTCTCTGAGCTCATTGAAAATTGAGTCTTCTTCTTCAAATTGGAGGGCCTTCTACTGGCCCTTCTCTTGGCCAGGATTGGACTGCCATAGATGTGAGCGTGACTTTGGGTGCGTCTGGGCAAAACGTGCCCACAAGCTTCTATGACGCCCTTGTTGTTTTTGCAATAGAAGGTGTCTGGTTGGAGTCGTGGCCATGGAGGGTGGTGCAAATGTGGATCACTTGCACTGCCAAGCTGTCTTTAGAGCCCGGTTCAAAAGCCCCAGGGACGATGCTATTAAGAAAGATCTTAATTGGGCCTCAAAGCCAGCAGGAATGATTCTAGTATGCAAGGCCCTCAAGAACAGCCGCCTTCAGTGCTTTGAAGGCATGGTCGGGTATTGCGTGAAAGATGTTGGTAAGGCCCACTATGTTTGCCATCTGCATAGCATCACTGAAGCGGCTATTCTATTAGGCTCCCAAATCAATGCATGTATCATTCACATGTCATTCATCGTAATGTTTGTATTAAACAAACAATGCACCCATAGCAATTGCATTTTCAATATCTATAAACAACAACTTCAATTTATCAAGTATTACTGCTCAGCTTTATTTCTTTTCAAGTCTCAAAGATGGTACATCTTGAAAATAATGATTTCTCATGGTCAGTTTTAACAGAGGCAAGAGGCAGCTATTTTCAACAGTTTCATTGATCCAAAGGCAACAGGCACTTTGCAAGCTTTTTTATTGTAAAAACATGTTGTTATGGCATTAATGCAACCCTAGTGTCTTGGCATCCTACTTCTTTCTCTCCTTTTTCTTCCTTAGGCATATGATGATACGTAGCACAAATAGAGTCATGCATTTTGGGGTATTCACGGTTTTCTCTTTGGATTGCTCCAAGGGCATAACCCAATATGGCTAGACTTGACTATCAGCTATTCTAGCCTTCATTCTCTGTTATTTTTTCAATTATATTACCAAACGTCAAGTCAAGCATGTGCACATTGATTTTTATTTTATTTTTAAATGAGGGTTTGTTTTTTCATTGCGACAGTATTAATAGTCTATCTCACTGCTTTCATCATCCTAAATAAGGCTTGTATTAGTGGAGGCACAGATCTGCTTTTGATTGGATGATACTTGGCCTGAGATAGTAATAGTTAAAGTTGTTGGTTGTATATCTCAAACTCGACTTTGCCAAGGCTTATGACAACGTGAATCAGAGCTTTTTAGAGAACTGTCTATTGGCCTTAGCGTTTGGAATCCCATTCACAATCAATGTGATGAAGTTTCATATTTCTATAACTTCTACAATACTTTCCTTGAGAGAGTTTTTTGTTGTCTTTCCTCTTAGTAGAGGAGTTCGTCAGGGTTGCGCCTTGGCTCCATTGCTTTTTACAATCGTGGCAAAGGTGCTCTCACAGTTGTTCACTCGTGCTACTTTAGGGGTCTATCTATGGAGAATGGCTCTCAAGAAATATGTAGTCAGTTTGCAAATTCTATATTTTTATTCTCTCAGATGATGGTAACCTTCAAAATGCAAAGCTTTTACTTGACAACTTCTCGTTAGCATCTGGAGTTTTGGTAGGTTGGCAAAAGTGTTCTGGCTCTATGGACTCTAGACGATGAAGTCCCCCCATGTATTCTTGCTTATCCCTAGAAGGTGTTGCCTCATAGAAAGGCAACCAAGCTTCTTGGTATTCTTGTGGGTATTCATATTTCAACGTCTGATGCTTGGGATGTCATAATAGAGGGGTTGTGGAGGCACCTTTTTTGATGGGATACAACTAAATTCTCTATGCCTAGAAGAGTGATAGTTGCTAAGCATGTCTTAAGCAACACTCATGTCTATATGGTTCTGCCATCTTGCTTCCCAGACAAAGTTTGCGGAGATTGTAGGTGTCATTAGAAACTTTGCTTGGGGTGGAAATGAAGCAGGTGATGTGGTTAAGGTTGCACGGTCTAAGTGTATCAAACCTAAGTTGCTGGAGGTTTGAGCATAACAGATTTTCATCTACAGAGTAAAGTTATGATCTCTAAATGCATTTGGAAGCTTCTGTTGGACAAGGACGATTCTCCTGGGTTGCGACTTATTGCACAAAAGATCTTACCCATGGTATCCCTTTTGGTAAAGCTACACTTAAGCTTGTTCTTCTATGGTGAATCTTCTATGATTTGCAGTTGTATCCTAATGCTTCTCCCATTTTAAAGGGCTTGTTAGAATCCTGGCACATAGTCAAAATGTTATTTCATATCAATTCAACCGCTTGTGCTTAATTGATTACACCTTGTTGGTGGATCCCATTGGATGACAACTACTTTGCATTATTGCGCATCCATTGACTTAGAGACGTTGGAAACTGGTTGGAATTTTAACAATTGTAGCTTGACATGACTCAGGCCATTCGCTAACATGGAAGGCTTTCTAGTTAAAGTTTTTGTTAGAGCGATGGGATAGAGCTCTTTGGCAAAACGTTGCTAACTGTCTGCAATGATAAGAATATTTTTTGGTGTGGGGTTGTCATCGAGAGGTTAAAAAATGCAAACTTGTGTATGTATAAGCACTGCTTGATACTGATAATCTTCCTTCTCCAAATAAGTGGCACCTTCAACTCCTTCCTCCTCAATGGAAGCAGATGTGGGCTTGGGCATGGGATAAGCTGCTTCATCCTAAAGTGGCAGTTTGGTGGCAGATTCTTCACAGGTGGGGTTAATGCGCTTGTCCACATATTTGTCTCTAGAGTATCAGATCTGTGTCTATATGCAAATTGGAACCAGGTCCATTGAGCATTGCTTCTTCATATGTAGCCAACATAGACATATATGAGATTGGTTGTTCTCCCTTTTTCAGGTCCCACTAACAAGTCAGCAAGTGCTTTTGGCAATTGACCTCGATATGTGAAGTTATAAAGCCAGGCTTTTTATCTAGCCTTAGTCGCTTTGGACTATCTGGAAAGGACGAAGACTAGTAGTTTTCAAAGGTCTGGATATGGCCGATGACCATGTTATTCAATATGCTCAAGGTAACATTGCTAAGACTTATTATTGTTCTTTACTTGCCCACGTAAGAGGTGCTTGATTCTTGATAAGTATTTATATGTGTCCTCTTATGCATAGGTAGGCTGCTCCACTCAGTGGATCTTCATTTATCCTTTGAGTTTTTTATTCCTGTCTTTGCATCATTACTTGTATTTGCTTTCTTGTTAAATAAAGCCTGACGTCCTTTAACTAAAAAAAAAGAAAGAAAAAACTTGTTCTAGTAATCATTATATTTTTACTTTTTTGCTTATCTCATATACAGGAGACTAAAAGCTCGATAATTATTCATCGACATAGTTACCAAATCTCCCCTCATATCCTAGATCTCTAAATCTATTAATTTTTTTCTAACTAAATGTATTACTATATAAGCTCATGGATTATTTGCGGTCTCGAATAACTTGCATTGATTGCTATGACTATCCTTAGTCACATACCTTGTTTTAGGGGACCAATAAAGTGCATGATTGCTTGTCTTATGCATGGTAAAGTCTGAGCCCTTCATGAAGAAAAATATGAACAAGGTGCTGCGCACGGAGGGTTGCCCTCCATGGGCCTGAGGGTGAAGTGGCTTAAATCATACTTCAATTTCATGTTTTCACAATCAATCAAAATTGTTACTTCCAGTTTGATAGCATGACATTATGAAGATTGGCCTAAAGAACTAAGTTGTAACATACATGTTAGATGGACATTGGAAAAATAAAAAACGTAGACTGATAGCAACCAATGCTTATTGAATCCAATATTCCAAAAATTCTATGGACTCTGTTATCTTGTATGTTATACCTTCAGTGACCATATTTACTTCTCTATGGCATGAGTTTTCTAATAACATTCTGTTAATGAACAGTTAGCAATTTCAAGAGGCGTGCAACTTAGACCCTACATTGTTATAATAGTGGTGTACACGGTTTGTGGAGCCGAACAATGTGGAATAACTTGATTGTAGCTTAGACCCTACGTTGTCATAATAGAGGCGAACATGTGTTGTTGAGCCAAACAATGTGGAATAACTTGGTTGTGCAATTGAATCGTGCGAACAATGTGGAAGAACTTGGTTGTGCAATTGAATCATGTGTTAGCACGCTTTAGATGGATGTTATTTTTTAGTTATGTTTCCAAATGAACAAATTCATATCTGAATACATTATTACCTACAATGGATTGTTTCTTATTTTTTGCCTAAATTGTAATTATGTATAAGGTTTGCAATAGATGTTTTCCATCCATTTTTTAAAGGTAGGGGAAGCTTTTTAATATTTTATGGTTTGCTTAGTGCACTCGCAAAGGCTTATTTTTAAATGGTTCATAGGTATGATGTGGGCTTCCATTGTTGGACGCGAATAAAGGTCCAAAATTGGACTTGAAGCCTGTATAATGGCAGCACAATCTACATACAACATAAAATAAAGCACGATAGATTTCAATGAGAATTCCAATTTTAGTTACATAGAGTGGCTTCTGTTGCTAGGTTCAAACTTTGCTTTTAAAAGGACTATAGACATGCTACATCCATATACAAAGACGCATCTGATTGTATTAATGGCAATAATACAAAGCCAATAAGTTTTACAAAAATTAAACTATTGCAATAATACAAAGCCAATAAGTTTTACAAAAATTAAACTATTACAATAATACAAAGCCAATAAGTTTTACAAAAATGAAACTATTGCTCCCTCCATAATTAATACGGCAATAATACAAAGCCAAATAAGTTCTACAAAAATGAAACTATTGCTCCATCTATGATTTATTAAAATATAAGAAACAACAATTTAGAGGCAGATTACCATATTATATCACTATATTAGAGAGTAGATAATAGTGTAGGATTACGTAAATACTTTTTAAAAGTAGATAGGAAATTATTGCTCCCTCCATAGATGCAGGAGCTCTAGATGTTCCGAGGCCCAAAGCACATGGCAATAAAAGGTCTTGATGTCTAGCACATGGCAATAAAAGGCCCTGCTGTGTATGTGAAATGCTATTGTAAAGTTCGTCCACACATTCAGCACCTATATGAGCAAACTGAAACTTCATGGCAAAAGTGCAAAGATGTTAAGGCATTGCAATAGGAAGAAACATGCAGTTGCAAATGATGAAGAACATGTAGAGAAACCTATGCACTACTCTCATGTATGCACGAACTATGCTATTTCCTGCCTTTTCAGATTAATAATGAATTTAAGCAAATGACTTCTACAACAAATAATTCTGACTTGCATGTGCCTTCAGACCTTTCAGATTGTTTGTGCTAAAAGTTGATACTTTCTCCATGGAATATGGAATCACATGCTCATTTACAGTGCACTGCTGAAGAGCAATCCCATAAGCAAATAAATTGTAATTACACTCCCAGGAAGCTCACCAATTGGTACTCTGGATTCTGCAAGTGTCTTACTGTTCTCAAGAACCTTCCCCACATTGATTAACTTCATGTCATTTACAGACTTAGGACCATTATCTTTCTTTTAAAGTTCACCACACTATATCAGCACAAAGGAAGGAAATCTCAACCATCTATCAAGACATGGCAACACGCTCAAACTTATTAGACATTGTTTGTAATTCCAAAATCTCTAGGTTGAACTACACGTTGGCCTCATCTAAGTATTCTGAACCAAACAGTAAAACAAAACTTGTGAATGCAAAGCTTAAGGTATTGATAAGATTTTGAGTAAGAGGACGGGGTAAGCTATAGAGATCCTTGGTTTATCACCCTTTGTCCATTATTGTAAAGGTTAATATGTAAAGAATTAATGCACACACTGCATTTAGGTTTCGAAAAAAATAGATGTGCACAAACAAATAAATAACAGGCTGTGCAAAGCCCTACATCAGTAGCATTTTTATGTATTATTTCGGAAAACTTGATTAAGAAGGAGGGCTTCCTCTTCATCCTATTTGTCAGCTTGTGTGTCCATATTTGTAGCATTGTCATCAGCTAGATTAATAAGACTCTCATTTATTTCCTTGCCTATAGCAGTCCTTCCAATGTTGAGTTGCATTTGCTGTAGAGCTGTTGCATTTGCTGTAGAGCAGCCCCTTGTGTCTTCTTTCCAATGATTTTTTGAACTGTAGATTCCAGGCCAGCTTTCTGCACCATATTCTTCACCATTTGCTTAGAGAGGTCCTTCATTTATGTGCCATCTGAGATCCTCCCAAAATCAATCAGTAGAGCAACATCTTTCAGGATTTCATATAGCTTGTTGTTCATTGTTGAGAGGAGGACAATGTATTCATGGTTGCCCTGGATAGGTGCCAGAGGGTGTATTTGACGAGCTAGGTTTTGGCCATGTTGCAGGTGCTTCAAATAGTACACCAAAAAAGGATGTGTTAATCCGTCCTGCAATTGAGTGGAAACCTTTTCAGATCAATCAGCCAGGATTCTCTCCCTAACAATCAACTGGTAATCCTATAGTGAATGCAACAAAAGAAAATCAATAATATTCAATGTTTATTTCTCGGCTTGCCCAAGAATGCCCACACTTGACCCTCCGTGGTTGTTAAGGGCAAAGAATCACTTGTTGAACATTAGGCTCACCAAACCGAGGGGGCTGAAGTGCAGATTTTCTTCGAACACACTTCGATAGGTGTGGTTTCATGATTGAGACTGCTTCCTGCATCTTTTGCATAGCTACTTCTTGTTCTCTTTCTTGTAGCCTGAACAACTTCTTTGCTATCCTCCAGCTTACCCCTCTTTGTTCTTCTGCCCTTTCCTTTTGGCAAATATTCACTCAAGTTGCCCTCATCCGATGGAATTACTCTCTCAACTTCCTTAGGTGCTTCAGAGTGTACAATCGGTCCAGTTACATGTTTTTCCATTAACCGGTGCCGTGTTTACTTCTTCTATAGCTTCTTGGACAGCTTCTTGGACTGGTGGTGGTGGTTCTGCTTTGGAATTAAAATCAGTCACAATTGACTGTACTCCTATAGGACTTTGCATGTGTTGTGCATCTTCAAATGGCACCATTGTCCTTCTTTGAACCCTGAAGGGTGTGCCTAACTCCGCATTAATTTGGCACAACCCCGTGTCAAAAGTGGAAGTTTCGCAGCAGATGTTGGCCGATATGCAGCAGCTTGTGGAAGAGGTTCGAGGGTATCTGCTAGCAGCAAGAAGTCGACAAAAGAGCATCGCCGACAAGCATCGAACGGTCAGAGAGTTCAAAGTTGGAGATGATGTATGGCTCAAGATCAAGGTGAAGCAGGCGAAGCTCAGGATCGGGAATTGCAAGAAGCTTGCTCCAAGGTGGGCTGGACCTTTCAGAATAATCAAGGGAGTAGGTAATCAATCCTACAAGTTAGATTTGCCAGCACACCTAAAGATTCATAAGGTCTTCAGCTCGAGTTACAGAGGCATTAGGTGAGCATTTTGTTCTACCCATGTTGCGAATTCTCCGTATAGCGTGAGGCATCTCTCACGTATAATAATCACCAAAACACCAAGACTTGCTTGGGATAGAAATAACCAAGCTTCTTGTTCGTCTGCTGCAAATGGGTCTAGATAGCAATGCAAATAATTTTTGGGCTCCTCATAGTCACAACAAGTCTTGATGTGCAGATTAGAAAACAAAAGAAGAAATGAAATACCATCTGGTTGAGGTGGTCCGTTACTTTCAAATATGATAGTACCCATGACAGTTAGCATAAAATCCGTCTTGCAAATTCGTCCTTAGATCTGTTGCTACATTTACTAGTAAACGTGCAAACATTCTAATAAATCCCTGCCTAGCCCAGAATACACAGACTCAGGAAGCATAGAGGAAAGAACAAATAATTAAACCTACCAGTCTGCCATGCTCTGCCAGAGCACACCTGGCTTAATTCATGATCATCGCATTGGCTATGGAGGGTAGAAGCGACCACCAGATTGCTACAAACCCAAACCACACCATAATCTAGAGCCTCTGCATGTTCATAATAAGAAACCCTAGTATGCTCTTGCCAATTTCTGGGGCTATCTAATAAGCATCAAAATCTAGCACTTCATGGATGCTCGTATCCTTCCTACTCGTTATAATAATTGATTCAAAACAAAGTACATAACTCCAAGGTCGCATTCCAGCAAAATCAAAAGAAAGCAAGGCAACATACCTTGAGGCCATCGTATATAATACTTTCTTTCAGCGTAGAAATGGTAGTGGCAGGAGCATATTTGTAAGGTCCAATATCCATGCCATTTAAACTTCAACTGCCCTTCCCTAAATTTTTGCAAATTTAAAAACACCACAGCACTGATATTAATGATTCCACGAACGCTTGATCACGGTACACCATATCCTTTCAGAATAAAGATCCTTATAGGACCCCCATTTCTATGAAGAAAATCCCGATGGCACAGAACCTAGGGCAGAACCCCATATCTTTCTGCCATCTCTAGGGCACAAATCCTCTATCCAAGAAAAAATATGCAATGCTTCTGGGCATATCTATTCGATCTATTCTATTCCGGCCTAAACTGTCTGGTTCTTTGCACACACAGAAGAACAGAAAACAGAGGGCCCGTTTCTTTTGTAGAATCCGGTTAGCCGGTTTTGAAATGGATGCCCAAGAACAGCCACGACCGCCAGTTTACACCCTATAACCAGTTTTGAACAGTCATTGGCATATTCCTGGCATATACTAGCATATGCTTAAAATATGCCATAAACCCACATAAACAAGGGCTTGCCCCCCTAGGGGCAACCCAAAAACATATAGTTTAATAAAATTAAATTTTAAAGAAATATAATGTCATTAGCATCAAAATGGTTTAAATCTATACATCATGGAGGTTCAACAGATCTATCAATCAATTGTTGTCAATGAATGCTGAGAACATAGGCAATAGCGACTAATTGATATGCATTAACATATTAAATAGAATACAATTGAAATTACTATATTAAACTCAATTGTGTTTTTTTGCCCTCCATTCAAAATATCTTCCCACTAAAATCATGATGGAACTTCAAAACTCACTCCTCGTCCTTTTGATCTCAACTCGATATGCTTTTTAGCAATTGCTCCTACAAGGAAAAACTTGTACATTAGACTAATATATGTTAGGGAAAAAAAAAGGGCACATCATGGAGTAATCACAAAATTATATACGGAAATTTAAAAAAGCAAACCTCACTTTTATTAATATATGGTTATTCACTAAGCTAAGTACTAAGAACGTCAGCCATGTTATTATTCACTAAGCTAAGTACTAAGAGGCCAAGTGATGAGCAAAAGTCGGCATAAGCAATGTTTCAATAATGTGCCATATGGCATTTGTGCGAGTGTTATAGAATACGCGTATTCTAACCTTATGTCAAGATATATGTAATATCGAGACCACCAAAACATCTTGCTCCAAGTGTTGAATCCGCATTTATTTGGCAATTAGCACCAAGGTGCTTGAAAGAGCTAAGCTGACAGAGTCAGCGCCTTACCAATGTCTTGAGAGCTTGGGCTATCGAACATTGATGTGCATCCTCTTCTCTTTCCTTTCCTTAGTGCAACCTTGACATGGTACAAAACACTAGGTGTGCGATAGTGATCAAAGATCAATATTGAAATGGAGAATTAAAGTGGAAAGGATGAAAGCTAGCACATTATCTTCCTTGGCAAAAGTGTTCTAAAAATGTATATAATTCATTTATTTTTTAACTCCTCTTTTTTTCTTTTCTTTTTTCTTTTTTTCTCTTCACAATTAGTAGCATTGAGTTTGGCTGATGATATTTTAGATTTTCAAAAGGCGGCACCTTGAACAATATGGGCCATTAGACATGCCCATCCTGCAGTCCTAAACTCCTTGAATTCATATAATCTCAAAGTCAACTAGATTGACGATGTTTTATTTTTCCTTTTTTGTTCTTTTTCTTCTTCTTTTTATTTTCCATACTCGAAGAAACAAATACTTTACAATCATTGCAGAATGGAAATCTACTCTACACCATCTAGATATTTGTTTTAATTAACTTTTTGATGTTATGAACATAATTTAAGTTTAAATTTGTCCTACTATACAACTTATAACTTTGTTTTGAACATTCTCTTATATAGATGGCTAATACATGATCCCTAGCACATACAATTTAGAATTCAAAAATATCCATAGGACATGTTAAGTATACTACCACCATAATTTATGCAGACATGAATGACATGTTCCATGAACGTATTAAAGAAGTCAATTGTTATAAAGTCGTTAAGACTCACTTTGCATGAGAAAGTTGAATGATTGAGGCGCGTAGATATTAGTCAAGTTGAAATTATAACCTTATTGAACTTAACCTGAGCTGGGTCTAAAAAAGGAAGCAAAAAATAAAAGAACTAGATAAATTATGATTTGGAAGATGAATGAGGCTTGTAGATATTAGTCAAGTTGAATACAACCTTATATAACACAAGAATTTAGCGCTGGCGGAGCCAGCGCCCTATCTACCTTTGGCCGTTGAATACAATTGTAAAATGTGCATTTCCAAGCTTATAGGATGAATATGCTTTATCCTGCAATTCATCTGCATTAAATATGGCGGGTGCTTAATATTGTTGCTTAGTTAGCCTACTTCATATTATATTTTATATGGCATGTGCATAATGTTGTCGTGTGTGTGCCATGATGGTGTTGCTTGTATGATATAATACCTTCTATTAAAGCGTAAGTTGCAACTCTTGCAAAAAATGCAAGTTTGAGATAACAACTTTGAAGTATATTCACTCCCACAACTTGATTGGGGGTGTTGTATGCTAGATCTAAGATTGGTAACCAATGCATGGCTGATGCCAAGTTTAAGAACATAGAGCTTTTTGGACATTTCTTAGAGCTAGAGAATGAGATTGTGTGAACTCAGGCAAAAGGTGCAAAAACTTGGTATCACATACGCTTGATGTAAATGTTGAGGCCTATATTCAATGGAACTGGTCTAAATAATTAGTTTGGATTCCTTAAGCTTAGCCAAAATTCTTTACATTCGTCATGGCTTGTTTAAATTCCTTTGGATTCCATGAGATGCGCCCAATTTCCTTAGAGAGTCTCGTATTATTTCATTTGAATTTCATGAGATGGGCCTAGATTTAATAACATCTAAGTATGTAAGGGCCAAAAAACAAATTTATCTTCAAAGAAAAACCATTGTGTTGCATAGCTCGGCTGATGATAAATATTCAAGGATTCATAACCACTGGATTTCATTATCTACCAAAATTGAAGCCTTAGATGTCAAAATCATATGAGAACGTAACGGCGTAATTGTGTGAAATCCATGCAAAGAAGTTCTGAAATCATAGCGAAGGATTGATTGCTGTATTTAGAAAGAACGGATTCTAACGAATGTAGATGCTAAAGGCCCATCCTTGCCTTTGAAAAATTGCTCCACAAAGCCGCCTGCATTTAGTCTTAGCCAGAAGTAGCTTCTGATAAAATCGAATTCTTAGTGTTGACTTAAAAGATATATTTTGGGCCAAAAATCATCCTGATCCGTCTCTGAGAAGTTTAGTTATCTCAGAGAACTTTCTTGTTTTGCCAATCCATAAATTTATGAGGGAAAGCTCGACTGAACCTTGGAAAGCGAATTCAGAAGTTCTTGGCAATTCATTCCGGATAGTACTGGAAAAATAGAAAAATAGAAAGTTCAATTCTGGGATATGCAGATTTTCCAATTTTCTGGAGTGTAAGGATGAGGAGGCTTCTTGAGCATATTATTTATCAGGCCAACAGGGCTTTACTGTGCTTATTCTTCCTATCTGATCTTTTGGAGATCAAATGTTGTAACATCTTTTATATTAATAGAAAACCACCTTGCCTTCAAAAAAAAAAAAAAAAAAAAAAAAAGGATGAAAGGTAGATTCAACTGCAGAAAATTAGAGTATATTTGGTGATGGGAGGAGGCAGGGCAATCCAAGAACTCCTATGGAGCTGGAAAGTCGCCGGAAAAGGCATGCTAAAAACTCACTAATTCCAAAAAAAAAAAAATTCGCTAGTAATCGATAGATAGTATTTTAACGTCACGCCACTAGGCAAAAGATCCAACCCGGACATGTGACCACACACCACACTACATTGCTCGGTGGGCCTTAACAAAGGCATTAGTGAATAAAAAAAATGACAAATTATGAATTGGGAATATGACTACTATGGTTTCGTAAGCTTGGATAGGAAGTTCTTTCAAATAAGCAGTTATTTTCGTCATACCACAATGGCAGCATTCTATATTACATAAGACAACCCCACCTTAATGTCTCTAGAGAGACTTAGACACAAGACCTCACAATTGCTAGCCCAAAGGACTAAACATATGGAAAGGGAGCAACTTTAATATGATAAGTAAGATTGTAGATTAAAGACCAAGATAAAGTAGGTTCTTGAAGGTTGATGGGCTATTAGACATTGTCGAGCCAATTGTGTGAGAGAAATATGAACGAAGCAATGAGGTGCAAAGGTAGCAAGGGCCATATGTATAATTTTGAAAAGCAAAAATAGAAGCAAAAACAAATGATTAAAACAATATTTGATGCAAAGAAAGTTGATAGAGGGAAAATGTTAGAAATGTAGGGATAAATTTAAAAGGCCATAAGGAAGAAGGACATTTGCTTTGATGGTGGTAGGCGCGTACACTCCAAAGTTATATTGAATGCAAACCATAGTATAAAATGTGGGGAAACTAGACACTTGATTTTTAGATTGTCCAGAGCACCAAGAGTAAGATGAAAAGCACGCAACAGAAGATGGCACCAAAAAACCATAGCATAAGCAATGTCTATTAGAGATGTGAAAAGCAAACGAGGTGGCGCACGAGGAATCACCCAAGAAACAATAGCATAAGCAATAATGACCACTCTAAATTTCCAGAGATTTTCTTGAATGTTCAGGCTTTGAATCCTATTTTGGCCTGTTTAATCTGGTTTTTCAGCAACAGCAGGTTGAGCCGCATTCCACAAAAGCAGGTTGAGCAGTTCAGAAGAAACGGTTTTGATTTTGAGGCTCAGAATGGAGATTTGAAAACGACATCCTAGCAAAAGAATAACCTGCAAAAATACAAAGGTTTTGATTTTGAGGCTAAGAATGGACATGCCTTTTCGTTCGAAAATGAGCAGAACAAGCTAAAATCATGTTTAAATAATGGTTCATTTCATACTCCAGTAGTTTACAGACTCGATTTCTGCCTCATGTTAAATTCAAACAGTCTTATCTTTTCGTAGATTTATGGAGGGCGAAGCCGTTTATGAGCTCTTTGCTTGGAAGTTTAGGGACAGGGGACCCAGAAAGAAATGGGCAAAGAGGAAGGGTGCAGACTGCACAGACAAGCAGGAAATGCAGAGAAACTTACAATTTGCTGCAGAGGCATTGAGTTCTAAATCCGACATCTCATCTCAGTTCAAAAGAATAACTTTCAGCTCATGGAAGAGTTGCACTGTGAAGAAAGAACCCAAAACAGAGCAAGCGGCGCCGCTCCGCAAAACCCGGAGCACAGTTTCTTTAATTTGAAGGAGATGGAATGGAAAAGCAAGAGAGGAATGAAACAATTTGAGACGTAGAATGTGAGAACACGATGTTATGTTGAGAGTTGACGATAATGAACGAGAAATTATGTAGATACAAAGAATCATTTTCAAGAATGATTAATTAAATGTTTAAATAAAACTGTATCATGGAATGGTGTCAATTTGATCAGAAATGTCCATTTGATAGCCTTAATGCGCGCCCAGAATCAGTCCCCTAGGCTGTTCCAACTTGCTCTGGATCTTGATAATCCTGCTATGGGCATTCCCAACCAGCTGATAAACCTTGCTTGGAGCTTGAGAATGTTTGTGGCTCGCACTCTACATATAAGATCGCCCGTTTTGGTATAATGGTATTT
This sequence comes from Isoetes taiwanensis, assembly GCA_021234155.1. NCBI lineage: Eukaryota > Viridiplantae > Streptophyta > Lycopodiopsida > Isoetales > Isoetaceae > Isoetes > Isoetes taiwanensis. Next base: position 5,119,609 of record JAJEKV010000044.1, on the reverse strand, counting down.
ATCTTTCCACACTAGGCATGGTTGATATAATGAGTCAAGAGTTCCATAGACAGATAAAATCATTTGAGATGGAATGGTGCTTTGATTCTATTTTTTCATGTACACGTGGTGGCTTCCAACTTTGCCCCATGAAATGCTGGTGCACTCTACATATAAGATCGTTTTTTGGTATAAGTTTAATGATAGGTTTAGAAACAACTCCATCCAAAGTTGTTCATCTCGTGGTGGCAGATTATCTATCCATAGATGTGTGCACGCAATGTCTTAGTTCCAGATTTCGTCCTCAAGTGCGTGCAACATGCCCTTTATGCGCACAGAGAGGGATAACACAATTGAGCATCTCTTCTTGTGCGAGCATGCTAGATCGGCTAGACCGGTTTGGTGACTCCAAAATCTCTTCAATCACAATTTGAATAATCAGCAGGGCTTATTGACATTGTATCCAAGTTCCTGGGACAATCTAGCAAAGAGAGCATTCTATTTGGCTTCTACATGGATTATCTAGTCTTAAGAAATCTTTTTATTTGCAAGGGCAATAGATGTCCTAATGCAAGCCCCCATTGAAGCTTCAAGTTTATGCTTATGTATGACTCGCATTTAGATGTTGTGTACTACAAGATGGCTAGTAGCTCTACTCTAGTGGACATTTCTTCACTGATTTTTCAGCCTTTCATCAATATGTAAAGTTTCTTTTGATTAAACTAGTTTCATGTCTTTAAAAAAATGTCTATATTTCATTAGATATACAAAGGTAATGTATATTAGAGATGTAAGAGGGAAGAGAACATGTTATGCCAGAGTTTGCGATAATAAAGAAAATCTGTAGACATGAAGAATATGGAGACAAAGCACATATGATAGAATTGAGAATTGTCAAAAATATGATTAGGCAAATGTTTAAAGTAAAATTATGTTATGATTAAATTCCCTTCTTATGTGAATAGGAATAAAGAAAAGTTTATCTGTGGGGCAAACATGCGAGGTTACCTATCAACGTGCATAGAAGGGTAAGAGGATAAAGACGGTTCAATCTATTGCATGGTCCAAAAATTAAGGACTATCAGGATGTTCCAAGTTTAGATGCTACTTGATTGAAGTGGAAGGAAATTTGTGTATGTTAGATCAATGTGGCAAATATACATTAAAGGATTAAATAGTGGATTGAAAGGATATAGAAGATGCAACCAGAGCTCTAATAAAAATAAGGGCCGGTCAAAAGATTTTGCAGAGGAAAAAGATAGAATGGGTGGATATGAAGCAATGCAAACCTCGTTCGTCATAGGACTTTACATTCAAAATAAGATGCCCCATCTAGCATAAGGGGCTGAGGTGTGGTGAAGGAAATGGCAATCATATGAGATTAAAAAAGCAAGTCATAACTTTCCATTCTTGAAGCTTACCTCATTCACAAAAATGGTATGGAAGACGTAGGGAACTCTAACGGGGAGTAGGATCGTTCCCATAGGGGCAGCATGCATGGTTTTTGCATCTACCACCACCACTTCTGATTTGCTGCAAGGTTTACACGTCTTAGCCAACACAAACATGGCACTGCAGCGTAGCAAAGAGATGTTCTTACCATAACTCTTCATCATGAACAAAAGATATCAAGTATCCATCATCCTCATCCAGATTATTTGATTGAGATCTTGAGATGAATACTGGCTCAGATCCATATCGGTTAGGCCCATGTAAAAAGGTATGTGGCATAATACCTTCATGATTTTGCTCCAGGTCAAACTTTGCAATTCCATTGCTCTTCAAAGGTTCATCGTAGAGGGCGGTGTAAATGTAGCGTTGTTTTCTGAAATATGCCAACACAATCCAAACAATCAAACTCTTCTCCATGAGTGTAATATCATGGAACTACAATTGATGATGTGCACACTAGTATTCTCCTACATACTAGCAAAAATATGACGAATATTATCCATTTTCCAAAAAGTAATGCTTATCAAATAAACATATAAAATTGTCTCTATAAATTACTAACCTTCCTACGAATCTCTTGTTAATGGATGGATACTCTACATTCCGTTGAGAAAGTTGTGTCTGTGAAGCACGCCCATTTCTTAAATTGAATCGGAATTCATACCTGAACCATTCATAACAAGTTAACTTGAAACTCTTTGAGGACGCAGTGTGATGTCCTTACAATTCACCACCAGACCCTTTATTGCTTTCCATTGTCTTGTTAAGGTCCAAGTCGGCCTGACGCATTCGACATGCATATAAAAGAATCTCTTCACCCTCCTCCCATGCATTTGCTGATAGAATGAACCAACCAACATTTTGAGATATTTATTTCTTTATTCTGTTCTAGCAGGATTGCAATGTAAAGAGTCATATTCAATAACTGCAAAAGATACATGAGACAATGGTGTTCCCTTCAAGTAAATGTTGATACCCCAGGATTGCAGTTTTGGCTAGCAATCCGTGCTCTCAAAGGTGTTAGCTTATTTAATCTCAAAAAGCTCCAATCTACCTTATTCTGCCATTACTGGATACAAAATATTGAGTTCACCTGTGTGAACAATGAAACATGGGGGCAACTCAAACCAACGGATAGCACGCTCATCAGTGGCATAACGGGGCAAAATCCCAAAACGTGCATTTCTGGTTGATTGAAATGTAAAGAAATGCTTTCCTAAAATCATGCTCTGCAAAACACACGTTAATTAAATCAACCCCAACTATATTTCTCCATCTACCTAAAACCATAACCTATTTTTGAATCAAAATCCATGCTTCAAATAGATATTTAAATTCACTCTAAAAGTGAACTATTTCTCAAGTTTGTCTATGACATTTAGGACTTATGTTCAAATACCTTTTTATCTATAATCACAGGAAGGTCCATAAAGATTGCATAGTTCTCTGTAATTGCAAAGTCATGCATCACTACAGCTTGTGACAGTGTTATAGAAACTGGATTCCGAAGAACTCCATCCTTCGATACAACCCGGTAAGTGGCTCGAGGAATATATAGCTCGTAGCCAAAAACGAACATCTCACCTGCATAAATGTTCACTTTTCCTAAAACTGTTCACACTCACTCTCAAAACCTTCTACAGCAAAATGTATAAAGAGTGTCCTTTACCTGTAACAGGATCAATCTTTGGATGCGCAGTGAATGAATGATTTAAGTTCTTGTCATAGTCTAGGCGACCCATCGTTTGAAGGTTGCCATCTTCAAACATCCGAATCACATCTACAAAAGCCATAAGCACTTATTGTGTCATATTTATAAGTTTCATTGACAAACAAAAAATGTAGTGAATCCAGTAATATTTAGTAAACAAACAGACCTAGATAGAAAGGAAAAAGATAAGTTAAATGATGAACTGCCTTGTCTGACATGAAATAATACACTTGACTGTTTTTTAGAACAAATAATAATAACTAAGAACAGATTAAAAAATTCAAGTTGTACTCTCTAAGCCAGGACTTCTCTATTAATACAGGGAGGCTGATAAGATGCTAAGTAATTTTAGATGCTTTAGCCAGCATGAATATTTTTTAGATTTCTGAAACAGTTCCAGGCTGTTTGTAAGTTATATAGAATGTTGACAATCATATACTGTCAGTTAGATATATTTTGAAATGAAGATCTGATGCAGGGTACTCACAAGGCTTGTCTATTTCATGTAGGGCCATTAATCTTCTATTGTGATATACCAGTGCTGTATTACCTGAATAGAACAGTTGAAACCGATTAACATCCTTAAGACATGAATGTATGTATCTTGAAGCTAAGATTCAGAACTAACCAGTTCCTACTCCATTTGAAGCATCCAATATCCCTAACCAAAGGCGCAAGAAGTAGACCATTACAAGAGAGACACTATACCAACCCCCTATTAAATCTCCTACCTGTAGGCAATCACTGGTGGATTATCAGCGTCCTATATGTCATGATTGCCCCCACAACTGAAGTCAAATTGCCAAATTTCTGATTGGGGGAACCCTAGTTTTCTGCATGAACTTGGGAACCGGCGACCCTTTCAACAAGAAGAGAACAAAGAAACAGGCTTTTACATGTCACAAATATAAAGAGTGGTCCGCTGATCTGCATATTCAGATCTTTTGAAATAAATTTGTTGCAGACCAATGCAGACAGGCTATGCTACAGTAATCAATGCTTCTTCGTTTAAAATTCAAATATCTACCATAAGGTGTACTAGTGCAGGACAGTGATACCAATACATCATGGCACAGCCTATGCTGTTAAAAGAGCTCAATGATATGATGAACTGTGGAAGGCAAGTACAAGAATAACTGCCTGAAGAGATCTTAAGAGTCTTGATTGCTTAACGGAGAAGTGCTGCCATTAAGACCTCACATTCATCAACGATTTTCATCCACCAGACAATTCTCATATTGTCAAGTATAATCGAAGCAGTCACAAGTAGCATACCTTGTGGAACTTAGCCTCTCCATAGCGTTCTTCTTGTAACAGCTTGGCAGTTTTAAGATAACGAGAAATATATGTTACATTTCCATTCTTTATTTTCACTCCATGTAGCATCCTGCTCCACAGTTCCATCAGCAAATGAGGCAAATTAAACTAGAGACGGGATCTGCGTAAGAAAGAAATGAAAGCATTGTTTTTTTAATGGTGTTATCAATCTTTACATCTTTGTGTCCTGCCTATTAAACGCACTGCACAGAAAAAATAATTCACCCATTGCAATTGCTATGATGCAGCAGACAGAAATTCCAGCAGTGCTAAAAAGGAGAAAAATTACCCATGCATACCTGTGCTCTTGATGCCACTGTCTACTGCACATGCTGACATTTAGAAAACGTAATGTTGCTTCTGGGTGTTGGATTCCTTATCATGTCTCTAAAATCATAATTATAATGCAAAACTCCCAAACCAAGAAGCAGATGACATCAAACATCATGTGGCCTTGCCAATGATATCCTTGAGAAGCTATAGAACTAATCTAATTCTAAGAACGTCATATTTGAGCTTTTTATTGTGCATATCCTCTATGCTTTGGTGTAGTTATGCTAATTGTGCAAGGACATAACTAATATGAACTCAATACTAAGATGAGGTATTTGCAGAAGGGTCGTACCCATCTCCATCCACCCTGTGAAGACATATGGAAAGCAGCAAATCAGCATAATTTCTGCAACATATGAAATGTAAGGAAAAAGCTTAAAAAGGACATTACCATTGATAACCAGCTATAGGCCTGAACTTTGGATTGGGACCAACGCAAATCAATTGTCCGTGCAAACAAGCCTACAAAATCTGATACACTGTCAAAAGGAAAAGGACTATATTAAGAAAAAAGAGGGAACAAAAATCAAAGGTGAGCTTACAGGCAATGTGCCAACAACACGAAGATTGTGGTGCGGCCCAGATTCTTGGACTGGCGCAAAATTTCCTTTAAGAAACGGAGAATCCTGCTTGGGAAAATTGGAGATGATAACAGACTCTAGCCAATCACAAAACAACGGGGCAAGTTTGATGCCGGGCATGGCTGCTTCTCATTTGAATATACTGAATCTGGCAGATTATAAAACTCACAATGTATGGTGTATGATGATGCACAGCAACGACATCGTGGCCGATATGCTTTGTGATGATTTTATGTGGTTGATAATCTGTTCTGATATGCAAGAGGGTCCCATTCAAAATACTTCTTGCGATCATCGAATGCATCTTAAAAATCTAAAGTCCCGCTCGAATGCGCTTTGTATTTCTACCCATATAAATAAACTGGTAAGGGTCAGCATCCTCTACATTCTGTCATACATCATTGGGCGGGCATTCTTGGTTTGAGCAATGGAGAGTTGTCATGTTGGCCATTTTAAGCAAGAAAGTCATGCCCATTTTATTTTATTTTATTTTATTGGCTTTGTCCTGTAGCTTGTGCTTGTTCGTCCCATTGTGAAGCAATTACCAAACAAGCGTCCAAAATTGGGGAGGTTCTCCATAACTTTCAATTAAAGTTGGAAAATCCAATTTGATCCCTAGGATTTTCGATTGAAGCTGGAAAATTCAATTTGATAAATAGATGCGGTTAAATTTTCGGTCGAAATTTTGTAAAAAGAATGTAAAATCTGGCAAATTAGAGGATTTTTTCCTCCAAAATTTGGCGAGTATAAATAAAGAGTGGCATTCTGCTGATTAATGCAAAATCTAGATTCAAGGCCTGCTATTAGGATCATTCTGGTGCTCAAAAATGGTTGATAGATTAGTGCATTGGTTTGTTGACATGGCAAACTCAAAAACTGAGACAAGGACGTAATGTGGATGCGCCATAATTCGAATCCTTCTCCTGATATCATATAATGCAAAGTGGAATATCATTCTTGTATAGAATGGGTGGAATGCTTGTCTCTCTTTATGGGATGTTTTTCATCTCTTGTTCCTGGCCATTGATGCACATAATATTCTCCGAATTGTGCCAGATCAACGACCACAAGTTTTTTGAACAGAAATCAAAATGGAAGTCCCAATGGTGCAAACAAAAGTAAAGGAACTCAATGGTCTATAAGATTTAGCAGATAATTTCATCAAATATTTACATCACAATGGTCCAAAAGCGCTGCTCAGCAGCAAGCCAGACCGGAGGAATCGAACCTCCAGGCCGCAAACAGCCTCACCAGAGCCAACATAACAAATACAAATAAAAAACACAACCAGAGCCCCCCTGCAACAGGAGATCAACCCAATGCAGCTTGCAAAATGGATCGAAATAGATGCCATTATTAGGCTACGTTTCCATGAGCGGACTTCGAAATTCAAAGGTGTCAACCACAGCTTTTCAGAAATCCTCCGCCTTTTCTGAAAACTCAAAGTCAACTTTAGCATTAACTTTGGCAATAATTTGAAGTCAGGCGACAGCATGGGAACGTACCCTTATTTTGAAGACAAACCGGAGCCCTGCCCAGACATGAACAGAGTATGAAGCCCTGCCGGCAGGAAGCTCTGCTAACAGATATGTCATCTTCACAACAGATATGCCATCTTGGCCCTTCGAGTGGCTTCACATGTGGCAATCATGCCATCGCAGTGATTCACATGCACTTAAAATTTGGCATCGTAATGGTGGACGATGGTCCATTATCCTATGTGGCACGATATGGATCCTACGTGGCATAAAAGGGTCCAACGTTTTACGTGATGGTATCATGGCCTTCACAACTGCCACGTTCGTATGTGACCTGTAATTGCAGGTGTATGACCGTGATCTCAAGTGTGACCTGTCTGGTGGAGTGTGGACTGCGGAGTGTGGATCGCCTTCGCTCTGCGTTGCTCCAATGTCTCGAGCAATGTCTGATGAATCCAGGTAATTCTCCATCTCAACGACTTCATCTTATCATCTATTGATTCTTGACCATACCGATTTTCTTGTGCTGAAGAGGTCAACATTTACATATATCTTACACCTATCTGTAAGTGTAACATATGCTCAGAGAGGTCAACATTCACATATACTAGTTATGGTGCCCGGCGTTGCCGGGCGTAACTACAATTTTATTATAGAATTATATAAATAAGATGTAGGATTTAGGAACATATGTAGGGTTGTCAATGATGCTCCTTTTAAATTATTGTCTAAGTTGGATGCCAGATCTACAACTATTGAAAGCTCAAACAATTGGAACTATTGAAATTCAACCACTCTATTTTCTTCATGGCATTTGGATCCATGCAACAGAGTTAAAGATGCAATGATTTCCTTCATTGTAAAATGACAATTGCATTTAAACGTACTATAAAAGTGGAGTGTATATTGCTTACAATAGGTGCAGTGAATCCATTGCCATTTGTTTGACATGTAACATAGTTCTTATATAGGTTATTATTATTTGGCATGTAAAGTGAAGAATACTTCAAAGAAATGGGGAACGGATTGCCATCCTTTAATAATCATATGATATAGACAAACTGAAATGTTTATTCCAAGGGCATGCTAAAATATTAGAATGTTGTAAATAATATTCCTAGTTGTATATGACTCAGAAACCCTTTGCAATAACAAAATAGGATGACCCTATAAAGCATGATTTCATTAATTGGAGAAAATAACGCAATTTTGAGAATTTTAAGCACCCATAATTTGCTCAAGCACAAATACTTTCACCTAGTTCTCGAGCCCAAGAAACATGGGGTAATTAACATACACATATACATACAAATTATGTGTTATACTTGTACGTGTACATGATACTTGTAGAAGCCCAATAATGGCCCTACATTCTACAACAATAATTCACATCAATAATTTTACTCCACTATAAAAATAGCTCGACTCGGGGGTAGAGGTCATTCATCTTCCATGGCTTCCTCGATGCCTCGGCCCGTGAGCACATCCGATCCTTCAAGTGCTACTTGAGCTACAACGATCTGAACGAATGCGCTAGAAATGGTATTAATCTTGATCCATGGCTCCAATCTAAAGCTGATGGTCCTGCTAGTGCTTGCAAGAAGCTCACTCGTGTTGTGGTCCACATTTACCGCTTCCCCGATCGAGAGATCTATGAGCTGAATAGCATCACGAGCTTTGGTGTTGATGATGAGTGAATCTGTATCTGCTAAGGATATAATAATGACATGAGTACCTATGAACTATGTATTACAATCAATGTTATCAGTGATGACTACTGTATTTGTTTATGATTTAACAATGGTATGAGCACCTATAAACTATGTAAGGATGTAATAGCACAATGAATATTGTTTGATTTATCATACCTAAGTGTAGTGTAAGGGTGTGCTCTTCGACTTCCACTATATCTGCAAGCAGTCCCTATTTTCAATCACACCTGAATTACTCAAGCACAAAATCCACAAAACATGTTTTAAAAGCATACACATATCCATACGAAAGATGTATTATACTTGTATGTATACAACAGTCTTATACACGCGCAATAATGGCGGTAAAGTCTACCCCAATAATTCACCTCAATAATTCTACTTCACTATAAAAGCTTCTCACTTCGGGGCTAAAGTTCATTCATCTCCATGGATTTTTCGCCTTCATCAGTTCACCACATCGAGGCGATCAAGTGCTCAATGAGCCACTCTGATCTTGTCGGTTGCCTAGACAGGGGTCTTCTTCTTGATCCCTACTCGCGAAGAAAAGCTTTGGCGCCGAGATTCGTTTGTTCCCGAGCCAATTAGCGTTATGATCCATCCGATTTGGCTTCCCGAAAGCAATAGCTATGAGATATCGTGGGATCACTACTACAAATACGATGATGAATGAATCACATGTTCAACATTGTATAGTGTAAGAGCTTTGTGTTAAGATAAAAAATGCAAGACGTAATGCATAATAGCACTCGTATTAATCTATACAAAGCAGAGAGCAATAAAAATTAACTACTTTATTGTACCTTGAAGAGTCAAGTTTCATCTCCATCTTCTGAGGCCTCTTTAGCCAATAGTTCCTCGCACCGGATTCCTACCAATGCGGGATCAAAACCAATAATGGCTTCGGTTCAACCAACTGCATAGTCTATCGCTTTGAGAGGTCGATAACGTGGTCCGTCATTAGATTCGGCCTCCACTTCTTATGCCGCCAGCCCGATCATCGTTGAGCGTATGTGGTTCCTTTCCTAGCCACGTGCTCCCACCAAGACACAAAACCTCATTATAATGAGGTGCGGTAAGGGTCTTGTATAGGATCCTCCTCTGCATAGGCTACCCATGTAGAACATGCATCCGCCGGGTCTTACAAGCGTAAACATACCTTTTGTACATCTTGGTATGGGTCAAATATCTCCACCCAGCATTCTTGGGTTTATCTTTAGCGGTCCCACATAGGCAAAATGAGCGTCAGATCGATCGACTGAATAGATTCGTGCTCTTCAAGCACAACTTGCCTTGTTTGAGGCTAGAAGTTCAATTTCTGCATTGCCCGGGGTACTTCACCTAGCACACGCGATCACTCGCACCACAAGAGTCCATGACCTCGCTCATGTAGGTATTGGACCACGAAGTTCACACCAGCCCGGAGATGTTAGCCCAATGCATCATGTACTTCGCAATGGATCTACCTCAATGCTCCTATGTCCTTGAGGCATGCATATGGCTTGGACAGCTCTTGGGCGAGCCTATCGGTATCTTTTGCACACCATTGTCATCTCGCTTTCCACATCCTAATACCCTTTTCTCGGCAACCATTCTCTATGACCGTGTCTCATCTTGTAATACATTATCGCCACCCATCATTCATGCTTGAACTTAAACAAGGGGCTCCAAGTGACCAACCAAACGGTCCTTCTTATCGAATGTATCCTTTACTTTAAACCCTTCCAATCGAACCTCGGTAACAAGGTATGGTGTCCGGTGCCTTTGTGCTACATTCTCCCGAAGAGTTGCATTAGTTCGGAATAGTTAAAGCATCCGACCTGCATTTAACATTGAATAGTTACCAAGAGCGATCAATGTCATCATGAGTGTGGCCTACCATCATGAAGCCAACCTGTACTTGATCAAAAACACCCAACCACACAAGATAGGATAGATAAGAGAAGAGATATCTAGTTCTTGTTCTGCGCCTCCCAAGCTTGTCTCTAGCCGCAAGTAGAGCCGCCTAGGTAACCTCTTAAGGTGCGCTGGTTGCTTAGGAGGTGCTACAAAGTCTACCCCAGTGCAATTGTTTTTTTTTAGTCCTCAACCCCGCACTATTTAGTAGTGCGGTTTCCCACATGCCCTCAGGCCGAGCTTCTTCTCTCAAATGGCCCCAATTGTCTTCTGAAGTGTCCTCCAGTGTTTTGATAGCATGATTCAAGGAACCAACATGAAAATTTGAATCATCCTTCCAAAGGTCGAGTGAGAAATGTCCTAAGGCACCTGTGCCATGGCCATGCATCAGTGCACCAGTCACGCTAACCTTCAAGCGTTCACCTCTCCATACCGATTTGGATAATTTCTCAAGTCTTGGAATCATAGTCTTCTTTTGGTCCATCTTACCATGTATGATAGTGAGCGCCTGGTCCGGTGATCGATGGGACAAAGCTCTCCATGACCAGTACAAGCTCCTACAAGAGATCTGGGCTGTCATGTGTTCCTTCCTTTCTATCTGCAATTCTCTTCTCTCCCGGGGATCTCTGGTCTTAGCCATTTTCTCTTTTATTACAATACAGGTATTGCACTTTGAGAAAGCTGTCCTTTTTGCTATTGCAACCTCTGCATGGTTTTGCTTCCACCCACGCATGAGAGACGTGCTTGCCCGTCATCTCCATCACATTGGCTCACCTCTTGAAGAATGTCTTTTTTAGTTAAGACAGAGGGCAGCCTCTTCACATTCTCTCTAACCCCTTCAGTAGTGATTTTTGATCTGTGGGGCATCGTCTCTGCATTCTCATCTATGTACATAGAGAGTATGGCCTTTCCAGCGAGAGTGTGAGGCCTCAGCTTTTTGGAGCCCATGTTACCATGCTCAGCAACTCTGTGACCAGCAAGGAAAAGTCACTTATAGAATGTGGACATTGGAATACCATAGGCTCTATGCCATGCTTTCAAGCATACCTGCTTATTATTTAGCATCAGCTTCTGGACGAGGCCGTTCTCTGAACAGACGTCTAACATGTTGAAAACAAATGTGGTCCTGTCTGAAGCTCGCAAGTTCCAATAGAACCTACGCATACACGCAATCTCGACTGTTGAGAAGTTCGCGCAGCATCTTCGCATGCAGCAAAGCGAAGATTTAAAGTCTAAAATGGAAGCTGCTGTGATTTTTCTCTCAGCTTTAGTAGCCACATTAGGTGAACGTGGAGTCCGGTTCACCATTCTGTACATCCTCTTTGGTGCCTTTTCAGGTTCAATTTGCATGGCATAGGGTTCTTTTCAATGACTAATGCGTTTCCGCAGTCTTTATGAGTGTTGACACAAAGAACATTGTCTACTAACACCAAAGCAATGGCCATCATCGACAAGGTCGTTGCAAGCGTGGCATTTCAGCACATGCTTGGCATCGCATGGTCGGCCTATCTGGCATAGGGAATGTCTTCATTATGGTTGCTGCCAAGTAGTCTTCTCCCAATCTCATGTCACCGACTGCCTGATTAGGGTCGATGAAGATGATCACGCCAAGGGCATACGGCGTGTTGCAGCAGTCATGGAGGAGTGTGCAACTTTTCTCTACTAGCTCGTCCCTTGAAATGCCTCGAAAGTTATTCACGGAAGGGCTTTCCGGTGCTTGCAACCCCTGCCAATCAATTTTTTAATCAGTCTTTGGCGGTGTGGATATTTCAGGTTCTTGCGTAAGGGTAGCTATCCACTGCGCTGGCCACAAAATAAAACTCCCTAAAGAATCCGCGAGTGTTGTAAATTCCGGTTCAGGATATGGCAAACCAATGCTTCCGTCGAGAATAACTTCCATAGACACTACTACGCTATCTTTCGGCAAGGGCAAGTTGTGGTGCTTGTCGAAGGTATGTACTTTTCCCTCGCCCACTTTGACTCCATGGAATAGTATGGACTTCGAGCCAGCCATGTCTGCAAGCACAACGGATGTTAGTGCTTGGAGAAAACGCCATCGCGATGTCACAGAGCACTATCGTCTAGAGCATTAGCCACAAACAAACCAACTTCTAACAAGAATCAGTGGTTAGGAGGATCGGGGCCGCGATCTCCTAGAGCAAGCAGGTACCTTAGTCTAGATCATACGTACCTTAGTGTAGATTATGCTGCGCAAGATCGCCTTCGCGTTCCGGACGAGCAGTAGCTGTGCCGTAAGGATGACCTGCGGGTGAGGAAGATGAATCAATAAGGCAAGTTATGGGAGAATGAATCAGAGGAAGATGAATGACATGAACGTCTAAAAACAGGAACATCTTACGAATTGTTGAGAGAGGCAATCTGTATTCCCAAATTAGAACGAGATTTTATTTACCAGACAGAAAGAAGGGGTGCATGCGGTAGAATTAATTGAACACACATTTTAATGAATGAACTTGCCTGTCTTTGGCTCTCAATGAATTCTACAACGTAAAATATGCTTAGATGACTTGAAATTCAGCCCAGCGCCATTGTAATCCACCACAGCGCTTTCAATTTCACTCCGGCGCCTCCAGACACTCCTTCCCAAGCTTTACTAGAATGAGAGTCTTGGAGGGTGTTACCGCTTCAAGAATTGCATTTGAATTTGAAAATGATGTCCTTCGGGCGGAACTTTTTAATGCCCTGTGGTCCCTGTCCCTATCCAATTTAAACTGACTTGCCGTGGGTGATTTGCTGTCCTTTCAGCCTATCCCGCAGTCACCCTCACACAAATTCTCACATGTCACTATTCCGTACGTGCCCAGTAGTGGGCGTGGTTATTTGGTGGAATGGGGGAATATGCCGCCCGTCATAATGACGCCTCCTATCATTAATGACGCCGCCATCCATAATGACGCCGCCCGTCGTAATGACGCCGACCTCCATTACCTACTTTGGTTAATGGCTTTCGCCTAAAAATTTTTCACACAGACACAACCAGTGACCATTCAGACACAGAAACAAACGAGTGAGTCGGAACATATTTTTATTATATATAAGCAGCTACAAAAACAAAATTAGGCATCGCCCATATTTATCCGCTACGGGCTTAGCCCTATGTACAAAATCCTACATTAAAACGCCTGTCTACTCCGGATTTGGAGCCGAGGTCACGCGCAGGATGTGGTAGAGGCAGTGATCAGGATCCTAGCGAAGGTGAACCACCATCTCTTGTGGGTTAGTCAAAGGATCAGGATGATCAGCTGATCCAGACATCCAACCATCTATGGGGATGCCGCAGTTTCGCAGCTTCCACAGGTCTACACTATTCATTTTGCAGGTAATCCACTCGATGCAATTGCAGGGCATGGTGCACTGCATCTCCATCGTCGCCAGCTGGTGCTCTCCTCTCGCACCTTGCTCGACTTATATACTCCTACCGCCTAAAGGCTGCCAACGTGGCCCACTCACATTTCTGCTGATGTGTCCGCATGCAAGGCACATTTCACTCCTAGATTCTGCCATTAGAGGAAAAATAAAATCACATTTTGTCCCATTAAGGGATGCTTAAAATGCCATGTCAGCTTTTTAAACTGTCCAATAAGAGAAGAGCTCCAGTATATCTCATTCCAGTATTATGTGGCAGCCTGTAATTAATGCAGTTGCAACTAACTTCTGTAGTATCATTTTTTCATTATAACTTTTGATCCAGAACTCCGATTCAAAAACGTTTTGTAGCAATGGGTTCGTCTTCACAAGATCTATCTAGTGATAACCCATTCATACATCTTTTACGATATAAATATATAAGAAATAAGCAAAAAATCATATTTTTTTAAGGTTAACGCATATGACCATATTGAAATACATCATAACCATATATCATTGGAAAGATCTTTTCATTCCGCATCTAATGCAACAAACGCCGCAACATTTTGACAAGTGGATCAAAAGTTATGGGGGAAAAACGACAGCAATGAAGTTGTTGGTGCTGCATTAATTGCAGTTAATAGAGGGTAGCCATTCCATTGGAGGATTCTTATGGGGATGAAATGAGATCTCAAATTTCCTCTAATGTAATCCACCGCAAATCTTGGCATGGTACAACCCTTTGCACCGATTGCCACCATTTTTACGATGTTCGACTCTCGAGTTACCTCTCTTAATTATTTTTTCTTAATACCACGACCATCCGCCATTATTACTCGTACTTCTCAAGAGGTCCCATTCCACCGTTCCCATTCGTTCATCTTGCCCGTTCATTTGATCTTAAGTTCCAGTTTTGGACTTAACCAAATCTTTGCATTCGGGAAGTTTTCTTTATATCTGCTGCCATCTGGCACCATCAACGACTACGATTCCACTTCTGTTGCTGCCTATAAAACCCTTCCTAAACAGCCGTGTGCCCTAAAAATTTTCGCACCTCTGTCGCTCTCCGTCTTTCGCTTTCCTTTCTCTTCCTTGATCATCACCATGGTTGCTTCTCCTTAGCTTTCAACTCTCCAGGTTACCGCACCCATGGATCCCGTGCTTTTTGAATCAGTTGTTTTTTCCACTGCTACTATTCGAGATCCCTTGGAAGGCGCCAGTCAAGATGTCGCCGAAAGGGCAGGGTTATTAGAGTTCTCCAGGCAAGAAATCCTTGCTCTGAATCCTCTTCAATTACGGCAGTTTATTGCTCACCTTGTCAAGACTACTGGGGTTATAAACGGAGGTTGATCAACATCGTATTCTCATCATACAGGCTCTTCTAGCTCAGGTATTTCAATTGCCTCGAAGAATACCTTCTTTGAATTGGGCTGCTTTGCAGGATCAAGATGTCACTGTTTATGGCCAAACTTCCTATGTGGCCACCACTTATAAGCTGGCCAATATTGTAAAGCCCCATGAAGGATTCGTCAAAGTTTTTGTGCCGAAAGTTCTATGGTTACTCCATAAAGAACACCCACATTAACAAACAGTTCTTTCATGCCGCCATTGTTGCCATCTCTCCAGGTTCTGGCTTAGAGTTTGCAATGGGTGCACATCTGCAAGCCATTATCCACTGCCTCCCTGCGCCTAGTTAAGTCACTCCCACCAATCTTGATGCAGCCTCTCAAGCCTCCAGTCACCAGCCATCTTCCACCATTCCGGCGATCAAAGAACTTCAAGAGGAAAGTTTTCGTCCACGTGTTGAAGAGCAATCATCCCCACAACCTCGAGTGCCACGCCAAGAACCTGTCATTAATGTCTCGTCTTCTCAGTCCACGGAAATTGAAAATCCACACTCCTAGCAAGTCTCTCAATGCACTGCATCTGTCATTTCATGCCCTTCCTTGCAAGTCCAACCTCTGCTACCTCCACATTTAAGACGTGCCCTATATCAATATGAGCAAGTTGTCACAGAATGTATGCTCAAACTTCAAAATTCCTAAGAGCAATTTATGAATGGCGTCAAACATTATATGGATTCCTCGGATGCTATTCACCACCCGTAACGCTCTCCAAGTTGAACAAGACAAGAGCGTCATGCTTGAAGACCAACAAGTTCAATTGCAAGCTACTATTCAGGAACTTCTGGCTCAACTTAAAGCTAAAGACACAATTCTTGCTAATAGCCAGGTTTTGTACACAGGGTTACATAAGGATTACACCAGTCAGCTTCATCTAGTTGCCTAAAGAGATGACAGCATCTCTGCTCTAGAAGGACAACTAGCACCAGTTCAGACACAGGTCACGGCTTTGCAAGCTCAGCTTGCAGATGTTCAGAAGCAGAAGCTGATTGATGATACAAAAATTGCAAGTCTTTAGTTACAGCTTTCTACTCAAGGGCCATCCTCCTTATAGGTCACGCACTCTCATCGGAAGATCTGCGATCAGTCCCGCCTTCTAGCTGAGAAGGATAATAAAATTCGTGACCTGGAACATCAGCTGCAACATGCTTTTCAATCTGCTGAAGAAGCTCAGAGTCAGCATGAGACATACCTTCAGTTAGCTCTTACTATTCCAAGAGATTTCTCAACACTTACAAGCTACCTGGACTATGTTGTCTCATGCCATCATCTCTTCCTGCTTAAGAGGTACTCAGCAAATGGCAAGATTCATGAGCCCTTCAACAGCACTGATCTCCTCACTATTTGGCCTGACCTCTCCATTGAAGACAAAGGTCTATTTTGCGCACTCTTGGTCTATGGCCTTCCTACTTGTGATGATCAGAAATTTTTCATTTTTCACCTGGTTCAACCTACGGCCTATGTCATTCATGATTTCTATCTGGCAGACACTCTCGACAAGTTTGATGATGGGCAAAGTCGTGCTTTCCGTGGCAATGAACTTGCTCAGTGGCTTTTGCTGTCTGAAAACCAATACTTGCAGGATCCGACATACGCCACCGCCTTCAATGAGGAATATATGCCAGAGCTTGCTCATCACCTCCCCCTTTGGATTGCTAAAACTCTACAACAAGTCCGAAAAAATTTATCTGAAGATATGGGAATTCAGTTTGCCCAGATTTATTTACAGCATCTTGTCTTGGAGGTTTCAATACTCTTCATGCTTACTTTGACAGTCACACCATTCCCACGGAATGGGTCTCTCCTCCTGTGCACACCTTGCTCACCTGTTCACCTGTTCAGACTGGGAACAATGGTGTCAGACCTTAGATGTTGACCTCCTAAAAGAATTCTGTGAGCAGGCCCAGGAGCCCACGATGCAGCCTCCTCCTGAAAATCATCTGTATGCATCTCTAGGAACACCCCCACGCCGTCAATATCTCATATCTGATTGGCGTTTCCCATTTTGGACCACCGTTCTGGATGGTTATGTAGATTGGATTCCCGCTCATATCTCTACAGACCTTAGGTGGGATCCCCATTTTGTTCGCCGCTCTGTCTGGCAAGAAGGTGAAACCTTGGAGCGCAATCGAAATTGGATCTATATCCCCAGCGAACGCGGATGGCAGACGCCTGCTCAAGCCGTTTGGGGTCTCACCCAATTTTTGGAGCGTGCTGCTACATCTCCGGATCCCTCAGTTCACCGTCAAGCTGGATTCTGTGCAGCCTTGAAGTGTATTCTCCAGTGTTCCCTTGCACGCAAGCAACCAATTTATTATTGCAATCCCAATGCGAGTGCAAGTGCCTTTGGTCTTCAGACATGTCTTCTCATGGAATGCCAGTATGTACCTGCGGAAGCTCACCGTGCCCTTGAGGACATGGTGCAGTCTAGATTTCTCCTTGATGCGACCCCTTCAATTGGTCTCAACACTCCGGAGGTGCTCAAGGAATGACAAGAACTTATCACGAAGTATCACTCCGGGCCACGCCCTCATAGCCTCAAGATGATTTCCAACAGGTTCTTGGTTTTCCGCCTCCTGAGACTGTTCCTGCTTATCTCTCTATTGAGTGTCATTTGGTGGGGGGAGTGTTAGTCTTGTACGTCCAGGTACAGGACTATTCCGAAAGACCACGGAGCAGGGCAGGAATAAGGCATCAGGTCAAGCATCAGGGAGTAGACCCACGCCCCCGCCGAAGTCTATGCAGAGGACCACGCCTGGGTCAAAGAAGAGACCCATGACGGATACATGATGGCCCCGCCAGATTCCCTGAAAATCAGGCCCTGATCCAGGAGTTGGTAACAAGACCTGCCACATACCTATTTTGGGCTGGCACATACCTATTTTAGGCCCAAGGCGTTGTATGGAGATAGAACTCATGTTTTTAGATGAGAACTAGCCCTTATCTCTTTGGTTTTCCTCTCGCTTTGTGAGAGCTCATGTATACAAATTGATATAAAAAAAGTCTGATTTCTTCTCATTGTCTTCTGTTGTTCTTTCCTACTTTTTCTTTCTGTTCTCTTGCAAAATCCCGCATGACACTCAACCTGAATTCTCTTGTTTGATCCAAGGGTCCTCATAGAGGGCTATCTTGCAGGAGATCCCGAACCCAGACCCTAAACAATGATAGTATCCATGCAATGATGAAGACAAATCATTCAAGAAAAAAAGTAACAAACAAATGAATAACCAATTTTTAATGTTATACAATCTTGTTTCTTAGCATTGCTGAGAATTAAAAGTTCATCCAAAGTCCAAACCCTAGAGCTGGGATCCCCAACAAAGCTGCCCATTTCTTTCCACTATTCAACTTCAATTGCAGAGGTAGAAGGCAACCTTAGTGCTGTTCGATGAGCAGTTGGTGGTGACATCCTACACAAAACTAAATTATATAGATTATATATTGTTAGCCACAACCTATAGTAGAGAACCATTAATATCAGAACTTGCAGAGATCACTAAACTTGTAGAGCATTAAGAGGAGTAATATCAGAACTTGCAAACCATAAATATCAGAACTTGTAGAGCATTAACATCTCGAACTTGCAGAGCACTAAAGACCTATTTAGCCTCTAGTACTGAGCCACATTTGCCATAGATACTAATTAAAGCATCCACAACCTATTCTTTTTCAAATGGATGTAAAATCAATCTTGTTAATTTGGGAATTTCCGGTTTGGCCAGAAACTTTTTGGAATTTTTATTAAGCTATTTTCCTAAGGTTTGAAGGGTTTTCAGTTATCGGATAAACTTCCCGACTTCCAGAAATCGAAAAAAAATTCAATGTGTTTTCTAGGTCTATCTTTGGACACTGCATTCGGCATATTGACGGGAAGCTTTCGGCATGGACAACATCTGTCTGCGTGCCACATGCAGTAGACGAATCCATTTATCTGGTACTGCCGGGCATTTGTGGTCTACAGACAAGCCTCCAAAAAAACGTCTTTGGGCGCCCCAATTCCGTGATTTTGCATAGGCCAGACTAAAGACTATCTGGTCCAGAATCGTGCAGGTAAGGCCATTGCTTTGGAGCCCCCTTTCTGTTTTGAGTTTTGTAATTTATAAATGCTTATATTGGCTGGCTCTCAGAATCGCATATCTTATTGTCTTTTCCCATGCAACGAAATTATCAGATATAGCTGGAGTTGTTTGCCTTTATGTGTTACTTTTTGTTGATCTAGAAGGTTTGATTTTTATGATCACAATCGATATTGCTTATTTCTGTAAATAATATAACACAGAAACACTACCGTGCTAAGCAGAATCTTACTTACTAGATTGTAGGGTGCTTCTCTGATGCTCAACATGTATCTCAATAGAAAGTTTAACACCTTCTGTCATGTCTGTCAATGACTGGGATCCAATATTCACGATGAACCCATGTACTAACTTGCTTGGATGAGTCTCCCAATATTCATGATGACCCCATGTACTATTCTTCTGTGAATGGATGAGTCTCCTCTTGGCAAGCATCATAAAATTGGAAAATGCAGTGAGAATGGTACAGACGGTAATCTTATGTGGCTTCACTCTTTCTAATTGCATAAGGTGAAAAATGTCTAACAGGTTTTCATTGGCTGCAATTGCTAAACAAGTACAGCTATTCAAGATTCCAAGGCATGTGACCCAAGAACTCTATAGCTTTGCTGAGATAGTTATACCTATTGTACAAAGTGACCATAGAATACCATAAGACCAAATTTGGTTCAGGTAGCTGATTAAATATCCGCCATGCGTTATCTAGGTCCCCAGATTTTCCATACACATCAAAAAGTGGAATCTGCCTTTTACTAGCAAGAAATAATCCCATGAATATTTCCGGTAATTTAGTTTCTATCCAGATAAGTCACTTTGGAGGCATTATTCTCAGAATAGTCAGGGACTTATTTTGTGGTGGATAGCATCGTATTGTGGAGGCCAAGGATGAGCTTCAGCTTAACTTGAGGTAAAAGAAAGTACTTAACCGTGTGCTTTTTCTTCAAGCTTTAGGCAAGAAACAGATGACTTTCTTTGCAGGATTTCTGAAGCATCAATGTAATGGATGCGCTTGCCCAAAGAATAGCTTCAGGTTATTCAGTGGCTTGATTTATGGTTTTCAAGTTTTCTCACCTCCATAAACTATATTTATCTGCAATCTTCGGCTTAGCTTATCGTGTTTGCATCCTGGTAAGTGCTCATCCATCTCTTATTCAACATTTGATTTCTGGCAAAGAAATGCTTTGATTTATCTATGATCTGCTACTGCTTTTTCCAGTTCTAAAGCTGTTATATCGATTCTGGACTTATATGCCATTCTCAACTTTCTTTTTATGGTGGAGGTAAGGACCATCTGTGTATGTGAGGTTCTATCTTTACAGTTGTGGATATTGGTAAACTAGCTCTGCTTATTCTGCATATAGAAGTGGAATTTGGTTACCTTATATAAAAGTATACAATTTTGCTGGTTAAGTGGACTTTTCTCTTATTTTTTTCACTCATTCATTACCAGGTTGGAAGAGTGAGTGCTACTAAGTGTATGCAAGGTCCAAATGATATGAGATCACTGGCAGAACTAAGTTTTCAACTAGGCATACGCAAGGTCCAGACGATACGAGGGCATTGGCAAAACTAAGCTTCCAGGTGCCTTTTCTGTATCCCTTAGAATAATTGGTCTATTTGTTCCTTAGAAGAATGTACGGATCATTATGTCAATTCCGGAAGTGGTTTGATTCTGATGGTATCGGGCATCCTATCTACGTCAGAATCTGGCATAGCCTGAGCTTCTGAACCAGGAGAAGTCTGGAAGAAGAGGATGCTCCATTCAATTTTTCTATTGTTGCTATTTGCTACAGACCTCTTAGGGCTGGAATCTATATCAGATGTGCTCAACTTTGTAATCAATGAAATTTACATTTTTCTCTCCACTTTCCTCTTTGACAACAGGGCTTCTGGTGCAGGAGATTCTTAGAATAGATGATGTTTTTTCCATTTGTCATAGCATTGTGCAAATACTTATTTTTTGCCCTACTCAGTGCTCCAATTAAGATAGAAATGGCAAATCGATCACTGCAGATGGATCCTTGCTTATTATTTGTCATTGTCAGGTATTTGGTTCCAGTATTTGCATTATAAGGATAATCTAACTATTTTTGTTGTAAGATGCATGTAGAAATTACGTTTGTATGTTTTGTAGGTTATGTTGCATCAATACTGGACAAGATAAAGCGAAATAAGAACGAAAAATGGAAGGCTAGCTTATTCATTTCTATAGTCATCTACGCCCTGTTCTCAAAATTTTACGGGATCTTCAGGGACCAGCCATTGCAGAACATGGTGGCAAGCAAACAGAGAGACACAAGGACATTGGTGCCTCAAGAAAGGAGGTAGACATTACTGTAATGTTCATTCATGTCACATATGCACAATGCAATTTTTGTGTTTACGGAGCATGTAAGTATTTTTTTTCTATTAGCGTATGCTGCTGGCTGTATAGATTGCAAAGATTCATCCTTTGTTATTTTGTTGCAGATCCTTGCTAGAGTTGTATAATATGGCAGTTTAGTATGTGCATGTGAAATGGATCTACATGCTTGATCAATATTTCTTGCCACCAATGGAACACTTTATCTGGAGAGCCTTCTTTGATTTGTTGAAATTTCTGGACCAAAAAACACCTCTAGGTGTTTGTTGAAAGAAGCGTCAGCCGACCATTTTACATATTTTCATCTGGTACTTTTGCTATATAGGAACATTAAGATTTGGAGCAAGCAATTATTGTTTCAGATTTGTCTCCAAATAAGCTGGTATTTGTTTGCAGATTTGCAGACTTTTTGAAGCAACCAACTGTTGCATTTGAAGACGTCATAGCAAGCAAGTCTTCCAAGCAATGCCATGCCATCTTTGTTGTCTTTCATCTTCCAAGCAATGCTATGCCATCTTTGTTGTCTTTCATCTCAACAGCAATGTCGGACAAGCAACTGTTGCATTTGGAGACATGTCATACCAAGCAAGTTTTGCAAGCAACACCATGCCATCTCTGTTTTCGTTCATCTCTTCCGCAACATCAGGCAAGCATCTCTTGCATTTCAAGACATGTCATACCAAGCAAAGTGTTGCAATCAACGCCATGCCATCTCTATTGTCTTACATTGAAGGTACACAACAGATCTAGGACATATCTTTACATAGAATGCATTCAATGTCCAAACATATCTAAGCCATGTCTTTACATGGAATGCACTCAATGTCCAAACATATCTATCTTTTCTAATAATGCACTCTATGCTTGACTTTTGCTTTATGTAATCAAGAGTCCCCTTTAGCACTGCAACATAGCATGCATAAAGTTTATAATATATCCAATAATGCTTATCTCTAGATGATTTTTCATTAAATATCGGATGTACCTTTGAATATCAACGTTTTAACATGATGTAATGCATGGCTGAATAATGGAATTATGTTTTAAGGCTAGGGTATGTAAAACATTAGAATATTTGTTTCATGCTGAAAATTCTTAAATGCATGTTTTATAATATTTGTTATGATGTTACTCTAGATCAAGCAACCAACATCGAGAATATTACATGTGCTATGATAAAAGTATATCTTTTAAGAAATAAGACAACCACCATCGAGAATATTTGCTGAAGCGAGGCAACATTTGACATTCGTTACCTCTTGCCTTGAACATTTTCTTTCCTAGAATGTACATTTTTGTAGGCCTTGACAATTTAGATTTATCCTTCTGGAGCCAGGGGCTATATTTTTCTACTCAAAAGCAAGCATCTCCGGGTATGGCTTCATCAACTAATCCATCAGAACACGATACTGGAGATTGCAGCAAGTCCATTGATAGTTTATCCAACTGTTTAGAGATCGATGGTGAGAATCAGCATGTTGAGCATCCATCAAACTACAAGAAGAACCTGAGAAGAAGGAAAGTACCAACAGAGTCCACAGCTATGGATCCAACTAATAGGTGAGCAGAACTGTTCGTGTTTTGAATAATTATGTTTCATTGTACAATGCCATTAAGTTTGGATTTTCTCTTCCTTATACAGGTCTGTTTGCCCAAGGGAAATAATCCCATTTAGAGGTGATGATGGGAGTTTGTTGTTGTGCAAATATGTAGCATAATAACAGGGGGTTTTCTTTGTGTTTTTGTACGCTTTTCACTAAGGTTTTCCTATGATTTCGTGATGTATTCAAATGGATGTACTAATGCGTACATCTAGAGTGCACCATTTCTGAGCCATTGATTTTAGCCTTTTTTTTTTTTCAATGGTCAACAACCAATGGCTCACAACAAAAGCCTTTTTTTGTGCGTGTGGTGCATAATGGTCAACAACCAATGGCTCACAACAAAAGCCCTTTTTTTTTGTGTGTGTGGTGCATAATGGGCACATGAAGGGCTTGAAGGGCGCACGTAGTGCAGTTTCCCCGCCGGCAACACATTTCTTATCATAACTTTTGATCCAGAGCTCTGTTTCAGATGATTTTTATTGCGTTGGAAAGCTCTCTCCGAGAGCTTTTTGATAGTGTATGATATGCATATGTTTGGTTAAGTTATCTATGCTAAAACAGCAATTTTTCGGCCGGGTTTGGTAGGCTTTCACATCCTACCAGCTGATTAATACAGGATTGCGCTATTGGATATTGTTTTATGACTCATTCCGAATGAAGATTGCAAAAAATTACCATGCATTTTTAGATTTTGAGGCAGTTATTAAGCAAATTCCAAGGCTTCTAGATCCTTGTGCTAACAAGCAGAAAAGTTTCCCACTTTGGTTTCTCACCATAAGAATCCATGGAGGCCAAAGGCTGCTGTTAAATTCCAGTTGAAAAATGTTTGTGTATGGGTGTTGCAAACTTTATGACTTTCAGAATAATGGGATCAATCTGCTCTATCTTTATGGTAACTTTTACTTATGTTCTATTTGTTTTATTGTGATGAGGTGATGAAAGCCTCAAATGATAGTTTTTTACCATTTACATCCAACATATAAAAATTAAATCCTGCAACACATAACAACCATTGACATTAACAACCAACACATAACTACCATTGACATTAATTAACACAACCATTGGGTCCAACACATTTAAATTAAAATCCCCCTTAAACCCCTTTTGGCTTGGGTGCATATTCACACGGGGGGTGACGTAGGGCAGCGAGAGCCCTCATAATTGTATTTTGCATGTACGAAATCAACATCATATAGTATTCCGCTTGAAATCTTATAGTATTTTGCGAATCTTGTTATACAGTATAGCAAATTTTGTACTTGCATATCCCACAAACGAGGAACTTTATGTACGGTGTAGATTAAGGAATAAGGGGTGAATATGCCTATCCAACAGCTCTCGTTGCCCGGAGTCACCCCCGTGTGAATATGCTTGTACCATGATACGCTTGGGTCCCTTATCACCCTGATTGTTTTTTATGTTCCATTCAAGCTGACTGTCAATCATTCTTGCATTCATCTTCAATTGAAATTGGGTTGCGGGCTGAGCACCATAAGCACCAACATCATGTGTGTTGAATCTTTGGTAGACCCAACCATCATGTTACTTCATAGTCTAGAATTCAAATTATGTTACGAGACAAGGTGCCTCAAATTAAACAGTTCAATTGAGAAGGGTCCAAGTCTGGATACATATAGTTCTTATATCTACAATTGTTTTTTCTTTGCAATGGAATAAATTTTTTTTTAAGGTGTATACCTTCTATTCTTTGCCTAATTACAAGTTCGCTAGCAACATACTGCCTTTGAAGCAACTTCAATATTTGTGCAGGTAATTTTTGTGCATATTAAACTATGCTATTATTATGAAGGCAAATTGCTCGAGTTAGCAAACCTCCTGGGTCATGCTGTTCATAGATTTTGTCTACTTTAATTTGCTATAAGTGGTATATTGTTGGGTTTCTATGCTTTAATGGACTGTTGTGCATTTTAATTGCATATTTTTGTTGCTGCTAACAAATGCAGTTGGCTTTTATCGTCTTAGGATTGCAGCTTTCTATCAATTAGTGGACTTGTTAGGCGAATTCCCCATATCCACCCAGCATAAGGGGGTGTGGCAAACATAGAATTTCTGAACCAGTTAAAAAAAAAACACAAAGAATTAAGAACTTCAATTGATGCATCAAAACTGATTTTTTTTATGACAAAACTATGGAGTACAAAAGCTTCAGGCTGATTTTTACATGGAGGAGGCTCTCACCCTCCTCCTTGAGCTTTGCCACTAAGCC
The DNA here is from genome assembly GCA_021234155.1 of Isoetes taiwanensis. NCBI lineage: Eukaryota > Viridiplantae > Streptophyta > Lycopodiopsida > Isoetales > Isoetaceae > Isoetes > Isoetes taiwanensis. The sequence goes on along the minus strand of JAJEKV010000044.1, from coordinate 5,094,106 downwards.
CAAATGAGGTACGTTCTGCCACGAGCCTGAGAGAGAGAGCTTTTGTTTTTCCAAAATATTTATACAAATAAAATCTAATCCAGACCATCCAAGATCTTAGCACCACTTAATCTCAACCCTCCACTGCACCACTTAATCTTGACCCTCTATTTGCACCACTTAATCTTGACCCTTCATCCCAATCATACAATTTTAACCATTGCCCAAACAATTAAATATATAGTCTCACAACATTATGGTGGCTCTGTTGACAAGTTCCAATCTCCCTCTTGCAACTGGCCTAACTTTCACCATAAAATCTTGACCATTACATCACTGTCCAAATATTAAAAAATAGTGGTTTCTTAATGTTGGCCAAATGTGCCAACATTTGAGCCAACAGGACTCATGAATTTTGCAGCTATACTACACTCACTAATGTGCTAACGTTACTATTATCATGATTCTACACTCACTAGTGTGCTAATGTTACTATTATCATGATTCTGATCGTAATCATTTGGCATCTAGCAGAAGAAATACTTTAGCATTTAGCAGAAACACTGATTTAAACTGCATTCTGAGTTGGGACTGTTTTAAGACTACATTTAACAAGCAATGTTGGTAATGCAAAGCAACCCTTATCAAACTTATCCAAATGATACTTGCGTATTGTATCCTGCTCAGAAATCGTTGAAGCTAATGTCTCTTATTGAATTATTTTCATCTTACTGTGGTTAGATATGCATTGCAGACATTAATCAGTTAAACAAGAAAGTCATGTTTACCTAAATTGCAACTAACGCATTACATGTAGATGTACTTGATATCTAGGTATATGATAGTCATTGTTGTTGAGAATGCACTATTGTGGAAGATTGAAATTTATTAGTCGTCACACCCATTGTTATGAGCAGAATAAGGCGCATACCCAATGCCATGACACAGCACGAATGTAAGACACATGTCTACACTATAAACATGTGAATCACTATGAGAGTTGAAACACCAAGCGAACTATTTAAATCCACTATGCTAATTCACATCTATTCGGGTTATAGTTGAAGATTCATTTATACAAGTTCGCTCAATATTAGCTTCATTGCAGTTTACATCTTTCACCTAAGTGCAATTATTATTGTCAAACACGGAACTCCAAATCCCATGGCAATACTCTTTCATCAGTCCAATGTCCACAAGCAACTCCAAATCCCATGATCTATATAGTGTCCAACTTATAGGCACATGTCCGAAGCTCCTAGGAAATTATTCTATTGCGAATTGCAAGGAATCATGGAATCATGCTAGAATTAGACATCCAATTCTAGGTAGAATTTGGCCTCCTAAAAGAAAAACTTTTTGGATTTTCTTCCAAGTTCATTTTCCTAAGGTCATTGGGGAATTTGTGACGGAAAAACTTCCACGGCATTCCAAAAATTGGGCATGGGGTTTCTACTGTGATTCTGAAATTCGAATTTTGGGGGCTCTCAATTACCCGTTCCCATTTTTCCCTGGCATGGAACATGGCATGAGAGCCACCGCATGATTTTGCACCGCGAAGCAAGCCTGCTGCTGATGGCGATCCTATGTGAGAAAGTGTTTACATGGCATTTGAGCCACAGGTTGCTTGAGCCAGATTCTACATGCTTCTTGGTTGCATCCAGAGATTCGAGTCTTTCTGTCCTGGTTGGGTTATGTGGCCAGTTCTTCTTACGCTTTAGTGGCTGCCCAGTAACCTAAAGTCTGTGAGCCCACTCTTTGATAATCCAAATAGTTTATTTCTCATTTATTGGCATGTGTTTGCTGGTTAATCATGTGTTTCCTGGATTATATGCTAAAGTTTTTAATATTATACCCTGGATTTTAAAACTGCGACTCTTATAGAACTAAATCAGTTTTAGTGTGTCTTGCCATAACCAGACATGTGTGTCTTGGCCTTAATGAATATCCTGTATAGAAACATCATGAAAAGATCTGATGTGTGCTTATGTGATTTCCTGTTCAGTTTTGTATGTTTGATCAGTTTTGGAGTGATATTTGATCATGACGCAAGCTCTTCATCTAGCCAGGCAACGTGTGTCCTGCTTCTTCAGAAACAAATCTTAGACACAACCATGGGTGTTTCGGAAGATGAGTCTGACCAGATAGTTCCAAATGAGCTATCTGGCCAGACTGATCTTTCAAGACCCTCATGATTGTACCTGCTCCATTAGGCTCAACAACTCAATCTAAGGTAGGGTCTCATACAATTTTCATGCTTTCACTTATGGAATTCAATTTAATTCTTATATATTTTTGAGATGAGATATACATCTTCACTCCAAATTGGTGATTTCCTTGAAACTTTCAATGGACTTTTATTTCTCTAAAGCAGTAAGAAGACATAACTCTTCTTTCATCATCAAATTGAGTATCAAGAGCTTGCAAATCTCTAGCCAAGCAGTCCATAGAGGTGGCACCCCTCAACTTAGAAGGAGAATGTGACCTTCTCTTAGATACCAAACCATATATTCAAGACACCTACTTCAATGAATGCATACCAAGTTCCATCTTATACTGCATTATGTTGTTTCAAGTGTTTATCAATGATGCGGTTTGCGGGGTCTATACTAAGGATTAGGTGAGGAACTTATCTGCGACCTTTGTTATTAGTCAAGTTATAGTTCTAACTACCATTTGCTAATAGATGTAACAAATCATGTTCAATTATAAAGCATGGTTTCATTAATTAGAGAAATTTCGTTTTCTCATTTGACAACGAAATAGGTCGTGGTCACCCCGGGGATGGTAAGAAATGATTCCTCTCAACCAAAACAAAGCGTTAATAATCCTAAGTTTAGTTTGAAAAAATAATACGCGCCATAATTTGACACCAAGCCTGTAGCTCAAAGCTGTCATAACAGTAACGGAGGGGTTTGAGCAGCATCACGAGTGGTCGTAAGGATCGCCATTGCGATTCTTGCGAAAACAAGTGAATGCAGAATACAAATAGCACATTGTGTGCTTCGTGGTCAAGTTACCATCTGGGGGATGTATAACTGGTGTACAGAATCGCCACCGCGATCTTCCAGACTACTTTGTTTATCCAATTCAATGTTGAGATAACACAAAAGCATAGTGAACAAAAGTATAACACATAGTGAACCCAAAAAGTATAACTCATAGCGAACCCGAAAATTGAAAATTTAAACACAATGTTTTAACAAAAACTTTTACAAAATGCCCAAAGAAAAATGCGAAGGCTTTATCACCGAGTCTCAAATACGATCCTGCGGATCAACACCATGTTGAGCGACTATTCTTGCAATATGCTCCTTTCCAATAGCAAGGGTCCGTGACATGTCCATTTCTCGATATCCATTGTTTTACGGGATGTCAACATTCATTTGTTTGTCTTTGCATTTTTAACACGCCCGACATATCCGAGCTATCAAACAATTAAATCACCGCAACTCTAAAGAATATTGAGTAGAGGGTACCAGCTTCGTCTTTTTTGGTGAAGGGTTAGGTGAGGGGAGGTTCTCTCACTTAGGGCGCCTTGAAGTGCCCACATACTCAAAATTAGGAATCGGCTTGTCCAGTTGCTTGGTTACCAGTGGGAGTAAGGACTCCGGTTCTTATTCGGTTGCTTCAAGCTTCTTGAAAGTTGGATCTAGTTTTGCACGTGCCTTCTCGATTACGCTCTATCGGTTCGGGTCTCTTGCGGCCTCTCTTGAAGCTTTTTTACGATCCAGCGGTCTAGCATCTGATCCATGTGGCTGAGATCCGTTCCCTGTGTTATATTAATATCAGGCATGTCGGAACGTTGCTCTTCACCTTGCTCAAGCCCATCACCTTGCTCTTCCTCGTCAGGCCTTGTCATTTTCTCTAGAATCTCGAAGAAAGATCTAAGGAAACGGCAAACCTTGTCGTCAAACTCAAAAGCAAGACTCCGTTTTCCTTGCATCAAAGCTACCCTTGAGGCAGTTCCGCCTGAGAAGAAATCCAAAACGCAGCCTTCTAATGGAACCAGCTCCTTCACTATATAATAGACATAAGAGGTTTTTGCTTGGCTCTTAAGGACGAAGTCGCCTTCCATAGCTGCCCATGAGAATTTGGGGTTACCTGTAAATAATATTTTCTTTTGGTTTTCATATCTACCTCTTCGTCGCCAGTAATCGGATATTTTGGAAGAGGAGTGCTTTTCGGTGCTTTAGTGACTTGAGTCAGTCGCAGCTCTAAGTTGGGCTTAACGGGCAGCACCCGAACGTCACTCCTGTTTATTGTCACATGGCTGACATAATACTGGAATTCTTTTATATTTTTTTTGCTCTCCCATCCTTGTTCTTCATAAGCCCCTAGGGAAACATGGGAGCTACCTTGTATCCGCTCGGTATCAGACAAAAGCAGTTTGGCAAATGTCTTGATCCGAGGAACATGACTATGTGGTACACTTTTGCCTGTGTCATGCCTGCAACTCTGCTAAAAAAATCTGTGTATTTTTTCACATCCCACAGCGTGGTAAAACTACGCATGTCAACAAAAATCAATGTGGCATTTTCTGACACCGATGCAGACACAAGGATGCCAGTTTTTGTGAGGTGCTGCACGGTGTTTTGCTTCTCTTTCATTTTCTTGGCCTCTTCTGGCCTCATTATAGCAAAAATAGCTTCCAAAAAAACTGTTGGAAGATTACCTTGAACTGCCTCTTTATTATAATTCGATTTGCCATATTCAAAATTCGTGTCTGCAATATCCAGGAGACGTTGTTCAGACAGCTCTGGAAAACATGAAGCCAACTCTTCAAAATTATTGTATAGCTTCTCTGAGATAGAATTGGCATATGATAACACTTCACGACGCATGAGTGAAAGTGTTCTGATGTCCAGAGCCCTCTGACTGCAATTAAAACGTCCTGCATATCCTCGCTGCACTTTCAAGAAAACCTTGCCCTCTAAGATTTCATCCATCAATTGGCTTACCTCGGCATTGTTCATGCCTCGTAGGTTTCTTAGGAATGTCTTGTTGAAAAAATCCTTTGAAGGTTTCTCTGGTAATTCCCCTTGATCATCAGTTAGCTGAAGATTCTTGCATAAAAAGGAACTGTTTTTCATCCTTAAGTTCCTTAACCTTCAAAGTTGTGGTAGCCACCTCGACAAAAGCCTGCACAGAAGTGCTGGTTAGGATCGCGATGGCAATTTCTCTGAGCAAAAAAACGAAAAAACATACCTTCCAGGCGGATGTCACTGCAGTTCCTGTTGGGCCTTGTGGAGGACATCCGAATGCCTTGTGTTGGTTTCTTAGTTGTTGGAGCTTTTCAATGAGGGGTTCTTTGTATACTATGTCTGCGATTACATCGTTGCACTGTATAGAAATCTGAATGTATTCCTTGTTGGAGAGGTTACCATTTAACACACGACTTCTTCTTTTTGCATATGCTTTCGCAAATTCCAACCTTTGTTCGACATTGCCCATGCATGTGCATAAAAACTGTGCAGCAAAAATGCTGTGATTCCAGAAATAATAAAAAATTTCTTGTTTGCCAGTTCTTCTGGGCGCGACCAAGTGACTAATTTCCTGCAAGTGACCAAGTTACACTAGTTAGTGCAAGAAGTTGTTCATGAAGATCGCGACCGCGATCCTGTAGAGCATATTCATATATAACCAATATGCCAAGAGAGAAATGAATATGATGTAACTGACCTTGTAACTGGATCGAAAGGAACGACATCGGCAGGCGTAAGAACCTCCGTTGGGTATTTCTTGAAGCTTTTTATCAGGGTCTGGACATGGTCATTTGACCGGACTCTATGTGTCATATTTGCGGGAGCTGGCTCGCAATCAAAAATGCTGACTCTTTGGAACCAGTTTACACCCATTGGGTAATATCTTTTGAACTCCTCGAGCTTAGATGCTGTCTCCTGAGCGAGTTTCTTTTCTTCATCTGGATTGAACTTTAAATCGGCAACAAGTGGCTAGTAGGTGTTGGTTTGGTGGATGAGGAAGGAGTAGAAGATGTCGATGGTTGCGCACTGTCATCCGTGCTCTGCTTTGGAAGCTTTATCTTGAATGGCCTGATCTTCTTTGCTGGTTGTTCTTCTACTGCCTCGGAGTTTCTGGGGGGAGCAGTCAAAAGCATGACGGGAGCTGAAGGGTCCACTACGGTAAAACATCCAACTTGTGCTGAGGGGATAGCCTCCATGGGCACTCTGACAGCCTTTGGAGTGGATGGTTCGCCAATAGCCTGCAGAGGGGCCACGGATCTCTTCTTTGCAACAGCTCTGAGCCAGTTGGTGTCCATTCTTGAAGGCAGTTTGTTGTCCTTAGTAGCCTTCAAAGCAGCAGAAGGAGGTTTCTTATCACCTGAAAGACCCTTTCTGCACATACTAAATCCAACAAGTATATCCCTGTTGCACTTTATACCCGACAAACTCAAGGAATAATATGACGGCAATATCCACCCAAATCCCTTTGCACCGGTGGGCATCCCTTGCCGCTTACCCGTTTGTTGACTTTACTCGCAATCATAATGGAGGGATCATAATTACGCCATCGCCAAAATGTACTCAACGAATCGCGGTGATGAGTATCTTCCACGCTGCAAATGATTGCATCCTGTACATTGTTCTTGGTACCTTCCCACATAATAATAACTATACCTAGCTGCTCGTAATCTTCTGGACCCTTACCATTCCAACAAACACAAGTCCTTTCGGCGGTCTCCAGTGACATGAGGTTTGGCCTGTGAAATTTCAAGACACCACTTCCTGCTTTTATCGGGTGTAACAATTTTGATCGGTTCTACATTGGGGCCGCGGAAAAGTTCCAGTGCTGCAATAACAATAGCACACAGGTTAGATACACTAGTATTGGCAGAAGGTGTTCATAAAGATCGCGGCCGCGATCCGCTTGATCGATAGCTTCACGTAAAAACGTGGCGTTCTCTCACCACTATCGCTGGCAATAAACGCCCGCCAGTTCTTCTGAAACGAAAGGTGTATTACATTGTATATACAATGGTCACCACTATCGCGGCCGCGATTGTCGTGAGCACTACCATCCAGAAAAGAGGAAGGGTCATGGTCGCAACTATCGCGGTCGCGATCCTCTCGACCATCTAGCTATCCTAAAAAGACATAGTAACAGCTATGACGCTACCTATGCTAAAAAAAATCGCGGAAATTACCTTCTTTGAGGGCAGCGGCACGAGACATGATGGCGCGCGAATAGGTCGAAGGCGCTCGAAATTTTGCGAGGGCGCTAGTCGGCGGAATCGCGAGGTGCTGAAAAAAAAAACGCCTCTCTTTTTATAGGGTTCGCCCTTATTGCCGGGGCATTTATGACAGGCGGCGTCATTATGACGGGCGGCGTTATGAGTTGAAAGACACTAGGTTGCACCACATGAATAATCTGATAAGGACCAAGCCATCAAAACTTCAATTTGCCCGGAAATTTTTTGTATATGGAATCGTATAGAAGAAACAAATCTCCTTCCTTGAATGTCTTTGCTTTGAGATTTTTGTCATGCCATGATTTTCTCAATTGTTGTCCAGTGAGAACACAAAGATATGCATTTCTGCAAAGCTCATCCAACTGTTGTAATTGATAGACTCATTCTTGGAGTGTAGCAGAGGGATCATGCACCGTAGCCAGTTGAAAACGGAGAGCTGGAAGAACATAGTCATAGGGCATGAGAGCCTCCTGGCATAAACCAACTTGAAAGGGGTGTGTCTAGTAACAATTTTAAAACTGGTCTTGTAAGCCCAGAGAACAGTAGGTAGTTTATCATGTCAGTCAATGCGAGAAGCATCACAAATTTTCTTCAAGATGGTGATGAGAGTCTTATTGGTACTTTCGGCCAAGCCATTCCCTTGTGGATAATAGGGTGTACTTTTTCTGTGATGAATATGTAAATAATCTGTCAGTTCCTTGATAGTGTGATTGACAAAATGCACACCGCGATCGCTAACCAGTAACGCGTGATAACATGCGTGTAGAGAACTTTAGCCGTACTAGCAGCAGTGTTGTCAGGAAGTGCACATGCCTCCGCCCACTTGGTGGCATAATCTGTGAGAACCAAGATATAGCAAGCACGGGTGTGCCTCGCGGTGGGATCCATTGGACCAACAAAGTCCATGCCCCACTTGCTAAAGGATAGCGGGGTAGCAACCGGAGTTAAAGGAAGAGCGTCACGGGCCGTGGGTCGACCCACATGCTGGCGGACATCACAGTTGCGTGCTTGAGCGTGGGCATCCTTGAAGAGCGTGGGCTAAAAATAGCCTGCGAGAAGAATCTTGCGGGCCGTGGTATCACCACTGAATTGTCCACCACCAAGGCCCTCATGAGCTTGACGAACGATCTCAGGTACTTCATGAGGAAGAACACACCGACGCAAGACCATGTCCTTGCCACGTGAGGCAGTGCAAAGATGATTTTAGTCAGTTGTTCTGGTTTAAAATTAGAGCTAAGTCTTAACTATAATTTTTACTATATGCTAACTTAACTACTGGTGCAAACATAAATTCAACTAAAATAGATTTTTTAACTCAACCATGGGTGGTAAGTAAGGACAATCAAGATGGTCAAGCTATTTTTTTAACTTAACCACGGGTGGTAATGCACCCTAAGGACAATCAAGATGGTTGTTGTAATCTCCTTCCAATGCATGTAAGTTTACTGGGTTGCTATGCGACTATACAAGTAATAATGTTGTTCTATGGTTTGATTGTCATCGAGACAGAACAATAAGACATGATGGGAGGGAGATAATGGTCATTCCTAGTCGTCATAGCCTTGATTCTAATCATTAACTTCTGCCACCCGCTTATCTCTATGTGTTCTTGCTTGAGGTGGAGGCACTAGTTGGGACATAGACAGTGCTCCACATACGTGCAGTAGCTTTAGGTGCATTACGCTATGTGATCTTCGTGGATGTAAAAATTCACGTAAACACATTCCATTATAAGAGAGACTAACAAGATCTTGTCAAGTTCTTACAATAGTTCACGAAGCTAAATGAATGTATTGTTTTCACAAATGTAGTAATTTTATGATAAAAATTGGAGAATAAGACTTTTATTTTTTTAACAGAGCGTCACATTTTGTACATTCAAAGCACAAGTTGTCATCATGTAAACTATTTACATCAATAATTGAACCACCCAAAGCCTTACATCATTGATCTATCGTGATTCATCCTTCAATCAATTCCAAAACCTGCAATTTATAAGGCTTGCTCAGATCATAGAATAATGTAGCATTAGAAGCGAAGAAGCAAATGTGAATAGCAACTAGAAACCTTTATGTATGAAGTGGCACATGGTTATGAATTTGTTGTAGGCATAGAGATATGCAAGTTCTTTTTCTTTCACTCTCTTCTTTTTTTTTTCTTTTCTTTTTTTTGAAAGGGGTAGAAGATCATTTTTTAATGTTTGTTGAAGACTAATTGCTCTATAAGATGTACATAAACACCAAACTTAATTATGAATACACAATAATACAAACATTAACAAGCATATGAATAACAAAAATATGTATACAATACCTAGTTTTGGGTATAAAGACATGGGGTCTCTACATTGTATGCTCTCCTCAAGTTGCTCCTGCAAAAAAAATGGGCCCTGGGGATGTTTAGATACTTGTAGAAATAATGGGGAGGGTTCCTTAATTTACTATGTCAAGAGAGATATGAACTGAAATGCTTGTATTCTCATGTTTTTAAATCAAATATCTCTTTAACTAAAGAGAATACTATACACTTGAAAATGACATAGTAAAAAGGGGAATATTATTGGCTAAATCAAGAGCAATACTTTCGTATATAGAGAAAAGAATGGCATTTTTACTATCCATTGGAGACAAACTGATCTATGAGATGCACGCTACTCTAGCTTTTCCTCCCCACATTCACCTTACATTGCACATCCTCATGAGGGCTTGAATAGAGAATAATAATTTCACTTTTTGAAATGAACCATGTTCTTTATTGGAACGTGTGAATGCAAACGTTGGATGATCTTATAGAATGCCCCGTGAGTTTCAGGCATGTAAGGCTTGTGGAACAGATGAAATAGATGGGTTTTTTTGGGGCATGTCATAGAATAGGAGCTACAAAACTCCCCGATCTCTGTAAGTTTTATGCAAACGTTGGACGATCTTATAGAATGCCCCGTGAGTTTCAGGCATATAAGGCTTGTGGAACAGATAAAATAGATGGGTTTTTTTGGAGCGTGTCATAGAATACGAGCTACAAAACTCCTCGATCTCTGTAAGTTTTATATGTCGGCAGCCTTCCCAACCTCGAGAGAGAGAGAGAGAGAGAGAGAGAGAGAGAGAGAGAGAGAGAGAGAGAGAGAGAGAGAGAGAGAGAGAGAGAGAGAGGGAAGAGAGATACATGCCACACTACATTGGTTGGGCCTGCCCCTAGCCACTTTACATTGCACCTGTGAGATTTGACACCCAACAGTTCAGAGTGCAATTCTAGACGGTCTCGAACTTGAGACCTGTAGTTGCTAGAATTGGTGTGTTACCACTAGCCCAAACACCTAGACACAAACTTATAATGTCATAAGTAGGTCTCAATGGCTTTCTTGAGTGTTTCCAGTGGCTTTCTTGAATGCATCCAATATCACTTATACACTTACGTTAAGTGACCTCATGCACGTGCGTCAAGTGTCCTATATGCAATTGCGCTATATGGCGATTATTCATTGTTGAGATTTATAGCACTATATATAGGGATGATCGAGGATAGGAAGAGCTTCCGCTTCAACAACAATATGAGCTTCAATCTTATCTAGCACTTTCTCTTTTTCTTGTTTATGCTCGCGATCAGTTATAGTCTTCTTGCCCTTGATCTTTTGGCAATCACAAGCCTAAGAGCAAGATACGAGAATGATGCAAGAAAATACGAAGAAACTAGATTCTATACAATGAAATAATATAATGACTATGTACAAAAGCCCAAAGGGTAAGCAAGAACATAAGAACAAAGATGCTCGAGACTACCAACAAGATCAAGAGCAAAAAGACTATGACGGAGAAAAAGATAAGACGCGCACGCACGCACGCACACACACACACACTCTTGGTTCTCGATCAAGTGAGATGAATTAATGCCTGCATCATCACATTGATATGTACAAATATATGAATGTACAGTTTCTCAACGAGTTTATTATTGTTAAGGTTTTCCCCTATTATTTGTTAACGCATACAACACATACACATATCCTACTTGGATAGGTAGCTATAGTATGTGTATAGGCACGATCTACTTGGGTAGGTAGCTATTAACAGTCTAAATGTGGGTTTTACTTAGAGGGAAATGCGAGACAATAAAAGACCAGTCTAAATGCGGATCTTATTTAGAGGGAAATGAGAGATTTAATAACATATTGGCTATTAGTGGCTGGAAAGAAAATAAACTCATTGGCCCAAGCCAAATGATCTCAAGCTATTAGGGTAGATACCTTGGTTAAGAAAAGCGTAAGCCAGTTTAGGTGATTCTATAATTGTAAATTCAAATTTACCAAACACATTGCAAGGTTTCACACATTGGATACAAAGTCGGGTCATACTGTCATACACATTTATTTGTAAAAGAGATCGTGCAAACATAATGGCAACCCATATAAATAGAAAGATTCATTTTGTCCAGGAGTGAAGCAGAAAGCTATGAAAACAAAAATGGAGGATAATTTCTATTTCAAGGCTGGGTGTTACATTTTATTAGACAATATAAAAGTCATTTGGTTCATAGTATTATGACTTTTATGTATGCATGCTGATTAGTAAGATATGAAATTGAGTTGGGATTGCCGAGTCAGGCACCCGACTTTAGACAAGGATTTTGGCAGATGGACTTATGTGAGTGACATTGCAGTACTTAACGCAATTTTATATAGGATTTTAGGCCTCAATTCTTATGTGGCATTTTACAGGAAAGAAGGAAAGAAGAAGATGGTCTTTATTTCGTATATAGTTGACCCCAATTCGTCTGCATGGCCGAAATGAGTACATTATGAGACTACAGCCCCGTCAGGAACTTCTAGTAACTTCTATCAGATCTTTCAATTAATCTTAAAGTCATGGCACAAATAGGTTCTGAAGGGAGTAAATTTATATTATAGTGATGTTTTAAGTTTACCTCATTTACAAAGATGCCGTGAAAGCCATATGGAACTCGGAAAGGAAGAGAAATAACTGCTACAGGAGTGTAATTCATGGTTTTGGCATCAACCACCACCACTTCTGATTTGCTGCAAGACTTACAAATCGCTTGGCAAACATATAAAATGGTGAAAAGGTGGAATATATCATGTTCCTTACCCTAACACTTCATCGTGAACAAAAGAGATCAAGTATCCGTCGTCCTCATCTATATCCTTTGCCTGGGATTTTGGAATGAATACTGGCTCAGATCCATATCGGTTAGGTCCATATAAGAATTTACTTGGCATTAAACTTTCATGGCCCTTCTGAAGATCAAACTTGGCCAGTCCTCTGCTTTTGAAAGGCTCGTCAAAGAGACAAGTATAGATATAACGTTGCTTCCTATGAAATCAAAGTCCATTAGAACTGAGATGCATGATCCTCTTAGTACCCGTCTATTTATCCACAATGGACTTCCATATTGTTTTCATCTTTTCTATTGAAGCACTGAACATGATATACCCATTGGAGTTATCAAACTGTTAACTTGCTCTGTCATACGTTAAATTGTACATTTAATTCGATTTATATGAGAATTAAGCAAGATTACTAACCTTCCTAGATATCTCTGATTAATGCATGGGAACTCTACGTGGCATGGAGATAGTTGTTTTTGTGATGCACCTCCACTTCTTAAATTGAATCGAAACTCGTACCTAAAACATTTGACCAATTGATGAATGGAGGGAGAATACTTTAGGTTGATGTATGTGCATAATGTGTGTACTTACAATTCACCAGCAAAACCCTTCTTTCTTTCCATGACCATGTCAAGATCAAAGTTGGATTCAGGCATTCGACATGCAAGTAGAACAACTTCATCACCATCCTCCCATGCATTTGCTGAATACATCGAGTTCATTGTTAGAATGGTCTTCCATATAAAATCTCTCTATACGTACTTCATAAGAATTGTGCTTGAGGACCTTCAAGACTGGCATGCTTCTGAAATGCCATGCAATAGCTTGATTGAAGACATAATATTAAGTACCATTCCATAAAGGCTTTTGTTCTGAAGTCGTGGTACTGAAGTAGTTATTCTAATACAAATAAGTAGCTTAGTTGTAATTTCTTTTACGTCGTGTACTCAATTAATGTGACAATTTTTCTTTTATGCAACGTGGTCCTCTCTATAGTTCTTTAGACTTCGGACTGACTATCAGAATGGAAACAAATGCAAATTCTAGTTTATCATCCCATTATTCACTTGATTCACCTGTGTGAAAGATGTAGCATGAAGGGAGATCAAACCAGCGAATGGCATAATCACTGGTAGCATAACGAGGCAATACTCCAAAACGTGCACTTTTACTTGAATCAAACGTAAATAAAGGTTTCCTCTGCAAGAGATTCTGCCAAGACAATTTTGATCATTCATCAACTGAAACATATTGGGTTTCAAATCAAGCACTTATCCTAGTACCGCTTCACGTAGAATCATAGGAAGATCCATAAAGATTGCATAGTTTTCTGTTATTGCAAAGTCATGCATAACCACAGCATTTGACAGTCTTATAGAAACTGGAGCCCTAATAACTCCTTCCTTTGACACAACTCGATAAGTGGCCGATGGAAGTCGTAAGTGGTAGCCAAAAAAGAATAACTCGCCTGCACTCAAATTTACCATTCTAAAATGCTCTTTACTTGCATTGTCATATATGCTTTATCTGAATACAAAGCAATTCTTACCAGTGATAGGATCAACCTTAGGATGGGCAGTAAATGAATGCACCAAGCTCTTGTCATAGTCTAAGCGACTGACTGTTTCAAAATTACCATCCTCAGATATTTGAATCACATCTAGAAGAACCACAAAATGATTAGTTTGGACAACGACGACAAAACTTCTGATCTAGACTAGAACCAAACAACAAGAAAACAAGGGAGAAAGAGAGATGAAGCGAAAACTTAGAAAACGAAATATGATGGATTGGATTGTTTTTCTTCGATGCTACAGAAGATGGTCATATATGTGACGTGTAAGCACAGCATGTTAACACCTAACCTACCTAGGGTATATTTGAACACAAATATAAACTATAAACCATGGTCCTATATAAATACATAGGCTGCCAATTGATCTGTGGTTGGAACGTGATGAAGATCAAGCTGACCATCAAGGACCTTCTCTCACACAAAATGATAATGTGTTTCAATGTGTTTACTGCGAGCATGAAACGCAACATTATTATCAAGTTGCAAAGAGCTTTGGTTGTCACAATAGAGTGGAATAGTGCTGGTGTCAAAGCCTAATTCTGCAAAAAGTTTGGCTAACCAAACGGCTTCAGCAACAGCAATTGCTAAGGCTTTATACTCCGCCTTCATGCTAGAAAGAGAGACTGAGGGATGACGCTTGCTGAGCCAAGTAATGATGTTCTTACCAAGTCCAAACACATAACCTGTGGTGTTGTGTTGCGTATCAAGACAACCAGAATGATTAGCATCTACAAAACCATGTAAAGCAGGTGACGGATCACGCATATAGCAGAGGCCCTCATTAAAAATACCTTTTAGATAAGCGAGCACTCTTTTTGCTGCTTGCCAATGGCTCTGTTTTGAACAGGCCATAAAACGGCTCAACATGCCCACCGCAAAAGAGATCTCCGATTTAGTGACTGTAAGGTAAATCAGTCCACCAATAAGTGAGTGATACAAAGTAGCATCTACCTGAGGAGACTCATCATAGGTGGATAACTTCAAACCAGGCTCCATGGGTTGTTTGGCAATCTTGCAACTGTCGTAGAAATTTTGTAAGAAGATCTTGGACGATTTTTACCTTGAGACAAAGTGATGCCATCATGAGTTTGCCAAATTTCAATCCCAAGAAAGTAATGGAACATACCTAAGTTTGTCATAGCAAATTCATGTATAAGCCGGCGCGAATTGATCAATAAGATCATGGGCATCTCCCCAGAAGCAAAGAAATCATCAACGCATAAAACACAACAATGCGAGAGATGCACCTTTGGTTTTAAAGTATGAATTGGGATCCGCTGGCTGGAAAAAGAATAGCCGTGGTGCTTTAAGAGAAGAATACCAAAGACCGGGGTGCTTGTTTAAGGTCGAGAGAATCTTCTTCAATTTACAAACTAATTGCCCTTCCGGTGACAAAACCTTTTGGTCACCGTGATATAAACTTCATCGGACAAAAGTCTCCATTCAAGAAGGCACTTTGGAAGTCCATTTGATATACCGCCAACCTTTACTAGCAAACTAAGGCAAAATGGCGCCACGGTTGACAATCTTGCAAATGGAGCAAAGACTTCATCGTAATCAATGCCATGCTGCTGAGTAAATCCTTTGGCAACAAGTCTAGCCTTATGTTTTCTGAGAGAGCCATCTGCATTGTATTTTTCTTTAAAGATCCATTTTGAGCCAATCACTTTCTTCCCTCATATTCATGTTGCATCGCAGCCACCCAATCTGGATTGGTGAGGGCTTTAGCAAAACTAGAAGGCGTATGATCTTCATAGATCTTTGCCATCAAAGCAAAATTACAAGTCTGTGTAACACTTGGTTGTGCATCAGATAGGGCCTTAAGCCGCTTAGATCGCCTAAGAGGCACAACATCATCATGATTTTCAGCAGAGATGGGGCTGGAGCAAAAACTAGAACTACTAGCAGGCTGATTGGTAGCATGAATATCAGACAAGGCAGCAAAATATGGATCATTTTCGTCATCATCACTATGATCACAAGGGCTGGTCGGAACAGTAGCAACTAAAGCACCATGACTTGCATTCTTCTGAATATCAAAATCAAGCAAAGAATGAATATCAAAGAGCACTCCAACATCATGCTCGAAAGCATCATAGTAACCATCCTCCAAGAATTTTGCATCAAGACTGATCACTGGCTTCTTAATGGCCGGGTTAGAGAATTTGTAAGCTTTATATCCATCAGCATACTCAATAAAAATGCATTTGACTGCCCGATCATCAAGTTTCTTCAATTTTGAATGAGGATGCACAAAAGCAGGATAGCCAAAGATTTTTAAATGCGAGACATCAGGTTTTATACCATAGAACACCTCGAAAGGTGTTTGGCCTTTCACAATTTTTGTGGGAGCTCTATTGAAAAGGTAGGCTGTTGTTTTAACTGCGTCACCCGAAAGTAACAGTGGCAAGCATTTATAAGCGAGCATGCTTCTTGCCAAATTCATGAGAGCAAGATTTTTGCGTTCAGCTACACCATTTTGTGGCGAACAACATGAAGCACTCAACTCGCGAACAATGCCAGAATCTCGAAGATAGGCGTCAAAAGAATGGTTCTTGTACTTACTATCGGGTTGATTCTCAGTTGGCTATTGGTCGTTCTTTTGCTCTCTCTCGCTTCTGGGTAGGCTCCAAAGGATTCTTCTATTGGATGTGCCTATTTTCTCTTCTTGGCGTAGCTTCGTGGCTTCCAGAGGGCACTGAGGGGAAGACCCCCGCAGTCGGGTCTAGTGTATCTATATATTTTCTCTCTTGGCGTAGCAATGTCACTTCCGAAGATTCTTTATAATTTCTCTATTCTGCTATTTTTTCTCATCAGATTCTTGTGCTTTGCTTGCCTTTCGAGCATGATACATGTTTGGCCATAGGGCTCCTAACCTTTTCACGTTAACCATCTGCGTGATTGTGTTTTGCAGTTCGGCGCGATCCTCTTTCTTGACATTGAGATGATAGCCGATTTTCAGCAGTTCCGAGGTGGTTGCGGTTGCAGTTTTCACTTCTACCCCTTCTTGTTGGGGTGGGGGTTGGGAGTCGATATTTGAGGGTTGCGGGCCGACATAGAAAGACCACGAAGCAATACGAAAATTACCTCCCCATCCGGTACTTGCTGTTTCATATCATCTAATTTGCTTTTAATCTCTTTGGCCTTGGAAATATAGTCAAGCATATCCTCACAATTGTCCAAGTGCAAAGAGTGTAACTCATCTCTCAAGAAAAAGGCTCTAGAGTCTGTATGTCGAGCGTATACTCTTTTCAGCTGATCTAGTGCTTCAGACAATAATTTACAACCCCCTGATATGGCACTGAACTTCTGGTGATACAAGAACTTTCAAGAGGCCCAAGCCTTTCTTATTTTTTGACAAAAAACCACATCCTTTATATAAAAAGAGCCATCAACAAGTCCATCCAAACAATGCATGAGGAGATAACCTTCAAACACGTCAATCCACTGTCAATCCATTGATAATAATTATCTCCCTTCAAGATAGCATTGGATTGTTAAATTTGGTAGAATCCATCCCTGAAGGTATTACAACATACTAAAGAGCATTGACAGAGAGATTACTGAGCTTGAGATGCACAAAGAAGACAAACCAAGGGGATTACCCAGACAGATTGTATGTCACAGAAACTGCATCAATATTGCCCAAACGTCACAAATCTCTCACAAAATTGCTCCCAAAGCCAAAATTGGCCAATTGTGCAAGCTTCCAGCACAAAAACATCACGAAAATGGCAGGACGGCAAAAAATGACATCTTTGTGCAACGAAATTTCGAATTTGGTCAAAAGTACACAATTTGTGGATGACGTAACAAAAAATTAGCCGATTTTGCAATTTTGGTTGAAGATGTCCAATTTCGGCACAGTGTTGCCAACTTCTGAATTCACCTCCGATCCTGACAAATTTCCCTCACTGGTTTGGTTTTAGCCACCCTGGGCTCTGATACCATGATAAAACTTATGATCTAGGCGAGAACCAAAGAACAAGAAAACAAGACAGAAAGAGAGACGGAGTGACAACTCAGAAAACGAAATATGATGGATTGGATTGTTTTTCTTCGATGCTACAGAAGATGGTCACATATGTGACATGTAGAGCACAACACGTTGACACCTAACCTACCTAGGGGCATACATGAACATAAATATAAACTATAAACCATAGTCCTATGTAAATACATAGGCTGCCATGTCAGCACATATGTGTGCTTAACCATTAAGAATTATTTTTGTCAAAGGATAGTAGTAAGTACAATCTTCCCTCTAGTTTTCCTAGCAATTATGCAAGCAAATACATAGCAATAACTTAATGAAGATACTCACAAGGCTTGTCTGTTTCATGTAGGGCCATAAGTTTCCTGTTGTGATATAGCAATCCTGTGTTCCCTGGAAAGCATATTATCCTAAAGTTAAATAGGTTGATAAGTATAAATTCTAAAATAAAAATTTATTTCATTAAGATTTCAATCAACAGACCAGTTCCTATTCCTTTTGATCCATCCAACAGCTTGAAGCAAAGACGAAGGCAGTAGACTAAAATAAGAAGAAAACCTTGCCAATCTCCTTTCATATCTCCAACCTGTAGGAAATGACTTACTAGATTAGAACTTATTGGGGTCTGCCTGAGATACCAGATCATCTTCCAAAATGATCTTTGTTCCTCGTATTTCTTTTTGTGAATTTTGAAGCAAAGCTTCCAAATGATCTCTTCTACAGGTCAAAGGTAAGAGCGAATCTTGGAGATGATGTTAGTTCACGTGCAACCCATTTTTAGCAGGAACGTATTCAGACAAGAAGTTTAACTTTCTGACACATTAATGGTCTCTTAACAATGATTTGAAATCCTGAATTGCTCAAGGATATGCATCAACAACCGGTGCTATGGCATGTCGAAATGGTATCTCTTGAATGTCACCACTAGCAAGGACTAATTTTTTATTTCCTATATCCGCACTATACATTGATGACATTGAATGAGAAAGGACTATAACCGCACTATAACATTATTCCAAAGGTCCCTCTCATGTAGACAATTTTTGTTCCTACAGATAATCCAAAACAAGATTAAGGGCGCACCTTTGAAGAACTTAGATGCACCATAACGTTTCTTCTTGTAATGCCTTTAGCAGCCTTAACATAGCGTGAAACATATGTTCCTCTTCCATTCTTTATCCTCACTCCATGTAACATCCTGTTCCAGGAGTTCATTCAGTAATTTAACATATTAGATATGCAGCTAATTGCTAATGACTTTCGTCAAGGGACAACTAATAAGGCTCATTTTAAAGCATGGATCCCATGTATATGTAGTCAATTGCAGAAAGGAAGACAAGAGTACTAAACATACAATACTAAAATAATAACAATTAAGAATATTAATTACTAAATAAAGTTTTATAGATAAGATTAAATATAGAACTAAAATGATGAATTACAGCAGGCCTATACCCATCTCCATCAATCCTGTAAAGGCAGATGAAATGTAAATTAGCACTGGATATTGCAAGAAAAGAAAAAAAAAGGGAGAAATACAAACTTCAAAAGAGCTTACCACTGGTAGCCAGCAACAGGTCTAAATTTGGGATTAGGACCAACATAAACCAGCTGTCCATTCAGACAATCCTGCAATTTGATGAACTGTCAAGTAAAGAAAAAATCAGAAACCAAAAAGAAAGAATAAAAATGAGAGCTTACAGGCAGATCTCCAATAGTACGAATATGAAGAGGTCCAGATTCTTGGACAGGTGCAAAATTTCCTTTAAGAAATGGTGATTCATGGGTGGGAAGGGTGGAAATGATGGCAGATTCGATGGAGTCGCAAAACAAAGAAGCGAGCTTGGTGCTGAGGCCAGGCATTCTAGAATCCTGAATATGTGAGAACATGCATAGAAACCATAGCCAGCGGACTAACATTGTTGAAATAGATTGATGAGCCACTAATGGTTCAAAAAGACATTGCGTAGCCACATTCACAAGCATGTGGAATGGGGCCAAAGCCTTTTGGTTTCTGTCAACTTCCAACTTCCAACGTTGGGCATTTGGGTAATTTTGTCGTTGTAATGGAGCCCCATAGTCAATTTTATGCCTCCTGGGACGATAAAAGCCAAACCAATCGGGTTCCCACTCGATTAATGGCGATTCCATCCAAGAGTGTGCTTCTATCCAAAGTATCTGGATAACGTGTACACAACTATACAACCGTCCACATTGCATCTTAGCATCCATGTTTCTTCACAGTTATTCTGATGAATACATATTGCAATATATCACTTCCTAAAAGGTTGCAAATTAACTATGTAATCTACATGTTTGTTATCCATTCTATGTTTTTTTCATCCATGGTGTAAATGCCAGTGGCCAACCCCCATGCGACATTTAATATTCTCTTGATAGAAAACGTGGTCTTAATGCCCTATTTACAAATACTCCAACACCATGTCTGTATTACAAGACATGATGTTGCTACTCATGGGATGCCACATAGTCATCCTATGAGTGTAATTGACTCGTTCCTCAACATTTTATTATATATACGTGGCTTGAATCTACTCAAACATAAGTTATCCTTCCATTTTCATTTTTTTTTTCATTGTTTTCCATTTTCATTTTCCATTGTTCACATTTTCTATTGTCATTATTTTATTCTCAATTCGCCATTCCGTAAACAGGAAAGGAAATCTAGTTGCCTTCCCTGGCATGGAAACAGGGCGACGTGCGAGCCCTGTTTCCATGCCAGACGTGGAAACACTTAGGAATCATTCTGCACCCAGTAAAAGCCTTCAGAATCCAAGGTAAGTTCTTGGAATGCAGGGTAAAAGAGCCGGAATGTGGAGTAAAACCTGAGAATGCATATAAAAACGGCGCAGCAGCCCGCCATAGCAGCTCTTTTTACTTTTACATTCTTGTTTTTAAACGCTGCCACGTGGCATGCTACTACTGGCGGATGCACAGAATGATTTCTAAGTGTTTTTTGCGGCTGTTTAGGGTTGGGAGCGTCTCCTTCTTGAGGTTTCTGAAAATTGGAAGCCTGGGTTTCTACTGACAAATCTGAAGCCAAATCCGTGGCCGCCACTCGTTACCATCCCAATTTAATTGTTATGACTGCTATTTTGGAAGAGGTTTTTTCGGAGGAAACCTTTTCCTGTTCTTTTAGCTCTTCATCCGGAGGTCGCGCTTTATCAAAACAAGAAAAGGTCGATAACTGCATCAATGTAATCGAAGAAGGGTGTCTCAGGTAATGAATCAATCAATTTTTGGAATTTTTAGAAGTTATTTGATCAAATCCGGAAGTATTGAACCGGATAAAATTCTTTAGACCAGAGAAGATTCTGAAATGGGGTTCCGTTCCTTGTTCTAACAGTAAATCTGCTTATAATTGTTTTGAACCAGGATATGGAAGAAAAAACTGTAGATCTGAAGAAATCTTCAAACAGCCGTGGAGGTACAAAAAGAAGTAAGGCAGCAGAGGTTCACAATCTATCTGAAAGGGTAATCCATTTTTAGAACTGATAACTAATTCCAACAAAGTAATTGTAGTATTCTTTGGATCTAAATTCCAACATTGTAATCCTACTCTTCTTTAGAAGGGCATAAAAGGCTTGAATGTCACTGTTGTCATTTGTTTCAGATTGATAAGGCTTCTATGCTTGATGAGGCTATTGAATATCTGAAGATGGTTCAGCTTTGAGTTCAAGGATGTGCTCAACATAACACTGAATTCAATGATTATTTTTCTAACATTTAAACTTTTACATCTTTCTTATCCTATACTTGTTTGTTTATTTGCAGATGATGTCTGTGAGAACTGGGATGGCATTACCACCTACGAGCTTAATTAGCCTTTATGTTAAGACCTTGAATAAGCATTCGAAGCTTGGGATGAAAGCCAATTTTTAGGAAGAGCCAAGTCTAGAAAATCCCAGTTTACAATATCAAAGGTTCTCTTAAAATCTAATTTCAATAGGACACAAATTTGTTTTGAAATCTTGTTCCAATGCAAACCCTTCATGGCCACATTATAATTATCAAGAATAAATCTATTTGGGAGAAAGGCTGATGGCATATGACTAATATACTTCTAGAGAAATCCTTGAATTCTTTTTGGTATGATTTCGGCACAGAGCTTGTAGGTACAATCAGTTAAAGTCCTTTCTCAACATCTCTCAACATAGAGTCTTTCAATGTTGAAATATACGCAACAAGAAAGCAAGCAAGCAAACGAGCATTCAAACTATTTTACATATTCAACAATGGCATCTTTCAATGTATTTAAGCGTGCAAACAAGTCACCCTAACGAAGTTCAAACATCTAGCGCTCAAACATATTCAAGACAACAAGCACTCGAACAATCATACCCAACCACAACATCCCAGTAAGAGGATAAAAACAATAAAAAACTCATCTCCCAGTAAGAGGATAAAAACAATAAAAAACTCATCTCTTCGCGTAAATATTCTCTGGGCCATTGTATCACAGGTCCCGACGCCTCTTCAAGGGTCTTTGCTTCTTCTGTCAGCCTCACCTTGTTGATTAATTGGTCAAAGAGATTCTTGTGTATCTCTTCTCCATCGTGATGCAATGAACGAGGCTCTGTCGTCAAGCTCAACTCCTACCATTATCTTGGTTCTCTGGGCATCGATTCAGATCAACTAAACATTGCAAAAAGCTATGTTAATCCAAGTCAAAGATTTGTGCAAACATAAGAGGAAGAAATTGAGAATAATATGAGCTTGAAGCAATATATAGATTTTGGGGCCGCCTTATCATTGGAAGTAGATGATTTTGACACCATGAATGTGCTCATAGAAATTCCTATAAAAAGAAAACCATCAACTTCCGCAAAGAGTATTCGATTATGTGATAGAACTCATCGTGCGATGGCCGTAGCCAAGATTCGAGGGTATGGCAATGCTCATAAAAATTGGAATGTACAAGATCATGTAGAAACAAATAATATTCCACCTTCGCTAGTCCATTTGCTCCAGCCTTTTACGGACAAAGATCGTAAGAAATTCAGTTCATCGCCTAGGGGCAAGCCAATTATTTATGAAGAGCAATTTATATATTGGGGTAGGCAATACATAAGATTAAAAATAGTGGGGTCCCTGGTGCTAACTTGGAGTTATATATTATGACAAATACAACAGTCAAATATGGCATGACTTTTCCTTTGATGCCCTATGTAGGTCCTGAATATAATTCAGAGACTTGGCATAAATTAAGTACGCACTAGCGGTGCATGCTTACTTATGGCCTAATTTCCAATGCACAAGCAACACCCAAGCCTAATGACCACACAAACTTCATACGCGTTGATGGTCGTCTTCAATTGCATGAAAATATTGCTGCTTTTATTAACAGCTCCATCGAGATTCCTGAAGCTAGCAATTGTAATTTTATCAAAGCAAACAAAGATCAAGAAGAATTCTTTAGGCGTAAAATTGATGAGAGATATATCACGCTTTATGCTATAAGAAGTCTGCGTGTTGGAGGTGAATTGTTCATTGCATATGAATATGATAGATCAATACCAGAGATCCTATGATGATGTACTCAAATTATGAATATAAATTGTATCGACCTTTTGTGGGAATGCTTACCATGTGTAAAATATTATTTTGTAAAATGAACTGATATGATTATTATCTTCAATGTGTGGTTTGCTAAAGACAATGGATTTTTTATTTCTTCTATTCTATTCTATTCTATTCTATTCTATTCTATTCTATTCTATTCTATTCTATTCTATTCTATTCTATTCTATTCTATTCTATTCATGGATGATAAAAACTCTATTCCATTCTATTCTACTCCATTCAATATTACTGAATTGATAAAGGAGCACTCTCAATGCATGTATCAATCCCATATATATTTCTTTTAATCTGGCAACTAAGGTAGACAGTAGATATGAGACCACATCTACGCATACAGAATTGACGACATTAAGATCCATTGTGGATAGCAGAATAGAATATATCTATCAATATAGTACAAACATAGGCACAAAATATAATGAAGAGTACAACGATGAAAACGAAGAGGAAGAGTACAACGATGAAGATGGCGACAATATGCCACTGCGGTGAGGAATCCATAGCCGAGATGCTAGATGCATTTGGCCCAATCTTTGACAATGACCTAGATGATGAAGAAAATACTCCTAATGATGGTCACGAAGATCATGCTTTATTGGAGAAGGCATATAAAGTATTATATCCGGGGACAAGTGTATCTAGATTGGCAGTGTCTTTATTGATATTAAACCTTCATACCAAATTCAAATGGAGCAATGCTAGCGTTACAGCTTTATTAAAGTTTGTACAATTGCAATCACTAGATTTATTGAATTCGTAGTTGAATGTATATATAAGTAAAGATTTTATGCAGGTTATTACAAAAGAAAATACTCCCACAAGGGAACACTATACCTAAGAGCTATGATAAAATAAAAAATATTTTGGTAGCTATTTGTCGGGGCTACCATAATATTCATGCTTATCCAAATAATTGCATGGTATATTATCCAAATGAAATCCATGAGAACACAGAAACGTGCCCTAAATATGGTGCCTCTAGATATGGAACATATGTCAAGGGAAAGAACGTCTCGATGAAGGTGGTTCATTACTTTCCATTGATCCCTCGTATAAGGCTATTGTTTTGATGGAAATATGTAGCTTCCTTCATAGATTAGTATGCCATAAATGCGATGTACTTTGCGTGGTTAGTGACTACAAGCAATGGAAGAATTATTGATGAAACATGACTAGAATTTGGGAGAGAGCCACGAAATCTCAGATTAGATTTGGCAATGGCAAAGTTTCTGAGGCAGCCTTTTCTGGTAGCGCTCCTCCGGGGGGTGCATGTGAATGCCCATCCTCCTATCCGACCATTGAATCGACCGTTCAAGGACCCTGCTTCGAGTGGGTCCAAAACAATCCAAGATTGGTCCGGGAGAACTTATCAAATCGCAAAGCATCCTACGGATGACTGCCAAGTGTTTTATTGTTCAGGCATTATGAAGGCTCCAAAGTGGTGATTCAACTTCGCCATGTCATCTGAATGGTAGAATTACCCTAGGAACCAAGTTATACAGCTAATTTTCTAATAGAATGAAATATATATGCCCTACGTGGCTGCATTCAACAGCCACCTCCTAAGTCAATTGGCTACGAGTGTGTTGGATATGAGCTAGTTTCATGCTTTTTGGAGAAGTTATGATATTTTGGCCATGAAACTTAGTCCCCAGATGCAGATGGTTTGAGTCCATTGGCATATCCAAATCACATTTTCAGAGTGGGAAAGTCGCTCGTCCGTCGCCAAATCTTCTTGAGAGTACTTTTGGTGTAAGCTGCTTCTGGGGGAGTTTTCAGGATCTTTTTTCTGGCATAAACACCCTCTCTCTACGTCATGACACAGTGCAAGGTCATGGTCAAATCTCAATAGGATGGGCACCGAAACGTAAATCCCGTAAATTCCTAGGTTTTTGAGGGGTTTACATTTTGAGAGCTGAGTTTTAGTCATTTGCACTTGGGACATGGCCAAGAAGCTTCAATTGAGAACGAAGCAAGAGAATTGATGGAATGGAGTTTGAATCTATCTTCCTCTCGATGTAGCAATTAGAGCTACTTTTGCAGTAGCAAGACACGGTTTGGGAACCATTCTGAATGCAAATAGATCTGAACCCTATTTTTTCAGTTGTTATAGATATGCATGCATGCATGTTTAGAGCCGGTGCATCGAGTTATCCATGAAAATGGCTATGTTTCGGCCTCCAAAACGTAAACCTTGTGAGTTTCTAGGCTCTTGAAGGGTTCATGTTTTGGGGGCCGACTTTTGGTCTTTTGCACTTAAGACATAGTTGGGAAGCTATAGTTGGGAACATGAAGCAACAGAAACTGACAGAATAGAGTTTGGATGCATCCTCCTCCCATTGTGGCGATTAAAAATCAAGAGCCGCCTTTGCAATAGCGAGTGCTTAAAATTGGCCTGGACTAGACGTTAGAGTTGGCCTTAAATTGAGTTGATAATAAAAGCATTAGGGACTGATAGAATGAAGACAAATGATTATAGAGAAGCAAAGCTAGTTTGACACTGCATAATTGTTATTATCTGGTTGGACATAAGGCTAGACATTGGTGGCTATCAGAATCAACATTCATCACTTTGAAGCATGAGTTCATAGCAACACCTATTCGTGCACACCTAGAGCCTTTATCCCTATATTCTCGAAGCTGATGCATCAAAACATGCTGCCACATCTTCTCTCAGGAGGGGGATGGACATGAGGCACCCGATCAGTTATCATTCCCAAAAGTTATATACCAGATTTCACCTGAGCGATCATATCACTGTGTTTCAAATACACTTTCAGGTGTCACACCTAGTTCATCAGCTATTTGCCAAACATGCGCCTTCCTCACTTGTATAGCCTGGGATGTGTCCACCTTGGAATAGCCCGTTACAATCGAACTTCCATATCCATTGCTCGTGGTAAGGCAATGCACATGCTCAAAGAACTTTCTTTTGTTTGAGTAGCAAGTGCATTGTTATGACCCAATAATTCATGTTCCAACTTATCCGGAAGAAAATCTTTATTTTTTACAAGAAAGCTGTGCTTTTGTGTTCCACTTGTCTCAATTTCATCTTGCTTCATATCCTCAAATCCCATATATTCAAAAGCAGGCTTGCCTGTAAAAAAAGGGCAAGTAGCCATTAAGCGATTTGTTTAGTGCCTCTACAAATTTAGGTTCTAAGGCATCATACCTTTCTGCGTCAACTCCAAGGGTTTTTTCATCTCACGTGATTCTTTCCTCGTAGCTCTTGGCAATTTCATCCAATTTGGATAAATCCGTGCTCTAGGTAATGTTGATATTGATCCTAGTGGAATCATTTTATCTGCTTTCCCTTCTTCTGATCCCCCAGTAGTCTGACATGCCATTTTTTCAAGCATTTCCAGAAAGGACCTCAGAAAATGGCACACTTTTTGGTCACTTTCAAATGCAACACTTTTTTCCCCTTGCATAAAAACAACAAGGAAAGTTGTTCCAGTCGAGAAAAAACCAACACGCAACCATCTTTGGGCACCAGTTGATCAACAATATGATAGGCATATGAAGTCTTAAGCTGGCATTTGAAGACATGATCACCATCCATTGCAGCACAAGTATATGTTGGTTTACCCATAAAATATGTCTGAAACTTCTTTTTATCAGCATCCTCATTTTCGATAAGTGGCATGGGTGGCAAAGGGGTGCTTTTTGGAGCGTTGCTCAGCTGTGTTAAAGGAAGTTCCAACTCAGGTTGCAAAGGTAGTATGCGCGCGTCATTCCTGTTGATGCACATGTGGCTGATATAACATTGATATTCCTTGACCTTCCCTTTGCTCACCCATCCTTATTCCTCATACGACCCCAAAGAAATATGCGTTCCGCCCTGAATTTGTTTCTGACTATACAAGCAATTTGGCAAGTTTATAGACTGCAATCATGTTGACTTTCCTTGTGAATAGTTCCATATACTTTTTGCAATTCCATATTTTAGTGACCCCGTAAATGTCAATGAACACCAAGGTTGCTTTTTTCGATACTTGTGTGGAGATTGGAATGCCACCCTTTATGACAGCATGAACTACATTTTTCTTTTCCTAGCCTCTTCTGGCTTCAGAATAGTCCTGATCGGTTCTAGAAAGGCTATAGACAAATTACCCAATGATCTTTATTATAATGCCTTTCACATAATCTATATCCGTATCTGATATATCTAAGATCTTTATATATGTTATGTAAATAAGAAAATTCAACAACCAGTTCTTCAAAATTGTTGTAGTCCTTTTGAAGCAAATTGGAAGCATAGGATAATATTTCCCTTTGCATGAACATGAGGCTTCTAATAACAATTGCCCACTGTTTGCAATCATACCTCCTAGAGTACCCCGATTGTACCTTCAAGTAGGTCTTGCCTTCCAAAATTTCATCGGAGCAACCGAGATACCTCTGCTGGATATACCTCGTGAGGTAGCTTGGCCAAGTCTTATTGAAGAAATTCTTGTTTGAATCTATCTTCCTCCGATGTAGCAATTAGAAATCAAGAGCTACTTTTGCAAGAGGCAAGACATGGTTTGGGAATCATTCTAATGGAAAATAGATTTGAACCTTATTTTTTTTAGTTGTCATGGATGTGCCTCGCATGTTTAGAGCTGGTGCACCGAAAGTTATCCATGAAAAATGGCTACGCTTGACCTTCAAACGTAAACCTTGTGAGTTACTAGGCCCCATAAGGATTTATGTTTTGGGGGGCTGACTTTTGGTCTTTTGCACTTGAGACATAGTTGAGAAGTCGCAGCTTGGGAACATGCAAAGAAAATTGGGAAGCTTAGTGCTTAAAATTGACCTCGACTAGGCGCTAGAGTTGGCCTTAAATTGAATTGAGAATAAAAGCGTTAGGGACTGATAAAATGAAGATAATCAAAATCGACATTCATCACGTTGAAGCATGCTTTCATAGCAATACCTATTCGTGCACACCCAGATCTTTTGCGTCCCTATGTTCTCGAAGCTGATGCATCAAAATTTGCTCTTAGCGGCATCTTCTTTCATGAGGGGGATGGTCATAAGGCATCCGATCAGTTATCATTCTGAAAATTTATATACAAGATTTTGCCTCAGCGATCATGTCACTCTGTTTCACATACACTTTCAGGTATCACACCTAGTTCATGCTGAGCATGCACCTTCCTCGCTTGTATAGCCTGGGATGTATCCATTTTGGAGTAGCCCATTACAACTTGAACTTCCATATCCATGGCCTGTGCAAGGCAGTGCACATGCTCAACAACTTTATTCGTTTGAATATCAAGTGCATTGGTATCACACAGTAATTCACGTTCCACCTCACCAGCGAACTCGAAAGGATGGAAAATCTCTTATTATTTGCAAGAAAGCTGTGCTCTTATGTTCCGCCTGTCTCAATTTCATCTTGCTTTATATCCTCAGATCCCATATATTCAAAAGCAGGTTCCATTGTCAAAAAAGGCAAGTAGCCATGATTTGTTTAGTGCCTTCACAAATGTAGGTTTTAAGGCATCAATATCTTTCTGCTCGGCTCCAAGAGTGTTTTCGTCTGCTGCATTCTTTCCACGTAGCTCTTGGGAATTTTATCCAATTTGAATATATCCGTGCTCTGGGTAATGTTGATATTGGGCCTAGTAGAATCATATTATCTGTTTTCTCTTCTTCTTCTGATCCCCCAGTAGTCTGACATGCCATTTTTTCAAGCGTTTCCAGAAAGGACCTCAAAAAACGGCACAGTTTTTGGTCACTTTCAAATGCAACACATTTTTTCCCTTGCGTAAGAGCAACATGGAAAGTTGTTCTAGCCGAGAAAATATCCAACACGCAAACATCTTTGAGCACCAGCTGATCAACAATATGATAGGCATATGAAGTCTTAAGGTGGCATTTGAAGACATGATCACCATCTATTGCAGCCCAAATATATCTTGGTTTACCCATAAAACATGTCTAAAACTTCTTTTTATCAGCATCCTTATTTCTAGTAAGTGGCATGGGTGGCAAAGGGGTGCTTTTCGAAGTGTTGCTAAATTGTGGATCTAAGAAGACAAGATCTCACACATTGTGCTATCTATGTATATAGATGAAAATGTGGAGACAATGCCTCATCGCTCAAAAATTACGAGCGAGGGCGTAGATAAAATATGAAGAGACTACCTTCCATCTTGACTAAAAAAGACATACATCAGGAGATAGATATTACAAATTGACAGGCAAACATGTCACTTCCTCTCAAGAAGAACCATTCAGAGATAGAAATTGCTAA
Organism: Isoetes taiwanensis; assembly: GCA_021234155.1. Classification (NCBI taxonomy): domain Eukaryota; kingdom Viridiplantae; phylum Streptophyta; class Lycopodiopsida; order Isoetales; family Isoetaceae; genus Isoetes; species Isoetes taiwanensis. Next base: position 5,064,377 of record JAJEKV010000044.1, on the reverse strand, counting down.
GAGGATAGCATTTTCTAAGTGTAAGAACTATATTGTGATAAAGAAAAAGCTTGCTAAGACAAGAGAACCAAATGAAAGAACAAAGCTTGCAATAGAAAGAAAATCACACATGACCGCTCAAATTTCATGTAGAAGTCTTTACTAATCTTGGAGCGCATTGTCTCATTGATCTCCTGAGCATGCTTTAACCATTATACATAATAAGATGGATCACAATAAGACCATGGTTTCCCGTTTGGAAAAGCTAGCAAAGTCTGTATGGGGAGGAGAACATCTTAAGATGAGTCTTATAGGTGCTTTGATGCATGGACATGGTATAGGTGCCTTAGGCCACTTTTCATTGGACCTTTGGCCTGATGATTCTAACTTTCATGTTGGATCCTTGAATCATGCCTTAAAGACACTAGAGAATGCATCTCAGAAGAGTTGGGGCCATTTGAGAGAGGCAGGTAGACCTGAAAGCTGCTGGGATGCAATAATTCTAAACACTGACGCATTGAGGACAAAGTGGTCAATGGCACTAGAAGTGATTTCCTTCCTACTCCCAAGGGGCCTACGGAACCAAAAAAGCTATTTAGAAGGTTTTACTTGCAGCTAGATAATTTCTCAGGTCAAAACAAGAACATATATTTGTTCTTTTACTTGTCATACTTGGTTTCGTTGGGTGTCTTCGATCAGGTGCAGCTAGGGTTCATGATGGTTGGACACATTCATGATGACATAGATGCTCTCTTTAGAAACTACTCAACTCTTCTAAGAAGATCAGATGCATTGACTGTACCCGAGCTTATGCAACTCTTTAGAGAGTGTAGTTCCAAGGCTCTTGCACCCTATCTTGTGACTGATGTACTTAATTGGAAGGAATTCATAAAAGATTTTATCCCTGAAGGACCATTTATATAGTCATTTGAAACCTCTTCTCTTCACATTCTGCATAAAGGATGGGTGGCCACTCATGTACTACAAGATGAGGCCAGAGCACCGTGCGTGGTGCCTAGAAAAGGGAATTAAGATGTGGAAGGAAGATGGAAATGGTCTTCCTACAATCCACAGAGGATCGCCTAGGGCCGTGCAACCTTATGGGAGCTTGAGAGATATAGGTGCATTGAGATTGTTTATTGCTAAATACATGATGCACTGGGCAGTAATCTCTAACTGCTGGCAACAATTCATGGTCCAACACACATATGAATGAGGTTATTGACTACTAATCTGCCTTATTGCGTGTGCCTGGGGATGTTCAAGCCTGGAGAGCGGCCATTTAGGATTTCTGGCCCAGCACTAGGCAACATGCATTGGAAGAACCCAAGAACGTGTTGGTTGAGCTCATGACATAGGGATATATTTGGATCGACCTAAGAACCCAATCGAAATATTCAACCCTTACCAAGATGTTAAGAAAGGAATGCTCTTGCTCACCACATGATAATTGCCCTACATGGATGGCCTTTACCGAGAAGCCAATTATGAAGAGGTGTTTGTCTCTTGGTGGAAGCCAATTGCTAGAAAGGACACCTCATTCGCAATGCAGTATAGGGATTGCTGAGGTAAGAAGTGGAGAGCAAATCCCAATGACCGGCCGCGCTATCAGCATTTAAAAACAATAGACTAGGGCTGGGCCGTAAAGACCAAGCCATTGTTAGTGGTGATCTCTAATAGTGTAGGGATCCAATTGCAAGAATTAGTGGCTAAAGAAGCTAAAGATCAGGCTGAGAATTCTTGAGGTCATCGACTAGTGCACGAAAGCGCGGTCGCAATCCTTCAAGGCACATAAAATTAGATGCCATTCAGTATTCATCTTAACACATGAGCTCTTGTACATTACTATATCTTATATCGCTTATAAATGCTTACATCTTTAATAAGTGCACAATACACTTATAGCATGCATGATTCATAGCAGTAATCCATGATTCACTCTTCATGAGCGCGTAAAGTGATCCCATTGAGCTCATAGGCATGGCGCTCTGGAACCCAAGCAAGATAGATAACAATATTATGAAGGCCAGGGGAATCTCTCTCACGACCTACGACTTAGATAGGGATCAAGATGAACACCTCTTAGTGTGCATTTAAATAAATTATTGTAGCTCATAGAGCAAGTATTGACTTGATATGTTCAGGACGAGAAGGCAAGAATGACATAGCAAATGAATGCCATGCGCCATCGAATGCAGCTGTACTTATACCCATACAATTAATGAAGTGCACTGTAGGATAATTATTGGGTATATATGAGTATCATGTACACATTCATGTATGTATGATCTGCCATATTACGTCCAATTATGTGTATGTATATACCACCAATCATTTTGGTTGGTATAAGTGGTTGTGCATCAAATTGCCGAGGCCATCGACATTGGCCTCTGCCTAGCCATGGCACGTGTAATTCGGAAGAGTAATAGTACATGAAATCTTGTTGTGCTTGAGCAAGTTAGCTTAGCTTAAAATTCTCAAAATTGTGTTATTCTCTCTAAATAATAAAATTATGCTTCTTATTCATACAAACAACATTTCCTACGCCTGATCATGACGAATTTAAGACAAAATTTGAAGAGCTGGAATCAAAACCTCTTCTTGTTCAATTGCCCTTCTAGCTCTAAACTCTAACCTGAAGCCTCGAGCAGCACAACCACCGGCAAATTACCTATAACAGCAAGTTTAGGCTGATTACAAAGAATATCCAGATATATACCAACAGATACCTGAAGTTTGCCCTTTCACCCACAAGTGAGAGTTTGCCCTTTAGGGGCAACCCAAAAGACCTCGCTCCAAAGGGTTTTCGAGGAAAAAACTTTGATAATAATAAGCTCACTGATGAATATATATAAAAAAAGGAGCAATATCGTTCATGTTCAAACAAGATTCCACTTTCCTTGTTGGCACCCCTATGTCACTGTAATAGGGGGACCAACATTAACACCATCTGTTACAATTTTATGGGTGTGGAACGTGAGGCCAAACCCTTGTTGAAGAGAAGAGGGGATAAGTAGATAAGGCTAAAAATCATTTATAGGAATGTGAGAGGGGTAAGACAGATGGGGGGCGGGGCTTCCTAGTCGTCCTTATAATAGACCACATGTCGAATGGGGATTGCAGTGGCCAAATCTATTGAAATATAGACCACATCCCATGCACACCCATATCCATAATGTTTTGCTCAAATAAGATTCCAGTTCCTTTATCATGAATGGCATGGCAGTAGGGGGGCCAGACTTGCCACTTGCTACTCGCCCCTAGATCCTCATAACAGAAGAATTGATGAATTAATTTTAGCATATAGCTAACACTAGCTATCTATCGCCAAATTTATGAGAGTAAGGGCCTACACTCTTTGGTCATTTATTGATGGCCATTGCATATATGACAAAATGTATGTTGGAATGAGATTGGAACTAAAACAAAAAATAATACAGAGAAGATTAAGATGGCCCATCCAATAAAATTGGAACTAAAGCTAAAACAATGAAGAGAAGATTAAGGTGGCCCATTGCATGAGCCATCCAATGAAACAAAGACATGGTCCCATTTTTACGCATGGAACACAAGGATGCCCCCACTTATAAAACAAGAAAATCCGGCACAACCAATGGATGTTGGCAACTTTATATTTCGAGTTTAACAACTTTATATTTCCGAAAGATACCATGCTGAACAACTTTTGTAAAGATGCATTCCATGCTCGAAGGAAGTTGTTTGCTTGGGACCCTCTTGCATATCAGAAACGATAAGATCATCTTGCATATCAGAAACGATAAGATCATGGGGATGTTCAAGTCTGGAGAGCGGTCATTTAGGATTTCTGGCCCAGCACTAGGCAACATGCATTGGAAGAACCCAAGAATGTGTTGGTGGATAAACACATTGAACCAGCTCATTACGTAGGGATATATTTGGATCGACCTAAGAACCCAATCGAAATATTCGACCCTTACCAAGATGTTAAGAAAGGAATGCTCTTGCTCACCACATGATAATTGCCCTACATGGATGGCCTTTACCGAGAAGCGAATTATGAAGAGGTGTTTGCCTCTTGGTGGAAGCCAATTGCTAGAAAGGACACCTCATTCGCAATGTAGTATAGGGATTGCTGAGGTAAGAAGTGGAGAGCAAATCCCAATGACCGGCCGCGCTATCAGCATTTAAAAATAATAGACTACGGCTGGGCCGTAAAGACCAAGCCATTGTTAGTGGTGATCTCTAATAGTGTTAGGGATCCAATTGCAAGAATTAGTGGCTAAAGATGAGGCTGAGAATTCTTGAGGTCATCGACTAGTGCACGAAAGCGCGGTCGCGATCCTTCGAGGTACATAAAATTAGATGCCATTCAATATTCATCTTACATGAGCTCTTGTACATTACTATATCTTATATCGCTTATAAATGCTTACATCTTTAATAAGTGCACAATACATTTATAGCATGCATGATTCATAGAAGTAATCCATGATTCACTATTCATGAGCGCGTAAAGTGATCCCATTGAGCTCATAGGCGTGGCTTATGGAGGCCAGGGGAATCTCTCTCCCGACCTACGACTTAGATAGGGATCAAGATGGACACCTCTTAGTGTGCATTTAAATAAATCATAGTAGCTCATAGAGCAAGTATTGACTCGATATGTTCAGGACGAGACGGCAAGAATGACATAGCAAATGAATGCCATGCGCCATCGAATGCAGCTGTACTTATACCCGTACAATTATTGAAGTGCACTGTAAGACAATTATTGGGTATATATGAGTATCACGTACACATTTATGTATGTATGATCTGCCATATTACGTCCAATTATGTGTATGTATATACCACCAATAATTTTGGTGGGTATATGTGGTTATGCATGAGGCCATCGGCATTGGCCTCTGCCTAGCTATGGCACGTGTAATTTGGAAGAGTAATAGTACATGAAATCTTGTTGTGCTTGAGCAAGTTAGCTTAGCTTAAAATTCTCAAAATTGTGTTATTCTCTCCAATTAATGAAACTATGTTTCTTATTCATACAAACAACATTTCCTACGCCTGATCATGACGAATTTAAGACAAAATTTTGAAGAGTTGGAACCAAAACCTCTTCTTGTTCAATCGCCCTTCTAGCTCTAAACCCTAACCTGAAGCTTTGAGTGCTTTAACCATCGCAAATTACCTATAACAGCAAGTTTAGGCCGATTGCAAAGAATATCCAGGTATATACCAACAGATACCTGAAGTTTGCCCTTTCACCCACAAGTGAGAGTTTGCCCTTTAGAGGCAACCCACAAGACCTCGCTCCAAAGGGTTTTCGAGGAAAAAACTTTGATAATAATAAGTTCACTGAGGAATATATATAAAAAAAGGAGCAATATCGTTCATGTTCAAACAAGATTCCACTTTCCTTGTTGGCACTATGCCTAGGAATATATAGAGGTAAACGGTGGAGAGTGGAACTTGCCCCTATGTCACTGTAATAGGGGGGACCAATATTAACACCATCTGTTACAATTTTATGGGTGTGGAACGGGAGGCCAAACCCTTGTTGAAGAGAAGAGGGGATAAGTAGATAAGGCTAAAAATCATTCATAGGGGTAAGACAGATGGGGGGCGGGGCTTGCTAGTCGTTCTTATAATAGACCACATGTCGAATGGGGCTTGCAGTGGCCAAATCTATTGAAATATAGACCACATCCCATGCACACCCACATCCATAATGTTTTGCTCAAATAAGATTCCAGTTCCTTTATCATGAATGGCATGGCAGCAGGAGTGCCAGACTTGCCACTTGCTACTCGGCCCTAGATCCTCATAACAGAAGAATTGATGAATTAATTTTAGCATATAGCTAACACTAGCTATCTATCGCCAAATTTATGATAGTAAGGGTCTACACTCTTTGGTCATTTATTGATGGCCATTGCATATATGACAAAATGTATGTTGAAATGAGACAAAGTCGAAGTCTTGGAACGAAAACTAAGAATAATACAGAGAAGATTAAGGTGGCCCATCCAATGAAATTGGAACTGAAACGAAAACAATGAAGAGAAGATTATGGGCCATCCAATGAAACAAATACATGGTCCCATTTTTACGCATGGAACACAAGGATGCCCCACTTATAATACGAGAAAATCCGGCACAACCAATGGATGTTGGCAACTTTATATTTCGAGTTTAACAACTTTATACTTCGGAAAAATACCATGCTGAACACATTCGATGATCGAAGGAAGTTGTTTGTTTGGGACCCTCTGCATATCAGAAACGATAAGATCATGGGCCACTATGTTGCTGCTGTTTATCAATATATTGTGATTGTTGTAGCCTGCCGGATTCAAAGCAGAGCCAGCCATGTCCGCCTCAAGCATCAACCTTGCAAATTTGTTTTGTGATTTTCTCGAGTCTGTCATCACCTCCAATGTTCCCAAGCAGGATCTTCCTTTTCTTAAAGGGAATTTTGCACCAGTCCAAGAATCCGGGCCACATCATAATCTTCCTGTTGTTGGAAAGTTGCCTGTAAGCTCAATTTTTTTTTCCTCTCTTTTATCAATATATTCCTTACAACTCATCAAGCTGTGCAGACTTGTTTGAATGGAGAATTGATTTGCGTTGGTCCAAATCCCAAGTTCAAACCCGTGGCTGGTTACCAATGGTAATCTCCTTCTAAGGTTTTTCCTTGCAGTTCTATGTTGTATGCTAATTTTCTACTTTTCATCTGCCTTTGCAGGGTGGATGGAGATGGGTATGACTCTTCTGCAATACATCATTTTAGTTTTCAGTTCATGCATGGAGTTTGTAATGTAATTATGATAAAATTTTCAATCAGCATGTATGTTAAGCAACGTGCAGTGGTCTACTTCTGGAGTATGCATGAAAAGCTTTTCCTCTTTTTTTGCCTGCTGGAATTTCTGTATACTGCATCACAAATACAATGGATGAACTTATTGTGGTTATGTAGAACCTTTGGTAAGTAGGCCAGAAAGATGTAAAGGTTTCATAACACTTTAAGCATGCCTTCATTTCTCTCTTGCACTGATCCCATTTCTAGTTAATATGCATAACTTGCTGGGAAAACTGTGAACCAGGATGCTACATGGTGTGAGAATAAAGAATGGCAAAGTAACATATATTTCGCGTTATGTTAAAACTGCCAAGCTATTACAAGAAGAAAGCTATGGAGCGGCCAAGTTCTGCAAGGTATGCCACTTGCCTCTGTATTATATTGGACAATATGGGAATTGTGTGCTGGACAAATATACAGATCCAAAATGATATTTCAGTATCCTTGTGAATGAGAGGCCTTAATGGCACTTCTCATTTAAGGCAATCAGGACTCTTAAGATTCCTTCCTTAGGAATATAGTCTGGAACTTGTCATTGAGACTTGTGGGTACTGGTACACCTTACTTTAAACATAGAAGCATGTTCCAATAACCTCTTGGTCTAATCTCTAGAGGATAACTGGCCAATTCTTTCGACACATAACGATAAATTCCTCGTGGGTTTGATTTGCTATGGGAACATCAGTTTACTGTACTGTTAGAAGTCTGTAAATTGCTCATCTGTATTGTTCTGCATCACGTTTATTACTAAAGATCTGGATGCAGATCACTCTCTATTGTGAATGTACAAGTGTTTCTTTGTCCAAAGGGTCACCTAAAATAGAATCTGGTTCCTCCATTCATGCAGCAAAATAGGGTAGTTCAATTTGGGGACAAAGGTGATTTGAAATGTCAGTCATTACATATGGGACCTTGATAATCCACCAGTAATTGCATACAGGTAGGAGATTTAGTAGGGGATTGGTATAGTGTCCCTCTTCAAATGGTCTACTTCATGCGTTTTGGGTTAGGGCTGTTGGATGCTTCAAATGGGGTCGGAACTGGTTAGTTCTGAATTTTTGCCTTAACGTCCATATTTTGATGTCTTAGAGAAACATTGTTCTATTCAGGTAACACAGCATTGGTATATCACAATAGAAGACTTATGGCCCTACATGAAATAGACAAGCCTTGTGAGTACCCTGCATGACATCTTCATTTACTATATAGTTAAACGATGGAATATTATTGGCAGCATTCTCTATGACTTACAAACAGCCTGGAGTTGTTTCAGAATAACTTTAGAAGGAAATGCTTCATATGCTGCTTCAAGATTTGTGTAGAATGCTATCAAGCTTTCCATGTCGATTTTAAGGAATAGCTTTTGGAATTGAGTTTACAACCTGCACTTTGGAATTTTTTCTTAATCAGCTGAGTCCACATTTTGAGTCAGATAAGAAAGTTCATCATTTAAATTAGTTTCATCCTGCCTCTTCTTTGCTCTTCATTTTCTGTCTATAAACTAGTAAAAGATATGACACAATCTACTTACGGCTTTTACAGATGTGATTCAAATGTTTGAAGATGGCTATCTTCGAACCATGGGTCGCCTGGACTATGACAAGAACTTAAACCACTCATTCACTGCTCATCCCAAGGTCGACCCTGTTACAGGTAAAGAACACGCGCTTCTCATTTTGTTGTAGAAGGTTTCGAGAATGGGTGTGAAAGTTTTATGAATGATTATGTGCAGGTGAGATGTTCTTTTTTGGTTATGAGATATATATTCCTCAAGCCACTTATCGGGTTGTAACAAAGGATGGAGTTATTCAGAATCCAGTATCTATAACACTCTCAGAATCTGTAGTGATGCATGACTTTGCAATTACTGAGAACTATGCAATCTTTATGGATCTTCCCATGATTATAGATAAAACGGTATTTCAACATACAAATGTGATGATACAAGTTCTAGATATTCGGATTCTAATAAGGATGATAACATGTGTTTTGCAGAGCATGATTTTGGGAAAGCATCTGTTTACATTTGATTCAACCAGAAAAGCACGTTTTGGGATATTGCCGCGTTATGCTACTGATGAACATGCTATTCGCTGGTTTGAGTTGCCCTCGTGTTACATTCTTCACACAGGTGAGTTGTAATTAGTAAAGGCAATATTGAGCTTAGGAATTGTACGCAAAAACCATGCGACCCCATGATATCAGCATTTACACAAAAGGAACACCATTGTCCATGTATCTTTTGCAGTTGTGACAATGACATTTTAGTTATGCCTTAATCCCTTATCAGTCACAACATATTACTTCTTTTTTGCTCGTAGAAAAACATCGCAATTCTGCTAGAACAGAAGGAAATAAAGATCTTAAAATGTTGGTTGGACTATTGTATCAGCAAATGCATGGGAGGAGGGTGACGAGATTATATTATATGCATGCCGAATGCTTCAGGCCAGCTTGGACCTTAACAAGGCCTTGGCAAGCAATAAGGGGGCTGCTGGTGAATTGTAAGAACATTATGCTGCATCATCACAGAGCTCTCAAGCTAACTTGTGTTGTCAATGCTTCAGGTATGAGTTCCGATTTAATTTAAGGAATGGGCGTGCATCGCAGAAACGACTATCACAAAGAGTTGTAGAGTTTCCATCCATTAACAAGAGATTCTTAGGAAGGTTAGTAGTTTGGGACCTTGTATAGAATAGAATTTCTTGTATAGAGATAGAATTTCTTGTGGATAAGCATTATTTTCCCAAAAAGTGTTAAGAGCTTTATTCAATAATTCAAAGATATCGCAAGATAAGTGATGCATGAATATCAAGTATCGAAGCATCTGAATTTGAAGAATTCTAACTGAAATTTGTTCTTACTGTTTTTATCTATTCTGAAAGCAGTTATCACCCTGAGAGAGTTCCTTGAAATCAATTGAGTCCTTTACGCCCGCATACGTATCTTCCTTGAGTGGCCCTATTTTCTGAAAACAGAGTAATCTAATTGCTGGCTGCTATCCGACCCACAACCCATGGCCAACCATTGTGACCAAATAGGGAAAAAAGCCCTAAAACCCTGGACCGCACATTTTTTTTCTAAAAAGTTAGGATATAGAAGTAGTTTAGTATTTGGGTTTCATTCATGTTTGTTTGGAGTCATTGGCATTTATACTTTCCCATTCTTGCAAATCATGCATACAAGTCACTATTTCAATTTGGTTTATTACTTTGGCACCTTTCAGAAAACAACGCTACATCTACACTGCCCTCTTTGATGAACCTTTGAAGAGCACTGGGATTGCAAAGTTCGACTTGGAGAAAAACCATGATGGGATTATGCCAAATGTCTTTTTATATGGGCCTAATCGATTTGGATCTGAGCCTATATTCGTTGCAAGATCTCAATCAAATGACTTAGATGAGGATGATGGGTACTTGATGTCTTTTGTTCATGATGAAGAGTTGTGGTAAGAAAGGATCTTTTCTGCATTTTTTTGCCATTAATGAAGTGCCATGTGTGTTGATTAAGACGTGTAAACCTTGCAGCAAATCAGAAGTGGTGGTGGTCGATGCAAAAACCATGCATGCTGTTCCTGTGGGGATGATTTCACTTCCACTTAGAGTTCCCTATGTCTGCCATAGTATTTTTGTAAGCGAGGTAAGCTTAGAAAATAAAAATCAATATTTGCCTTATAAATCTCATACGATTTGCTATTTCATGCAACATACGTTTTGCTTAAATCTTTTTTTGAATGTAAATGGTGCCTCCGTTATAGGAAGTGTTTCCTATCTATCTTAGCATTGCTTTGTTTAGACCCATTATATTTTTTTTTTATTCCATTAATGCAAAAACTTTTGGCTTTTAGATGTATATTTGCCACTTTGATTTGACACGAGGCAAACCAATATCCTCATGTTTCATTTTCCACTTTAATTAGTTGTACAAGGATCTGAAGCTTGATCTTTGTAGACTACAGTCATTGAACGGATAAGGAAATTTTCTTAATTGATTCGGACTATGCAACATGGTTCGAAAATAGCGGCGTTTGGCCCCTAAAGTGGTCATCTTAAAAAAATTCCAGTAATTTTTCGGCCAGAAAATAAAAAATTTCGATAAAATACACTACAATGCACTAACATTATATTTTTTTCGGTGGCCTCAAATGTCAAGAGGCATTTTTATTGGTTAGACATATTGCTATTTTTGAGCCCTGCTATGCAAGTGGGCATGAACCAATGCTCTTTATCCTTTTTCTTTTCGTGAATCTTGAAAGCTAAACTTGCCTTTAATTGAATCTTAACTAAATGATAAATGAACTTTACCTTTAATTCTTTTTCACATTTGCCTTGCATACTCCCATTGCTTGAAATTAACTTATGAATTTTACATTATTGTATCAAATACAATTTCGATGTCAAGGTCAACCAAACCAACCAACAATAAAAATCAAATAAATCATATTTGGTAACAAGTATTTTCTGTTATCACAAATTCTTAAGCACCTTTTCAAATCGTTTTATTAAAATCCCTGGCGTTTGTAACAAGTACATGTGTTGGAATGTCTGTACTTTATTCACCTCTAATCTCTTTTTCTATAACTTTCTTGGCATCAATATGCCTTTTTTTGCATCCTCATTTAGATACACTATAAGCTTATTTAGAAGTTTTATTTTTTTTTACTAGTTAAATGTTCTTGAAAGGTCATGTTAAAAAGATGATTTTCTCGATATAAATATTAGTATAAGGTACAAGTCTTTTCTTGCAGGAACAATTACTAGAAAGCATGCCAAGATGAGACTCAAGGAGGATACGTGAGTTCTATCATCTTTCATATATGGAGGTATTTTGGATCGAGGGTAATGTATGCTTTGATGCTACAAGACGAGTTCTGTGTAAAATCTGCCCTTTATTTTGTTTTAAAATGGGGCAAACTGTTCCATGGTTTGTATAATATCTTTTGGTAGCAAACTTATTATTACAAGAAATTTATCACGGCACCGTGAACATTTCTTTGATTTCAAACTTATACAATTGGATCCACTATTTATGTCGAATATTTGACAAATTCCTTATTTAAATTCTCTCCATCCCTCCCTGGCTTCAAAAGCTTCCTGGCGAAGCGTCTCGCGCGCGATCTGTGACGTCAGATATGGTAGCTTCTGGCATCTCATCCGTCCATTCGTCTATACATTGTTGGGGATCTCTTTTTAGTTCAAGTATGCTAAGCTTTTGTATTACGGTGGAGGCGCCCCCCACCCCCCCATCATCCCTACAAGGATGGTCTGGTGGGAAGCCGTTTAACCAGCTCACTACACTTCCATTGTTGAATATATCCTCGTTTTTTTATTGTTAAGATTATCTTAAATGCTAATGGTCCACCTATAGAAGGGTATTCTAGAATTCTAGATAGTTCTAGAAGATTCTAGACGCTAGGTAGTAAGCACCTCAATCTAAACATAGGTTTTTTTTTTGAAATTTTGTGAAGAGTCAAAATAGTCCTAGAAAGTTCTATAATGTTCTAGAATGTTCTAGATAGCTCTCTAAATACTTGTGGATAACCATCTCAATCTAAAAGTAGAAAGTTTTGATGAAATTTTGAGAAGAACTAAGCTAGAATATTTTGTAATGTTCTAGAATATTCCAAATGCTCATTGTGAGCACCTAAGTCCAAAATTAGAAAGTTTTTGAAAGTTTGCAAACAGTAAAAATAGAATGGTCTAGATGTTCGTTGTTAAGCACGCTAGTCTAAAAACAGAAAGTCCTTTTTTTTTTTAAATTGCAAAGAGTAAAACCAGAATGTTCTATGATATTCTAGATACTAATGATAAGCATCTCAATCTCTTAATAGAAAGTTTTTCATAAATGTTGCAAAGAACCAAAATAGAATGTTTTGGAATGTCCTAGAATTTTTTTTGAAACTTTATAAACAATCAAAATGGAATGTTCTAGATGTTCCAGATTAAACACCTCAATCTAAATAAAAAGTTTTTTTGGTAAGGTGCTCTAGAATGTTCTAGAGAGTTCTTGATAGTCCTAGAATGTTCTATAATATCTTAGAATGTTTTAGATAGTTCTAGAAGATTCTAACTCGTCAATGTAAAAATAAAAAACTCCTTTTTGAAGTTTTGTGGAGTCAAACTAGGATGTTCTAGATAGTTCTACAAAGTCACATCTCAATAGTTCTAAAATGTTCTACAATGTTTTATAATGTTCTAGAACGTTCTAGATAGTTCCCAAATGTTCTAGATGCTTACGGGTAAGCTGAAAACGAATGATTCATTGGAATGCCATGTCATAGGGATATCACTCCATTCTGCAGTTGAGATGTAATCCAAAATTCTAGATCAGACAATCAAAGTTGTTCCTCCTAATAGATAAGGATTCCAAAAAATATTATGATCAAGAGAAATATGTGACTTCCAAGAGAGCATGTGCTTTACATGCATCCAAGCTTTGATCCACTTTCGAATTAGAGGGGAGAGGGGTACTAGAAGGAATTTTGAGATCAAAGAAAAGGCTATCAGGAATTATTTTAACTTATTGACCTTCAGTATCTTCCTTCCATAAATATTTTATTAACCTATTAGCTTTTTAATATCTATTGCATAAATTATTCACGTCATTCATATCTATGCTGGAAATAAGTTATCACAAAGTCATAAAGCCTATCCAACACTCCATGCATCCACTGTTGGTTTTCCATTTTTACAATGAATCAGATTCACGAGAAATGCATATTACAGCAAATCAGATCAATTTACTATTACCTTGATACACGAATATAGATATCTTAGACCATAGCTTACTTGATTAAATGTAAATGAAGTGAAAACATAGCTCCATTATGTTCCTAGATACAGCATTAAGGCCAATATATCTGCCCCTTAAGCTTTGTATAGTTTTTTTTTTTTTTTTTTTTTTTTGGAGGTAAGTATGTATATTATATTAATAAGAAGTAAAAATAAGCGGATGGACCTTCGTCCACGATATCATCCGGTGATCACAAGGGGAACCGCCTAGTCCCAAGGGGAGTTAAGGGGTTAGCGCGGAGTTTAAGTCGGGCCGGTGGCTACCTCCTCCAGGTGCTCCATGAGCAATCTTAAAACATTTGAAGCCTTGTGTGCTACCAATCTTATCAAGCTCCTTATCATAATTACTACCATATTTCTGTGGTGCCCCAACCCCATCATTGCAACCTCCATGTTGAAGTATTTGCGTGTCAAGTGGTAGAGGAAGTCTGCTTTCCAATTGCAACATCACACGTGTTTCCGGACTGCCCATAGAGCAATGTTGATGGCCAAGCTCGATTAATTGATCCAAATTGAACCATTAAGATATGTGGCCACTTCCATTAAATCGAGGGGCTAAGTGGAGTATGGGTGAAGCCCAATGCCAAAAGTCTTGCCATCGGACGGAGTAAGAACATGTGCTCTCTTGATTCACATTGCCCACATCCTAGTGGGCGGTCTGATTCCACAATTTTCCTTCTTCTCGGTAGAGACATGGTCTTGATTGCATCTTGGAGAGCTAACCACGAGAACATTTGTATCTTCTTGGAGCACCAACATTGCCAAGAACCCACCAAAAGTTGCAGGAACACCTCACAACTGTGTGACATCCAGGCTGGCCAAAGCCTTGAAGGGAGAAAGGTTCCTTTTTAGCCTGTAAATCCTACTTACCGAGTATCCATCTTGCCCTTCAATCCCCGAGACCTCACCTAGGCCTACAATCCCTGACCAGTCATGCACATTAGCCAGAATGCCTCTAAATATACTCTTCTCCAGCACACTAGCTTGTTTGAGCCGGGCTTGGAGTTCAGACCAGGACAACCATTGACCATCCAGCCACAGATCAGCTAAGTGGCGGATCCCTTTGTTGTCTCCACCTTGAGTATATCACGAGGGGTGGACCGAGCCGGGGTAGCCCGTGCTTTTCCCCCTACCGTTGTGTTCCGAAGATGCTAAGGCCCCCCTTCCACCCGGGGGCGGCTTTGGGTGGAAAACCTCTATAATTTCTTGCCACACTTGAATAGACCTCATTATAATCGGGGATACACCACGTGGCATAGAGAATGAGTAAAGAAGGAGCTTACCTCCTCCATAGGAACCGATGGTGCATAGGGGTCGCATTTCCCTAGCGAATCCCGGACAAAGTGAAGCGCAGGTGATTGCTCCCCCATAAGAGATCTCCGAGTTATTTTTGGCTTTGCCAAGACCCCGAGCTTGCAATAGTAGGTCCTTGCGGTGAATCCCCCATCTCTCCCTGTCTCTACATACCTCGGACCATGCAAGTTCTATAGGGCCCATTCCATATGAACATCCCGATCATCCTCTGGAGCTTCTCATAGGCTGTCTTAGGACCCACGAGGGGCCGAGGGGTAGAAGACATGTGAGGATCAAAGCACCGCTTGGCCAAATCACTCTGCCCATTGTAGAGAGGCTTCTCGAGACCATAGATTTATTTTCCTCCTCGAACCTTCTCGGAATGGGGGTCCACATACGGTAGAGGCCCGAAGAGGGGAATGCCTAGAAGCTTCATTGTATCTTGTTGTCTTAATACTTGGGCCCGGGGCCAAAATAGTGTGGTGGACTTGTCCCTCATGCGACCACAAGATAGAACATTTGTTCCTATTGAGCTCAATTCCGGATGCAATAGAAAGTAGAAAGAACTCCTATAAACTTAGCTAGACTCGGTCATCATGCCCGAGGAATAAAAGGTGTCGTGCATATTGCATAATAGTGAGCATCTCATCACCCATGCCCCGAAGCCTCGGTCCTTGATTCTCGTAGTTGTACCTCAATTTTGACCCGGTTGCCACGAACATTAGCTACAATGAGGGAATAGATATGGTGCGAGGGGCATCCCCTGTCTTACTCCCTTCCGTATTTGGAATAGTCCTGTAGGCCTCCCATTGAGGAGCACCGATGCACTAGCAAGATTGTTAAGGCCCATTACCTTCCCAACCAAATCGGGATGGAATCCCATTCGATGCATAATTCTCTCTAAGCAATTGCCAAAAGAAGAGTCTTATGCTCTCTTGAAGTCCAACTTCAAAAGAACAACCGGTTGACATGATCTCGACACCCGATTATGCCCTTCCCTTGCCGCAAGATAATTATCTAATATGGATCTACCTCGGTAGGAAGGCGGTCGCTCATGATCAATCACTCTGTCTTAGGCACAGGTTTCATTCCGACGCTTAATGATCTTAGCCAAAATCTTATAGGTAGTGTTAGTCGAGCAATGGGTCTCCATTCACCTATAGACAATGGTCTGCATCCACTTTGGGGAATCAAGGAAATAAAACCCGCAGAGATAGCCCGGGAAGTTCTTTGGTCGACCATGCTCCTCTAATAGCTTCCACCAAATCCCCTTAAGTTCTGGCCGAATTCCACATAAAACTTCGGGAGGAAACCCATCCGGGCGGGGGACTTGCCATCTGACATGGAGCATAGCGTTTTGAAGACTTCTTGCTCTTTGATGTAGTCCGGCCATGGGTTGTCGATTGTCGGCGGGAAGAATACTAGTTTGAGTTACCACCGAGCAGGCCTCCATTGCATCATCAAAACCCCATTTGAGGGGTCCTCAGAAAAGAGAATATATGATTGTTTAAGAAAGACCCCAATATCCTGTTGCTTGTCGATGATCACCCCTTATCATTCAAGACCCTAGAAATTCCATTCTCGCTAGCCTAGCACCGGCCACCCTAAAGAACGGCTTTGGAGTTCTCATGGTCCATCTCGCATACCATCTAGATTTTGACCTTCAGCACTCCCCCTTGCCTCTTCCTCTTCAATAGCCTTTGCCTTTCTTTCCATCTCCTCCTCTCGCTTTGCTTGCCAACATTAAGGAGTCGTTCAATAGATCTTGTCTAATGCTTCTTAGCTCATTATATAGGTCATTTTTCTCCTTTCCGAATATAGCAGCGGTCCTTGCCCCACGACTTTATCCATTTTTTTTCATAACACAGGTATATACTCCCATCTTTTCATGCTAGGTAAGGATGTTTGGGGCGGAGAGGCAAGAAACAATTTGAATGCATCTACAAAGCTTTGCTTAGTCGGGTAGCTTGTATTGAACTTGAAGGGCGGATATCCTTTCGTGCACCTCGGCAAGGATTCAAATGTTAGTATTTATTAGCGAATATGGTCTCGAATGGGAAAAACATAGATCACTCGTACAAAGCATCGATCCATAAAGCTAGCTGTTCTATTGGCAACATAAAACGGTCAAGGAGGCAAGAGACTCGGCTCGACCTTTTGCTTATTGGACCCGGGGAGTAAAGAGCATTAGATGGGGGTACCAATAGTAGCCCAATATCATCCGGTAAGGTGTTCCCATGACCCTTTCACGGTCGGAGGTTCACGGTTGACCCCTAACTTTTTGGTCCCAAGTATCTGTCATGCTAAAATCTCCTGCCAGGCCTTCATTGTCCACTACCCGCCTCATAGCCCGTTATCAATTTCGTCCCCATAACAAGGCTCTTTCGGCAGGGGTTGTTGAGGCATAGACATTTATTAGCCCCCACTCACCCCCCGTGATTTCAAATATAAGGGCCTGCCATCTGCCAAGATTAGTGCTTGTGTGGGTGGCCTTAGGTGTGAGACCCTTCCAAGGCACCTACACCCCCTTAGTCCCATCTGCTTTAGAAATAAGCGGGTGGTATCCACACCCATCCATCCCCGAGGGAAGAAGCTTGAAATCACCCAATCTATGCTCTTGAATAAGAATAATATCGGCCTGCATAGAAGCATTGCTATCAACACCACGGCTCTCTTGAGAGCACCTTTAATTCCCCTAAGGTTCCACGATACAATCCTCATATCACATACCACTATCTACCTTTAATACGCCTATTCCTAAAAGGAACCATGTGCTTCTTGAAACTATAATATATTAAAGAGAGGTGCACAACCTGCGAATGCCCGGACCACTTTACAACCCGGCTCCATCGTTCGGCCACAAGATAAATGAGATTACATATGGGTGATAACCCTCCCACCCCAACGTAGATCATCGCTTTTTGCCCATGAAAAACCACACATGCATGGGGAATTACCACCTACCTCTTTTTTCCTGGCGGGACTTCCCGGTCGATCGCCAAGGACATCACCCCGCATCCCATTTATTGATGGTGTACTTGCCCCTGGGTGAGGTCACCCTTCCCATCGGTCTGCCTCTTGTCTTCCCTCCCTCTCCCAAGGTTATGCATCCCCGCCTCCATACCGGGGCGTTGCACTTATTTCCACCGCCCCACGTGACTCATCATTATCCATAGTAATACCATCCCTATGTAACATGGCGTCCACATCTTGGCGGAGTTCCATAATTCTGATCCATGAGAGGGTCTTAGTGCTCTTTGACCCGTGCCATCCCCTCAGATTTTGTGCAAGAGGTACTATTGCCTGGAGGAGAGTGGCCACTGTCTAGATTCCCTTTCTCTTCATTAAATGAAGTCAAGCCCATCCACTTCTTGTCGGTGCCTTGTGCGATCCCTTTCTCCACATTAATGACGGCGAGCCCATCCGGCTTCTTCACCCGTCTTGGTGTCCCCTTCAGGACACTAATATCCTTTCTATTATCTCTCTCACGGTAGGTGATCTGCCCTCCAAGCCTCCTATAGAAGAGCCATCCCTACCCTTATCAATTTCCGTGCCACCTTCCCCATCCTCCCTACCTTCCATGTTATCGACTCATTTCCTAGTCTTCCCTTCAAGAAGATGCATGCATCATTGTCCCCCTTATTTTCCGTGCCAATGTCCACACCTACCCGTTTTGTCACCTCCACCATTTTGCGTGCCACCTAGTCTTCCCTTCAAGAGAGAGTTGCCATTATTGTCCCCCTTATTTTCAAGCCAATGTCCACATCTACACCGTTCTTGTCACCTCTATTAATTTGCGTGCCATTTGCTCCCTCCATCTTGTTTATTGTGCCCCAAACAACTTTAGCACCACCACGATCCCTCTTGGAGGGGCTCTTGGAGTGGGCTCACATTCCATGGCCAATCTTTATCTTCTCTTTTTATGGGTCATTCAAGCCAATCCACTGGTCTCCCATTTGAGGCAATATTAATGTTGTCAATGCAATCCATCTTGTTTCGGTTTTGTGTCCCCATCCATCTCACTTTTTGAAGTCTTGACATGATGGGTGCCCTCTATGTCACATGGTACCTTTTGGGAGCTCATTTCCCATGTCGCTTTGTCCCCATCACCTCATTTTATGCGCCCATAGGAGCACTCTCCTTTATGGGGGACACTATCTCGAAAGCATGTGGCTCACATCCCCATGCACCATCCTAGTTAATGGGGGCATGTCGCCTCCCTTGTACCTCGCCCACCCCTTCCGGCCAACTTTGCCTAGGTATGGCTAGTTGCCACCATCATCCGGCTTTGTGCTCACCAATGGCATCCTTGACAATCTCCCTACATGGGGGACCGAGAATGGAACCTCTGGCTACATACCTTGCATCTTTGGTGGAATTCCTTCAAGTCTCATGTCGAACCATTCCTCTTTCCTATCGAATCCAAATGCCACCCCTATAGGTATTGGTGGTAGAAGATCTACCGCAGGCACACCCTTCCCCTGAGTGCGGTTTGAATTCAACCCCAACAAACTCTCCTACCCGTGAACAAATGCGCCTTTAGAGCTGCAACACTCCAAAAGATTCCATGCGACCGAGGCCGCAGGGAGGTCCACACAGGAAACTGTATCATATCTGGATACATAGAGCTTTGTATAGTTTACTCCATAGAGCTTATCTTATAACATTATTTGTCAAAAGTATTTCAAAGTATGAAACTCTAATAACAATCTTGTTCAGTATCTTTTAAGAAGCAAGTTATCCTTGCTCGCATCTTGAAAACCTCACAAAAGAGAGAGTAGGAGAGAGAGACCCAGTTACTTGCAGCAAAAACAAATGCATGTTAGCCCTTTGGAGTACTAACACAAGCTGCTAGCAGGCAAGCAGTGGAGCTATCTGGTTTTTTGCCCTTCACCCATCCATCTTTTACATTTTCTCATATTTCGTAACTATCACATATCAATTCATGGTACTGGAACAACCTTACATGTGCAAATACATAGTATCTACTCATTCCTCCAGAAATTATCTTAATTATGACCTCTTACCAACCTGTGCCAATTTATTCAATTTTATACCTTAGCAACTAGCATCTCTTTCTGATACCTACATCTGAAGGAATTAATGAAGCATCTTTAACCATCTAAAGTATTAATTTGTCACTGCATGGCCCTAGATCTATCATATTTTCATTTGAATACTGCACTTAATATTTAATTAACACGTTTTCCCATTCCTTTTCTATAGATATGTTACTAGAAACTCATATAGAATACTATTCCAAACCTGGTTGATGTGTCTCGTCAAATGCTTATTCTCCATTGGCTTGTTTGTATGCTTTATAGCTATGCTACTGACCACTTGTTCTTTAACATCTTTTGTCCTCATCATCTGTACATACGGTTTCCTTCCTGTTAGTAGCAGGGTTTGCACCTTCCACATCTTGGCTCTTACCATCATCCTCAGTGATTTTGGCTCCCGTATTGCCATCCTTTTTTCCATTGCCCACAGGCTTCGGATAATCATACAAACTCTTTCTCTTAGCTGCATTTTTCTTTTCCAACTCCATTTTTTCAATGGTGGCTTTGTTAAAACTACCTTTGCGTCTGCCCATGAAGCATAGAACAACCCCTAAACCATCATTCCGGCAACATGCATAAGCACTTGTGGCCCATACTTTTTCCCAAGGGCTTATATTATTTATAATCCAGATCTTCTTTAGGTTTCTTTCATTCCTTCTTTCCGATACATGTCATAGTCTTGGGTTTGCATCCGCCATGGCGGGCGATTGTGTGCTTTCGGTTAGGCTTAATCTAATTTGCTTTACTTACTTCATGATTTCTTAAAGGTTAACTTTGTGTTCTACATATATGGGTAACGTTTCCCTGTCCTTTTAGTTATCTATGGCTTTTCATTTTGCTATACTTAGCATTTAGCTATAAAAATTCATTGCATGGTGTGCCCACATCTTCTACTATTTAAATAATAATAATAATAAAAAGGACTTTTGGATTGAGCTGCTTAGCCATGAGCATCTAGAACATTGTAGAACATTCTAAAATATTACATTTTGACTCTTCTTAAAATCTCAAAAAAGTTTCCTATTTTATATTAGTTAAAAATGCCTACAAGTTTCTGACAAGGAATCAAAGAATGGTCATCCACAACAAATGACAGATATCAGAGGAGAGATGCAAAATCAATATCATGCATCTGTAGAAGTCTCCTATCAACCCGAAGATTAAGGCATTTATTTGGCAGCTTTGGCACAAAAGTCTTGCCACCAATAGAAAGCGTTATAGATGCAGATTTGCGACTTCAGATGCCTACCCCAGATGCCTTTCCTATGCCGAAACAAAGGAGCACCTATTTCTATCTTGTTGCTAGTCTCAATGGACAATAGAAATAGCTTCAGCTAAGCTAAATCTGAATCTGTCCTTGGATTGCTCTGAGCAAGACTTCTTCATGCCTGCTCAACCCAGGCATTGGAGCTTCTACATCCTTCTTTGGAGAATTTGGAAAGCGAGAAACCAATTGGTCTTCAATGAAGAAATCATTTGGCCTCAGGCCATTCTATCTCAGGTCCAATATGACGTTAATTGGATCTATCAAGTTTACTCATGATCTTTTCTGTTTTGCAGGAAAAATATTCCTTCTATGCAGGAGACTATTGGACATTATTTTGTCTTGTGTGACAATGTCCATATGACATGGACATGGCATCTTGAATGTTTTCAGGTGTGTCTCAACAGTCAGCAAATTCTCCTTGGTTCACTTCCTAGATGGTGGCTAAGATATAGAAACTAGCATTCAATATTACATGAGTGTTGGCCCACTGGACCATTGGGAAAAGCCGGTGCCACCTAGTATTCAGCTTCCCCCACCCGAGATCAAATACTTCGGAAGATTAAAGATAGGTTGTATGATCAATATTTGCTGTCCACTCTAACTGGCGGTGATAAAATGAGATTTGGAGATCTTGTCTCCATTTCATCTAATTGCTCTTTCAAGTGTTGTAACTTTTTTGAGTCTTTAAAATAAGTTATATAGGGGAGGGTGGCCATGTACAGCGCCGGTCCCATTGGCGGACGTGGAAAATTAATTTAGGGCTGCTTAGGGTTCCGCTTAGGGCTTCGCTTGGAAGGCATGATTTTAGGCCGGGTGATCTGGTGGAGATGGTTCCGATAGCAAAAACCCATAAGATAATATTTTTTCTTGTCCTTTGTGCTTCCTTCTGTATTCCGTCCATATGCTTGCAGCAAAAAAATAATGGATCATGGGGAACTAAGCATTTTGGTGGAGCTGTGGAAAATCATTTCCTTTCCTTGCAGTAGCTATAAGCTTCGATTTTCTTCTTGATGGAGTTCTATTTCTGCCTTTCTTCATGATTTATGATATATGCCAGAGGTTTTTCCACCATTTTTCTTCAATGCTTGCAAGACAAGATGGCTCTGGATCAATCATTTATATGAAACTACAAAGGGTTTGTATAAGCTTCGACAAAGATGCTCTATTGTTGCAAGCTTGCTTACGGGATTAGTTGTTTACATGGAGACGTTTCTCATGTTTACAAAAGTGTCACTTTGGATTAGTTGTTTACATGGGAAAAGCTGCTTCTTGCTTCTTATATGTTCACTACCATCTTACCATCTTTTATGAGTAAGAGATGGAGGCATGATTGCACGGTAAACATGCACCATAAATCTGAGTTCCACAGATTGCAAAGCAGTGAATTTGGATTCTCAAATGAACAAATTGAGAAATCTGGTGGGAAAATCAATTACGCCCTAAAACAACGTATTTTAAATCAGATCCCTTTTTTCAATCTAAGTTACATATCACGTTATTAAATGGTTGCTATGTTCTCAGATACGAATTATGTTGTGTTTCTAGATGGGGACTTGTTAGCTGGAGTAACGGAAAGAATCACAAGTACTCAGTAAGTATAACAGGACTTACACATTTCTACAACTTAGTATACTATTGTTAGCTTCTTATGTACTCATATTGGTCATTCTATACGTCACAAAAGATTTCTGTTGTAAGGTAAAGCTGCACAGAG
This sequence comes from Isoetes taiwanensis, assembly GCA_021234155.1. Taxonomy (NCBI): domain Eukaryota; kingdom Viridiplantae; phylum Streptophyta; class Lycopodiopsida; order Isoetales; family Isoetaceae; genus Isoetes; species Isoetes taiwanensis. Next base: position 5,041,429 of record JAJEKV010000044.1, on the reverse strand, counting down.
GAATTTGTTTACGTACACCATTTACAGTGCTTTGTTTCTCCAGTTATATAATTTGTCAGCTCATAGAGGTTCCAAGTGTCCGAAATAGCAATGAAACGCTCAAGCGAATTCAAAAGCTGATATTACAAGGCTTTAACTTTATTGTTTGATTGTACTGATAAATTTGTTGATAATTCTGTAAATCCAATGATGATTTCAGATGTTTTTGTTAAATCTAAAATTGGTTTGTCACATTTGGTCATGATTATTCAAAAGAAGTTAGCTTTTTTTTTTTCAATTTTGTGCCATGTACTCATTGCAGCCTTCAATGGGATGCCTGATATCCTATGTGGATGCCACCTCAGCCCTGGTAGTACCAATACCCCCCAAACTTTGGCATCTTATAACTTAAAATGGCCTTGCATATCTTGCATTTTACCAAGCTTGCAATATAGTCTATCTCATTGGGCACGCTTTCGTGTGGCAACTATAGCCATTGGGATCCATACATGGCAGCCATTGAAATTCCGTGCTTAAGTGCGCAGCCAATGGACACCCTCCCCTACCCTTACAAAAAGAGGTGTAATTAATTAGTTGCACGGAATAATAAAACAGAGCATATCTTTCTAGTTCTGCAGAGACATCTGTGATGTATAATGCAAAGGACTATCACATAAACATTAAGAAATATCAAGCAGGGCTGGCTCAGGTATTGCTGTTACAAGATCATCTAAACTGGAAGCACCCAAATCTCCCAAATGAGGCTTCGATCCTAAATTTTGATGCAAAAGCTTTGCGGATCCAAAAGCTTTTCGATCCTAGATTTTCGATCCAAAAGCTTTGCGGATAAATGCTTTGCAGGACATTTCGATCATTATACCTGTTGGACCTGTCGCCATTGTCAGACCCAGCTGTCGCGAATCCGTAACTGATACACAAAATATTTTAATGTATTACTACCTAATTTAAAACGCACCTTGCCTATAGCAATTTCATAGTTAAGATAATTTCTTAAGTAATGGATAAGACGACAAAAAGGGAAAGAAAGAGGTCATAAACCAATAGATGGATGCAAAAGAATATATATACACAATACAACATGTTTGGTGAAAATGTGGTTACCCTAGTTTTGATGATACCTTCCTAGGGTATATATTCCTTCTGGCAGAATCACCAAATTCACGCAATAACTGTGCAGTCACGGTGACTGCACCTACCCCTTAGCCAATTTTTTGCTCAAATCTTTGAGCATGGATATCTCGGTCGATCCAGCTCCGAATCGGTTCGAGCGACCTCCATGCTAGTCGGAATGAGAGGGATTAGAGGAACTGATCCTTGCAAACCAAAAAACTCCTCCAGCATTTTCGGATTCAACCAGTTCCAAGAGGGCAAGGAACCACCCTTAAAATGCGCAGAAACTGGGATAGGGGTTACTGCGCAGTTTGGTCGAGTGATTTGCCAGAAGGGGTACCCTACGAAGGTATCAAAACCAGAGTAACTCTGTTTTCACCCGATATGTTCAATGGCCATGAAAGCCAGAAGAAGTTCATGATTAACATCACTAGAATTTGACATCGATCATGCCTTATGTAGTAATGGACGTGGCTTACGTCATTGCAATACTTAATTATAAATCAATCACGTTAAAACCATAAGATCTTGATCCTGGATCTTAGTCTCGAACATCTTGAATGCCATTTTTGTATGCAAGTGATGATTGTATGTGTCATGATCCATATGGTCGTCAGCACAAGCTTTATGCCAAAAATATATAGGTCCTCTTTCAAAATGTCTTTTAGCAAACAAGGTCGAATGCATATGCTTTATCTTAGGAGCTCGTTCTTTTCCATAAGTTAATAGGGTTTTCAAGGTCCCCTCTAATAAGAAGACAAAATATGCTAAAGTTTAGGAGCTGGTAGTGGCTTGATACAAGAAATGTCTAGTTCCCCTTTCAACTTAACCAGAGCAAAGCTAGAATATGCTCTATTTTAGGAGCTCATGTTGGGCAATAACAAGGGCAATGATCCTTTGTATTGTATTATAGTATGAAGACTTGTGCTTGAAGAATGCTATATTTTCCACTATGCATTCCACCTACATGCTAAAAATAAGACATTAACTGCTTTAGGACGATAATTTCAATCTAGTAATGGAACAACGACAAAGAAATAATTCCAATCTAGTAATAGAACAATGATAAGCATTTGTGGCCCTAAGGTGATACCCATTAAGGAATCTTATATTTCATAAGTTAAACAAAGGAATTTAATCAATTTTACTCTCCATTAGTTGCTCCTGTAGAATATACATCATATATACTATATTAGTTGTTCGAAAAAACACATTATCACTGGGCAAGATTTAAGTAACAATCTAAAAAAGTTGGGACACAAATAAGGAAGCCATTAAGTAATGTAGTATGAAAAGCAAAAAATCTCACCTCGTTCACAAATATGGCATGGAAACCATATGGAACTCTAACAGGAAGAGAAACCACTGCTACGGGAGTAGAATTCATGGTTTTTGCATCAATCACAACAACCTCTGATTTACTGTAGCAGTTGAAACACTGGTAGTTAACACACGATAGTATGCATAAATCTCATGGTCAATGAAGGTTGGTTTTACCACATGGTTTCATCGTAGACAAAAGTAATTAAGTACCCATCGTCCTCATCTATGTCCTTTGCATTAGTTCTTGGTATGAATATTGCCTCACCTCCATATCGACCAGGTCCATATAGATATATGTTTTCCACAATATCATTGCCAGAAAGATTTTCTTTCTCAAGGTCAAACTTTACCAACCCCTTGGATTTCAAAGGACTGTCGAAGATGCAAGTGTAGACATATCGTTGTTTCCTGAAAAAGATAGAATTTTGCGTTAAAAAGCTATTTAACATGATTATGACATATAGGCTACGCTTGCAAGCATTAAAGCCAATAGCACAATGTATTAAAGCCACATAGATGTAACATATTCCAAATAACAAATGTCACATGTAAGAAGTGAAGTCCAAGCTTTACATCAATATTTTGGTGTCAAGATTGCCATGTGGAGAGGCATTTTTAGAATCACATATCACACAAACAATACTCTATAGGTTTTGTCCCCCTTCATCCTACATTGTATGTCCCCATCAGGGGAACACCAACACATGCGCACTCACTTGAGTAACCGAGCTAACTAGCCCTCAACTTGAAGGAGGAAGTTGGAGATCTAAAGAAGTTCATTTCTAACCATGTACTTTCTCATGACTTCTTTCATCCCGAGGAAAAAAAGGGTGTTGCATTTGAAATACAGAGGCGCCTGGTTGAGTAATGTCTTTCTAACCAATTTCGAGGACAAATCCTGACCACTGGCCATCATTCAGGACAAATAAGTAACAACTAGGGTGTCGATTATTGAATATCGAACATCATAAACTTGCCATCGAGCATTAATAAATAAAAAAAAGGGGTCCAAGTAGAGAAAGGGACGCACTAACCTGCCAATGTAGTTCTCATTTATGCGAGGAAAGTCCACAATTCCTTGAGATAGTTGTTTCTGTGAAGCAGCCCCATTTTTCAAGTTGAACCTGAACTCATACCTGTGTCATTCATCAAGCTCTTTATCATATTTCACATTCCTGTAGAAGGAAGAAGTTTGTAACAAGGCGATCTTACAATTCATCTTTCTGATGTATATTCAAATCGAGGTTGAGATACATCTCATTTGCGCGACATGCATATAGAACAACTTCGTCACCTTCCTCCCATGCATTGGCTGGCTCAAGATATCCAATATACCATTAGATAACAGTTTTGTTGTTGGGAAAATGCACGTATTTCAACCATCATTTTTGAAACACCATTTGGTGCAGGTGGTGTCTAGAGTTGTACTTTTATAAGAACATAAAGTGAAACTAAGGTTCTTATAGAAGGTTCACAAAGCTAAATGGGAGGAACAATAATTGGTGTAAGTAGAACCCTGAGGCTCACATATTGTAATTGTTAGTGATGATATACCCTCCCCATATGCACAACGATAAATCCCTTATGGACATTCTAGCATTTTATCAATCTCTCGTTTTATGTCTTGATTGAATGAAAATTATTGATACATGATATGTATCTAAACTATATGTCCTCCTCCTAATAAGTCCACAACAAATTCTAGCTAAGCTTAATTCCTGAGCCATAAAATACTTGATCTTACCCGTGTGAAAAATGTAACATGAAGGAAGCTCAAACCAGCGAATAGCATGTTCATCCACGGCATAACGAGGCAATATTCCAAAGCGTGCATTTCTCGTTGAATCAGTTGAAAATAGAAACTTCCCCTGAATTAGGTTCTACATGGACAATACTGCATTAAATAGTACATTTTTGGTGTGGGTCAATTATAATTTCTTTCACTTAAACTACTTAGTTGCAAGATCTTAAATTGAAATCCCTTTATGTTCTAATGATGGTTTAGAACTAAAACATCATTCATAATGCATATGGAACTCAATCAACGTGCATTGATGGAATAGCATGTTAATGTATCCCTACCTTTGGCCCCATTGTACAAGGAAGATCCATAAAAATAGCATAGTTCTCTGTGATCGCAAAGTCATGCATAAATACAGCTTCTGATAATGTTATAGGAACTGGACTCTGAATAACTCCTTCCTTCGACACAACTCGGTATATGAGAAATGGGGAATCAAATTGGTGGCAAAAGAAGAACATCTCGCCTGCAAAGGAATGTTATATACTGTTAACAGCTATTGTTCATGACATTGTCATACTTCCTTACTGAATAATGATTAACCTGTGATTGGGTCAACTTTAGGATGGGCAGTAAACTGATGTGTCAACTTCTTGTCATAGTCTTGGCGACCCATAGTTTCAAGCTTACCATCTTCAAACATTTGGATCACATCTGCAATGTCATTGAAGCTGTAACTTCTAGAACACAAATGGCATATGCTATATTTCTTGTAATTTGATCAATTTCTAATGATGTAAAATGAGATTACATATTATTTTTATTTATTATTATTATTATTATTATTATTATTATTATTATTATTATTAACATTAATATTATTATTATTATTATGATAATAATAATAATAATAATAATAATAATAATAATTCAACAAAAGTCCATTTTATGTTTTATAGCATGCCCTTATGGGCTTTTGCACCCTGTAAGGGACGAGGTGCAAGGCTCATTAGTGGACTCGCCACCTCGATGGCTTGTGCACCACCTCGCCTTGCACCTTCCTATCACAGCATGTAAAAGCACACAAGGGCATTTTATATGTAAAGCAAATTACTGTAAATCTCTATTCTACTCTACTTTACTCTATGCTATGATTTATATGTGGATGGAAGCTCCTAAGATATAAATATGTTTATTCATTTATGTTCTTTTACCAATGTATCTTCGGTAATAGATTCACATGAACATGAATGCTTATCTCAAACTAAAAATTAAATTTGCTTATGAGTACTCACAAGGTTTGTCTCCTTCATGAAGGGCCATGAGCTTCCGGTTGTGGTACACCAGATTTGTATTGGCTTAAAGATATCCAACAACATTAACATGTGTGATCTAGGTATAATATTACATATGTAATCCTTGGCTTGAGTTACTAACCAGTTCCTGTTCCATGTGATGCATCCAATACTCCAAGTTGAAGGCGAAGATCAAACATCATTCCAAACAGTACGCCAAGAAACCCGTTCATGTCCCCCAGCTGTATGATAAAAGTCAATTCAATTCAATATAAGCCAGGTCATATACAGTTAAGGCAGATAACCTTATGTATATTATAATCCCGTTCCTATCTAGAAAATTATACAGGTATAAACAAAGCTGTAGACTTGTGCATTAAACAAATTATTATAAACAAATTATTATCTGTTATTCTTAACCAGGACTAGGATACTATTGGAAGTATGAAAGGATTGGCCATTGTCTGTTATACCATGAATTTTCCCTTTTCTCTCAATATTACTAAAAAAATTCACCAATAAACCTTGACAAACTTAGCCCCTCCATAGTGCTCTTCTTGCAGCAGCCTGGCTGTTTTAACATAACGAGAAATGTATGTTGCATTTCCATCCTTTATTCTCAGCCCATGTAGCATCCTGAGTAAACGTAATAGTAATACGACAAACATTTTAGTCTGTGACCAATTTTAATGCATCAGGACAACCAATGATATGACAAAAACAAAAATTTCTCACAAACTTTTTTTGCTAGGCTTCTCTAATTACTGCAATATGGGAGGTATAGCCATCAATTTGGTGAAACTGCAGATGTCTTATTTTATCTGGGATCATTCTGCAATCTATAGTTCGTAATTCTCAATGCATTGCTGTGGCAATTCCCAAAATGAATTGCTCAAATTTGAGCAACAGCAATTAAGTAACTGCTGAGCGACAGCAGGTTCCAAAAATATTGGCAGGGAAAAAAAGCCCTTGAGATTTGCTGTTTCTGATGCGAAATTATTGGCGGGATTAGTTTGAATGGAAGAATTTCATGTGTATCTAGGCAAAGACCAAGTTGAACGAACTTACCCATCTCCGTCAAACCTGAAGAATCACAGAGCAAAAAAATCAGAAAGCATAAATTATATAACTAATTACACAGGAAAGAATCTTACCAATGGTAACCAGCCACAGGCTGAAACTTCGGATTAGGGCCAGCTCGAATAAAAACCCCATTGAGGCAAGGCTACAATACATCATAAAAAAAAAAACCCATCTCAGAGATCTACAGAAACAAACAGAAATGAGGAAAAAGAAGTGGATTTGAGCAGACCGGCAAGGTTCCAGAAATGGGGAGATTAGATTGGGGGCCGAACTCCGGCACGGGTGCGCAATTCCCTTGAAGGTATGGAGAGGGGCCCTTTGGAGAGGCCAGAGCAATTGCAGCTTCAACAAAATCACAGAGCAAGGATATGGGTTTTGCCAATTTGCTGAGCTTGGGATAGTCTAATTTGGGAATTGATGGTTGGGCAATCTGTAGTGGATTGGAGGCCCCTGCTCTGTTGCAACCTCTCACCGCTATGGTGTTGGCCATTTTTTGTTCTATCTGCCTGCTTCACAAACATTACACCTCCTTTTCTGTTCTCATGTCCCATCTGTTCTCAGGTCCCATAATAGCTCAATTGGTGTCAGTGGACGATAAAAAATCTATTCTATTCTATCCTCACCTTACCACCACCTCAACATTAAAAAAAAAATTTACCCTTAATTAATGTGGTTGGTATGTGGTTTTTTCGATCGATTCGGGTTTCTATCTTGTGATTCTGCCACCACACACTACAAAAATAAGGGAGGTATTGAAATGCAATTGTAATAAGAAACGCATCACAAAATAATAAATTCAATCTTTGAAACATGTTTTAAAGTGCAACCTTTGAAACGTGTTATAACATTTTGCAAATGTCTTTGATACATATTTCAACTTGCAACCTTTGAAACACATTTTTGTTCTATCTGCGTGCTTCACCACATTACACCTCCCTTATCACCTTACCACCACCTCAAAATTAAAACAAGGTGCTGCGCACGAGGGGTTGCCCTCCAGTGCCGCGAAAATGTGTTTTCATGGTTTCTGTTTCATCATTTCGTGCCAGATCCTTTTTGTTTTGTTCATAAGGTATCGTTTTCTTAGGCCAGGAGTTTTGTTTATGAAGCTATGAAGGTCAATTTATAGAATTGAGGGAGGAAAGAATAATACTTCAAACTAATTTACATAATTGATACTGTGCAACAAATAACTCTATGATTTACGGGTACTTGAGATATAGAACGGGCACAGCGAACAAAGTGTTGCATTATGATTTAAGATACATAAAAGCAAGTTAAGATAAATTTAGGCGTTGACATTGTTATTAATTTTTATGCGATATTCTTGCATTTCACCTCACATTCTTGAATTTTACCTCACAATGACAACCCTAGTGGCTATTTAGTTGATATTGTTAGCATATGTCGAATTATCTTTCGTAAATTTATTAAACAAACCTGGCACAAAGTGCACAAGCGAAATGTTGAGACATGCATGAAAAGCACTAAATGCAAACCCTGTACAATTGTTGACATAACAAACAATCAACACTTCTAACACAAATGCTATACATTGCATCATTTATACAAAGTAAATATTCCTTCAGCACAGATAAATTTCTCCCCGTTATGTAGGAGGGACGTGTTAAAGTACGACAACATACTAGGGATGTCTAAGAAATAAAAAATTGAATAAAGATTGTTTGAGTCTTTTATGCCCTTTCTTCATCACAAAAACAAGGTGCTTTTGCACAAAGGAAGGTTTTTACGAATAGGTGGGTTTTGGGGATGCCGTTGACCAGTTCATTGAACCAATACAACACAATCTTGAACAGGTTGAAATCTTGGATATGCTTTACTAACGATCTCGCCTCCATAACTAAGTTTATAGGTAAATCGTAGTTCTCTCCTTATCAAGTAGTTTGAAAGAAGAACCAGCAGATTTTCGTGACATCTAATGCAGAGCAGAGGAAAATAGTAGAAATCAATTGTTTTCGACAGATACAAATCGGTTGAAGCAAGTCTACTGTCAAATCCTGCAACAGAAACCAGGATCCAGTCACAAACCAAAGGGGCAGGCCCCCAAATGAGAAAAAAATATGTGATCCAGTGGGAAATTGGATCTTGGTGTTGTTGCGAAGATGGAAGATGGGTACATGCACGAGCGTACTTTTCTAGATTGATGGTGGATAATCTGCTTGCAAAACATATGTTGGCACAAGATATACATAATCGGGTCAAATTTATACATCGTTAATCGTTAAGGTTCTGGATATAGTTCAAGATCGTTTAGGATGTCTACCAATAGTAAACGTGCATGTAATATTACACACTCTAATCAATATGGGCTTCCACATATTTAGAGTCTAGAATACAGATGTGGAAGTTGTGAAATTGTAAAAAGGCGTATTATTCTTTAGAGCATGTAGTTAAATTGGTTAAAAATCTTATGTCGCATAGTTAAAAACCTCATAACATTGAATGCCCGAACGTCATAGTGAGGGATACAAAAAATGTTGTGGACGTAACAAAATGACATTGCCCCTGCCATCTCACTATTTAGATATTAATATCATTGCCACTCACATAATACACTTTGCCACCTTATGGGGGTCCACTTACAAAATGACATTGCCCCTCCATCTCACTATTTAGATATTAATATCATTGCTATTCACATAATGCACTTTGCCACCTCATGGGAGAGCCATTATGACAATGGCATCTAACATGCCACCCTGAAAGGACCAACGATCTAGATACAATATGTTACATGCACTTTGCCACCTCATGGGAGAACCATTATGACAATGGCATCTAACGTGCCATTTCACCACCCTGAAAGACCAGTGATCTAGACACAATATGTTATAGGCTTAGGTAGTGAAGATTCCTTTAAATAGCTTGATCATAGGGGAGTAGCACCAACACAACTAGGTTTTAAAATAAAACTGGTTGTCATTTTATCATTGTTTTGAGCAAGCGAAACTGGTTGTCATTTTATCATTGTTTTGAGCAAGCGAAGCAATTGCCACAAAACATAATACAACTCAATAGGGACGGCAAGGTTAGTTATTTTCCAACCTAGTTGTTGAATAGAAAACAAGCTGTAGCTCATATTTATTAATTATCTAGGAAGGAAAAAAGGTTTCTTGAAAGCAAAACACAGATGATGAAATGAGCAAGATCACCATTCCTGGGATCAAGCCAAATAAAACGTTGTTATCTATTTCATGATTACAGCCAATGAGCTTGGATAAGCCCCTTATGTGCTGCAAGTGGTCAATTCGCAGACAATGTCCCCATATTGTGATATTGAACTGACTGTCAAATGAGCACGATTCTTGTACATGCCATGCTTGCATCTGGAGGGCCCAATATGAGGATGAAACAGGTCCTCAATAGAATATTCATTACAGAGACGCAAAACAATTTGCCAAATTAAGTAGAATGGAACATAGGCTTCCGAACATAGTTAACTAGGCATATTTACCTCACGCTCGCTTTTTCAAAGGCTCGCATTCACCTGGGTTATAGTTCCAAACACCTTAGTTGTTGAACCCAGTAAATATATGGATCCCCAAATATGGATGCCCAAATAAATCTCCAAAACTATAGTAAAAGTGCAACTAACCAGGATTTGAAAAGATCGCCGAGCGCCTTGTGCATGTCCATCTACACACAAGAATTTCTATATTAGTATAACATATGGCAAAAGGGTAGATAGAAATTTGGATTGAGTGTGTACCTGGCTACTGCAGATCAATTTTGTGAAGTATGGATAAAACCTAGATAGATGTCGTTTAAAGACCCTAATATTTATTATATTTTGAACGTGAAGTATAAAAATCACCATTTCAAATCACATAGAGCACTAGAATAATCAAAGAGAATGGGTTTCAGTACCTTCACAATAACAGAATGCAAGCTAAGGGAACAGTGAGCTTCTCTCCAGCTTCAAGATTCACTGCATCTTTTACAATTGCTATTAGTGATGACAATAACAGTTAGGGTACTCACACCTCTCAAATTCTACGAAATATATTATTATGTTTATCACTATATTATTATGTTTATCACTATAGGATTTTATGTCTGATGTCAATGGTGCTAGAACTAACAACGATTGAACACGGTTTGCAGCATCATTGTATTTATTGTAATACTATAACTCTCACCTTGGTGACATCTTAAATGAGGCAGGACTGTAAGGCAAACAGAGAACAAATGCCACCTTCTTCAGAAGTCCTGGCAAGTACGGGTTATCTACGTACTGCGGAGAATAAAGAAACATGTCAGTAAGTGTACATTTTGCATGGAAACACCATCAACAATGGCGATTTGAGGCTTACGGCTGTGTCAAGTTTGAGTTGAAAAAAATGTTCTAGATAGTTTACAAAGGAGATTGGATCATCTGCAATAAAGATATTGGGGAAGAAACAAACTCACCTGTCATATCTTGTCAGCCCAGTCTCTACTCCGAGGACCTGCATCTCTATTTCGTGACTGCAAAATGTAAAGTGCTCGAAACCTCTACTTCCATGACAAAAATCATGACTGTATTTCGTCGACAGTTTTAAGAGTAGTATCTGGCTCTTAGCATTATTTAATAGGCTGAACTGAAGCTTCCCACAAAGGCTATTTTGAAGGAGAAAACACAGAAGATGTTTTTATTGGCCTGATGACAAACAACTATATCTGTAGAAGTTATAGGCATCAGAAAATCTCGTAACAGATGAGGTCTTCAAGTGCGACTTCACAAATCTGAAGAAATGAGCCATTCCTTTGTGGACCATATGCCTCTTGGAATCATCCAAAACCAATTGCTGCAGACAATTTGCACAGCAAGAAATTGAACACAAAAAATCCTTTTGGCATGGGCAAACATGCATTACATCTCAGAGCCGCAATTCCCATTTGGATTCTCTTATTAAAGGTGCACATATTTGCATCATCTCTTATGCACTATGCAGATAATTTGGACAACATTGCTTGGACATCAAACATCAAACGAGGCACACACCATAGTCTCTTCCCAATACAGACAATACAAATGATAGAAGGACGCAATCATTGTAGCTCACAAGACTAGCATTATATAACTATGTGCAAATAGTTCTGAACATGTATTTAGTACCCAGTAACAGAAGACATGCCCAAGATGAGAGCTCCAGCATGTCACATATCCCATAACATGCAGGTATGCCCACTGCATGTCATTCACATTGCCAATGTCATTCTCAGTCTCAATCTCAAATGCATTCTCATTCTCATTCTCGCTCGCGCTTCTCGCTCGCTCGCTCGCCTCGCTTCGCTCTCGCTCGCTCGCTCGCTCGCTTCTCATCCGTGATCCTCATTCTCGCCGGGTTTCCATTCTCCATCAAATGTTCATTTTCACGCCATGCAAATTTTCATTCTCACCAAACTGTTACTCGATTCTCATTCTCTCATCCTACTGCATTGGGATTCATACTTAAGAACCCAAAGAAAGAATGATAGGTTTATCTTAGATTGGCAAATGAAGATTTACCTAAACCGCTTTTTCCAATAACAATGGACCAAAGAGGAGCTTTAGTTGTCAACTCGAATGGAGAGGACACGCTTGCCTTCCTGACATTGTAAAGTGATCCCTTGTGGTCTTGCCCAACCAAGGGATATAGCTTTCACGTATAAGCTTCCTCGAAAATAGTCACACAAAAAGTATCCGCTCGTGGTCGCAAATAGCAAATAACTTGTCCATGCATGTAATGGAGTGCACCAAAACCCGAATAGCTTGATTTGCAAATAAAAAGAATGGTGTTTTTCCCCGCTTACCGTGAAGCAAATGATGGTATTCCAACAATAATAACAATAACACTCATAATAATGTAAATGAATGCTTTTCCCAGCTTGAAGTATTGTCTTCTTTGATGGCTGCTTGAGTCGCCAACAAAGCCATATAGAGGATCTGCAACTTTGTCTATTATTAGCGCGTAAGCACTCCTACGTAAGGTATTGAGATCACAATCAAATTGCAATATCAAATGCCCCGGTGTTTCTTGAAAAGCAAAACAGATTTGATCGAATCGAATAAGATGATACAACAATGACATTTAGCCGAAGATTATCTAAAAGTTTTGGTCCTCTGCCTTTGTCTACATTATATTCACCTTAGCATTCATTCTATGTTATGCTAATTGTATACCCTAAAGCTGAAATAGTGGAAAGACCTAGAGTTCTGGATGGAGGGAGCTTTTGGAGGATACGAGGCATGCATCGGTCCATTCTTTTACCCAAAATCAGTCATTGTTAATCCACTAAGAATGGAGAATGAAACAGGTCAAAACAAAAAAGCTCGTTCCCAAAACCAACTAGTCTTACTGGCCTTGGTGGATTGTAGTTTCTTATATTTTCTATGCTCAGATTTCACAGTTGATTATAATTTGCTATCGTATTAGCAGCTGTGAACCACATACCTGGTTCGGCCACAGAGGATTGAAATGCATATTCCGGAACAGCAGATCGGAATGCATATTCCGGCTACATGATAGTTGGTAACTTCCAAATGTTGTAACTGGGCTGCTGGCAAGCAAAAATTTGCATGTTACTATGTATGAGGGACGATGGAATGCATGCTTCCGGTTATCCGGTTTTGCACAAAGAAACGGGCAACAAACATGACCGAATTTACAACTTTACAAAGACGTTTGAGTAGTTTTCTGGCATATTCTAGGCATATGCTAGCATATACCATGAATATGCCAAAAACCCACATAAACAAGGGATTGCCCCTCTAGGGGCAACCCAAAAAACTGTCTTTTTCATCAATTTTATAGGGCGTAAATCTGCCATATTTTCTTCCCATATTTTTTCGGAATGACGGATCTTCCCATATTTTCTGGAGAGCACGATGTGTGAGAATCCATGGAATATATTGTTATGGACTTAAATATTGCGCTCACACTATCTCCGCCCTATTTGGGTTAGAAAACCTAGAAATACGGAAACCCTTCCGGATTTTCTAAAAACCCGGAAGGGTTTCCTATTCTTGAAGCCCGGAAGGGTTTCCGCTTGAAATAAAGTTTTGAGGGGTCGCGATCCACCACTAATCAATATGAGCAATTCAATTGGTGCGGCTGTTTCATTTTTCGAAGAAAGATTTCCGTTCATAGCTATTCATCCCGTGTTCTCCTACGATTCCACACCAAGCATGCAATCCACATCTGTTTCTTTGAATCGGACGGGTTTCTCATTGTCAAATAGGTAAATAATTGATGTTTCTCTTAGTTTTTTGGATTTTCTGGTGGACTATGATGCCCCCTTTTTTTATTCATTCGTCTACTTTTGATGGTTATCGATGGCATGGTCTCGATGGCATGGCGCTGACACAAATATGATTTAGCCCCTTATGCATTTTCTTATGCGAGCGCAACTGATTGTTATAGCCATGGTGAGGTTCTTCTGGTTTTGCATACCAATACAGCTCAAGCTTGGGCGCATGAGGCCTCAGATAACTGTAAGAGTTTTTTATTGTTGTCTTTGCAACTCCTGCAACTGCAGAAGTTTCTTTCATCGATTTCTTATTCTCTGATAGCAGATAAACCATATGAATTGTAGTTGCAGAAATCGAAATGGGGCATTATAATCATAGCAGAGCGGTGGATCAGATGATTTTTGCAGTACCATCACCATGGGCAGGTTGGAAAATTTCTTTCTTTGATTGAATTTGTTGCTTGAAGTTCAATGATGATGATGGTTATGGCAGAGAACCGTGGTGTTCTTGACGTGGCAAATTTGCTAAAACATTCTATTTATGGACTGCAAGAGGACAAATTCCTGTTTGCATGTTTCAATCAGCTATACAAGATGCATCCTGAGATATTTAATACAAGGTATGTGTTTCTGTTGCTCCCATGGAAGTTGTTTTTTGCTGTATGCAAAAAAAAAGAAGAAGCTAAAGTCAGATTGGCAGGGCAGTGGTATTGTCGGCTGGTTTGCCCATGGCTTGAGAAAATGGCCAGCGTACTCTTTGTTGTTTATTTTCAGGCTAGCGTACTCTTTGCTGATCGTGTAAGCGAATGCAAGAAAGTAGAGTTCTCAGCAGAGGTTTTAGTAGTTAGCATTGATTTAGACTCAATTTTGTTAGTGCAAAAGCCCCTTTTCATCTTCTAGACCCTGACCTTAGTTAGTTATAGAGTTAGTTCTAGCAAGACGCAGCCCATTATTGAATCTTGTTCTTTGCATCATGCTACAATGATGGCAGTCCTGTATTATTTTGATCACAATGTAGCTTCTGATGCTGCAGCAAAGAAGCCAGGCACAACAAGTTTCTGCATGTTCTAACTGGCTATGGCGAGGTCCTGCAGAGTTCAGAATTACAGTTGCTTGAATTATACTACTTTTGTCTCCTTTCCAGCAAGTTTTTGCCAAACGTCCTGGATATTATGAGGCAGTCAAAGAAGTAAGTATTTTAGATGCCATATGAGTACTCCAAGTGCAATTTTATCAGCATGTGAAAGATCTAAACTATAATGAAGTATGTATTCAATGTCATTGACCCTTGGTGAAGATTATGTGTGCCATAAAATGTGGTCTGTTTCTTTGGACGTTCTGAGCTATTTGATTTTAATTGTCAACACTTTAAAAGTTTGTCACTTTAAACTTTAGTATTAGAGATTTGAAACTAATATGCCAAGTCAACAAAAATGCTATCAATGTTGCATTGTTGACAAGGACTCAGTGACATGTACTGTAACATGTATTGTATCGTGATGTTGTATTCAGCTTACAACTCAAACCAATGCTGCTTCCTTTCAAAATTCTCTTGCAAATTTCCTCCCTTCGATGATCATAATATGACCTGAGCATTGCCATTATTTATTCATATAAATTTATATGTGTGCGCACACTCATGTTGCATAGAGTTGCAATTAGATTATAACAAGAACTTCATAACTTCATGCCATACCATTTACGAACAACTTGAACTATTACAGGATTGGAATGACACTACAAAAGTTAAATTCCCTTCAACATGCTTGGCCAATAACGTATGGCATCATTTTATGACATTGTACATGCATGGCAGTTTAATACACGAGATTCTAAAACTTCAATATCTTTGCACGCCTTCAATTCAATTCAATTTTAAGCTTTGATAACAAAATAATTTGACCGAAAGAACCATGACCTAAAACTAGGACTTCCCATAATTTGTACCTTACAAGAAGTTCCATGTTATGTTACGTGCCAGAATTTTTGAGATCATGTTATATTGCGTGTTAAGTTAAAGCTGGTCTCAACTCTTAGTTAATGTTACCCCATGGAGTTTCTAACTGCATGTGGAAACCTAACCTGTTTTCCTCCTCCTGTGGAAACCCTTCCTATTTTCCTCCTCCCGTGGAAACCCTTCCCAATTTCCATCATGCAAGGAAATCGGGAAGGGTTTCCACTCAAAATTTGAATTTTGAGTGACGTGCGCTCGATGGACGTGCCCCCAATGCCCGGGCCCCGGGTTGAAAGGCGTGAGCCATAAAGGCTCACGTGTGTAAATATTTTGAAAAAAAATAATTTTGTGGAAACCCTTCCGGATTTCCATGGAAACCCTTCCGGATTTCCATGGAAACCCTTCTGAATTTTCCAATATGGAAACCCTTCCGGCTTTCCATGGAAACCCTTCCGGTCGGGTTTTATTGAAAACCGGAAGGGTTTCCATGGAAAGCCGGAAGGGTTTCCTTGGAAACCCGGAAGGGTTTCCATGGGAGGCCAACCCAAATCAGGCGTACTTAAAACCATCGTAAATATTGGGTACGACCCACGTGTTTTGATTGGAGATAATTTCAAAGTCAAGTGAGTTGGTCATTATCGACCAAGGTTGATACTTGCCTTACGTCTTTGACGAAATGGGCAAATGCAAATCTCGTCAATAAGAAAATTCCATGTCAAAGACTCATTCCGTGTTAGATTTCATTTGAATAGCAAATAATAATTAATTTGCTCACATACAAGAAACTAAATCCTACAAGTCAATAAGGATGAATTCATTCAATTGACAAAATGGGCTCCTAATATGCTATCTGCTGTAATATTTTTTGGCTACTAGTTGGCAAATAAGGATGCCTTCGTTGGATCTTGAGCTTCTTCTCAACCGGAAGGGTTTCCATGGAAAGCCGGAAGGGTTTCCTTGGAAACCCGGAAGGGTTTCCATGGGAGGCCAACCCAAATCGGGCATACTTAAAACCATCGTAAATATTGGGTACGACCCACGTGTTTTGAATGGAGATAATTTCAAAGTCAAGTGAGTTGGTCATTATGTACGACCAAGGTTGATACTTGAATTACGTCTTTGACGAAATGGGCAAATGCAAATCTCGTCAATAAGAAAATTCCATGTCAAAGACTCATTCCGTGTTAGATTTCATTTGAATAGCAAATAATAATTCAATTTGCTCACATACAAGAAACTAAATCCTACAAGTCAATAAGGATGAATTCATTCAATTGACAAAATGGGCTCCTAATATGCTATCTGCTGTAATATTTTTGGCTACTAGTTGGCAGTCAAGGATGCCTTCGTTGGATCTTGAGCTTCTTCTCAAGTCTTATAGGCCTATTTGCAAATAAAAATAAGGAAAAACTTTGCCAAGCTTAACTTTGCTAGTGTCTTGGAGGAGATATTCCAAGTATATTAAGGAATTTTTGTGGTCTACATCTACTTTTTCCAAGCATGACTCTCCATTATAGAAGGAGAATTTTGCCTCAGTCGAAGAATACGGACCACGCCATAATCTTCCTATCGTGTTGTGATGTGGTAACCGAATCAAATTTGCCTCATCAGGTGGTAAACCAAATGAAATTTGCCTCACATGGGAAAATTAGGGGACCGTCATATATGTTCCTATAGGATGTTCAAGTATCTCTTGGGAGTCCCAAGAGATACTTGAACATCCTATTGGACATTTAGGCGACCGTTATATATCCCTATAGGATGCTGCCAGGCAATCAAAGTCGTCGCATCATTAAATTTTTTCCTAATTGGCTAGAATCCTCTAGTATATAATACTTAGCAACCTTTATTTTTTTATAATTAATTAGAATCTTCTATGTATATCAGATCTAGCAACTTGGTTCGGGAAATTTCCCACTATTGTGTGGCATTG
The DNA here is from genome assembly GCA_021234155.1 of Isoetes taiwanensis. Classification (NCBI taxonomy): domain Eukaryota; kingdom Viridiplantae; phylum Streptophyta; class Lycopodiopsida; order Isoetales; family Isoetaceae; genus Isoetes; species Isoetes taiwanensis. Next base: position 5,023,757 of record JAJEKV010000044.1, on the reverse strand, counting down.
AAATTTCACACTACATTTTAGAAACAGCAGGAATTTTTCCTGCCAAAAACAATTATTTTCCTTGGTACTGGTACTTCCAGTAGGAATGGAAGAATATGTAGGTGCTATAGGGGAGTTAAATCCAGCAGGAAATTTGCCGATTGTGCCCAAAAAAAACCTTTGTAATTTAAACCATGACAAACCCAGGCATCAAATTTGCCTCATTATTTTGTGATTGGCTAGAATCTACCATCACATCTGCTTTTCCCAAGCACGACTCTCCATTTTTGAAAGGAAATTTTGCCCCAGTCCAAGAATACGGACCACACCATAATCTTCCTATCGTCGGAAACTTGCCTGTAAGTCCGGTTTTGCATCCTTATTCTACATGCATATGCATTTTTTTAACTATATGAAATCATCGAGTGTAGGCCTCTTTGGGTGGACAGTTGGTTTATGTTGCTCCCAATCCTAAGTTTAAACCTGTTTCTCGTTACCACTGGTAAGCTTTTGAGCTTCTTCCATCATAGTATGCGTGCTGATGTAGCTGTTCATGTTCCTTTACAGGGCAGACGGAGATGGGTATGCGCAATACATTACCTTCATTTAGTATCTGCTTTAATTTATGCCACAATGGTAAGCTAACTTGCTGAACAAATTTCTGGATCAGGATGCTGCATGGTTTGAGGATAAAAAATGGAACAGCAACATATGTTTCACGTTATGTAAAAACTTCCAAGCTTTTACAAGAAGAACGTTATGGAGCGGCCAAGTTCCCGAAGGTGCGTGGGTTTTTATACTGCACCAATGGAGAAAGATATGTGAATGCATACATCTGTCATGTCAGAAGCCCTTCAGAATTCCTGCCTTGAGTTGAAGGGGCTATTTTCCTAAAAGCAGGAGTCTGGGGGTTCTTACGAGATGATCTATAAGAAATAGAATGAGAGCAATATGCATATTCATATTAGGGGAAGCAGAATTTTGTCAAGCAATATTTTGCCATAATTTTCATAAGCATGTGGTCTCATTGCTCTACTTACTGCTTTCTACAGGTGGGGGATTTCGGAGGAGATTGGCTTGGTTTTCTTCTTGTAATTGTCTATGTTCTTCGAGTCCAGCTGGATCTGTTGGATGAATCGAATGGGTTTGGATCTGGTTAGTTCCTTTTCCTCAAGTCCTGCATAAAATATTTATATTTTGAGTCAGTGACAGAAACCATTCTTTATTATTCAGGCAACACTGGACTGGCTTATCACAATAAGAGACTTATGGTCTTACATGAAACAGACAAGCCTTGTGAGTAATTCTAGTGAGGTCCTGACAGAATGTTCTTAGATGGCATATTTATAAGTTCTGAGGATGCAATGCACAATATCGTTTTGGTTGTGAATAACATGGAAGGCTTTCAAAAAAATAAGATGCCTGTGAAGGATGAAATGCTTCATCAAATAGTTATATGTTAAAACTAGATAGCACATTTTGCGTTTGTTAGCTTTTAACTTTACTGTTTATTCTGTTGTGAAGTTTAGGAGGCTAACTAGTTCTGCAATATATCTATGTCTTAGTGTAGACCAGACACAAATCGCATGAAAGGGATATTTGAAGATGTGATTGGGTTTAATGCTAAGCATGCATACATCAAATGGCTCTTACATTATCATCATTATTGGGTTTTCCAGATGTGATTCAAGCGTTTGATGATGGTAATCTTGAAACGGTGGGTCGCCTAGACTATGACAATAAGTTGAGCCATTCATTTACTGCCCATCCGAAGGTTGATCCTGTCACAGGTGAAGAATTGTCTCTTACTGTTTTGGTTGCATATAAAATCACATAGAACATTTTATAACATGAATAGTGAAGGTTCTGCAGGTGAGATGTTCTTTTTTGGCTACCAGCTAGACGTTCCTTCTGCCACTTATCGGGTTGTGTCAAAGGAAGGAGTTATTGAAAGCCCAGTCCTTATAACCCTGTCAAGCCCTGGGGTGATGCATGACTTTGCAATAACGGAGAATTACGTAATCTTTATGGATCTTCCTTTGACCATAAACATGAAGGTATAGTTTGATTTGAATGACAAGTTTTAGACAAAGTGTTGTTTGAACACAGTTCATGCGAAGCTCCTTCACCATATTGAATGAACCAATGAAAATTGCTTTCTTCATTGATACCAAATAAGAATTGTTGAATCATTTGCCATAATAAAACCCTTGTCTTTGCAGAATTTTATTATGGGAAGGTCCATGTTTATGTTTGATTTGACAAAGAATGCTCGTTTTGGGATACTGCCTCGTTATGCGTCTGAAGAAAATGGTATCCGCTGGTTTCAGCTTCCTTGTTGTTACGTAATCCATACAGGTATATTGATTAGTTCATACAGGTATATTCATTTGATTATTTAGAAAGTAGAGATACCAGCTAGTAGCTAGAGAATGATGTAAGTGAACTGCTTCCTAGCTATGTATTGCAGAAGTCCAACAGGCATTTGTCTAAGATAATATGGCATATATATGTGCGTAACATCATATCGTATATTATGTCAACTCCTTTTTCATAGTTGTTAGTTCCTTGAAAAAGGTTCAAACGGTTGTCAGAATAAGTAAAGTTGTGTGATTGGTTCTCGTGGATGATTGAGGACAATAAAGTTGAACTGTGTAATAGTTAATATTGAGAAAATGATCTTAAATGTTGTCCAATGGCAAGATCCTAGTAATGATTTCAATTGAACCAGCAAACGCATGGGAAGAGGGCGATGAAGTTCTTCTATATGCATCTCGAATACCTGAATTCAGCATTGACTTCGAAACTTATAGAGAAACATATAAAGAAAACCAAAAAGGTTACGCTAGCGAATTGTAAGAATATAACACCTTGGTTCTTCTGAATAGGCAACTATAATTAAGCTGTTTGTCCGTGCTTCAGGTATGAGTTTCGTTTCAATTTAAAGAATGGACGTGCATCACAGAAACAACTATCTCAAAGGGTTGTGGAGTTCCCATGCATTAATGAGAGCTATATAGGAAGGTTAGTAATTTTGTTGATATGAGCCCCTTTTATACCAGAAGACAAGAAAAACAAAAGTACTAACATGTGACTTGAATTTACTAAAGGATTATTCAATTCTAAAGCTAGAATTATGCTTCAGGAAACAACGTTATATCTACACATCCCTTTACGATGGGCCGTTTATGAAAAGCACTGGTTTGGCAAAGTTTGACCTTGAAAAGAGACCCGAGGAAATTATGTCAAGTACGTATTCATATGGACATGGTCGTTATGGTTCCCATGCTGTATTTGTACCAAAGTCTCGGGCCAAGGATATAGATGAAGACGAGGGATACCTGGTATCTTTTGTCTATGATGAAGTTTCAGAGTAAGCGCCATTCTATTCTTTGCATACATGTTAAAATTTCTACTTTTTATTTTATTTTATTTTGTTGTTTATGCTGATGCTCTAGTTGCAGAAAATCGGAGGTGGTGGTAGTTGACGCAAAGACCATGCATTCTAATCCTGTAGCAATAATACCTCTTCCTCAAAGAGTTCCATATGGTTTCCATCCAATTTTTCTACATGAGGTATGACTGCATATACATATTGTTGAATATTATTGCCTCGTTTAATGTACTTGAACAACTACTCAAAAGAACCTTGTTCCTCATGACAATTAACTACAAAATGCACAAACAACCTCAACACAACTCATCTTTTGCAAAAAACGAATTAATCTAATTGGAACAAGTTGATCATCTTTTAGATCATGCAAGTTATCCTTGTGTATTTCGTATGCTTATAATGGTAATCGAGAAAAGCATAAGGTGATCCCTTACAAGGTTTTTCTAGAGACCAAGTGTGTTGTAGGAAACACTAGTTAAAAGATCACTATCAATAGGGTCTTCTCTTTAGCTGCTAAATACCTACAACTTGGCCCTTAGGACCACCTGGATTACGCAATGGTTAAATAAACCAAGAGGATTTGAACTTTTATATTTCCACATCAGTATAAAACCACAAACCACACATAAGATAAGAACATTTGAATTTGCAAAATTCTTTGCACACACAAAAACACACACGCTCCGCTCCTTGGGAATGTTACAATTTTCTTTCAAGAGTTTGCAAGTCAAAGGAATGATACTCAATGAATACCACACCCCTCTCACCATACTCAATAGAAACACAAGTCTTTTTAAGATACATCTCTTTCATCTCTCCTTACATGTTATCAAGTTTTAGTCTCATGATTCTTAGGTGTTATTTTATGCCCATTTTGATAAAGTTTTATTCTGCAGGAGCAACTAATGGAGAGTATAGTTAACCTTGAGAGATAAAGTAATAGAGTAATAGATGAACTGGCATTGTATGGAAACTTATTGGGTCATTTTTGTATTACCAAATATATTTTTATTGAGTTGAAATTTTTTTGTATGTTTTGAGTGAGAAAAAACTTTTGTGACCCCCTACTATCCTCCACAAAACTTTAGGAATAGAGTGATTATTCCTACATAAATATTTACATTGTGTAGGTACATGATATCACGTGGCATACACATGTAATCTTTACTTTTTAGGTAATGTATTTGATCCTTAAAAAAAGGGGGGGAACCAGGAATAGAGTTATGAACTAAAAAGGGGAAGTAAATGGAGTGCGGAAAATCCACCTTTGGATTCTTTAAAGAATGATAGACTGCCTTATAAAAACCCTTTAGCAGTTAAAGCAATACCTTGCTTTTCAATATTAATAACACACAGGTTACCATACTTCTTTTTCTTTGAAGCACTCTGTCATAGAAACAGGGTCCAACATCTTTATTTGGCCACAAGACATAAATCTGCCAATGATGCTGAGGAAACTTTCCTAGGAGCCAAGATGATAGAAAGATTGGTAGACTTGTGAGGCGGAGATCACAAAGTTGGCGATAACGGCTCTCCCACTCTTAAAAAGGTTTTTGGAATTGAGGCTATCAACCTTCTTCTGAAACTTCTCAATAATACCCTCCCAAAGGTCAGAGAGACTGCTTCTGATAGCATAAGATATTCTTTGAATTTTAGATTTAGAAGTAGGAAGATCATACTTAGCCTAGTAGGGCAGTTGTCTGATCTCCCTGTATTTGATCTTTGGCCAAAACCTTAGACTTTATAGGATTAATTTTCCATCCTGAAGCATCTCCAAATCTTCAAGAATGGCTCCGAGTATTGATAATCGATTGTGCATCCATGAAGACCAGAAAAAAAATGCATCATCTAAGAATTTGATCTTCCCCGAGAATTCTCCAGGAGATTGTCCTTGGATAAGGTTAGTACTTTTGGCAATATCCAGTTTGATATGTAGAGCCTCCGAAAATGATTAAGAATGGAAAGGAGGCCAGGCAACACCCTTGCTTAGCCCGCTTTTTAAGGGAAAAAAGGGACTACATTTCTCATTTATGAGAACTACTGATCTAACATTCTATAAAATACTCTGAAAAGAATAATTACCCCATTTGAGAAGCCAAGCACTTTACAACATCAAAAAAGAAAGTAGGATTGACCACGCTTTCGTAAAACATTCACTTGGCAAACCGTCAATTCCAGAGGTCTTCCCATTGTCCATACTCTCAACAACCTGAAATAACTCAAGATTGACAAAAGGTTTAGAACGATTAGAATTCTCCATTACTATCCATCAACAGCCATCAGCAGTCACCACGACCTTCTTTTGCAAACCTATCTATTACTGGTTGTCTAGTATCATAATTACCACAAAGGTTTTCTCTTTAAAAACCTTACAAGGCAGAGATTCTGTAATCCTAGTAGTACTGGTTGTACTACCAGTTATATGGTTCGATGGCCTTTTGATCTTCGTGGACTATAAGAAATCTATTCTATCCTATTGTAAATTATTAACCTTGGCTTGAAATTGATAGACTTGTCCAAATAACAGTGTAAATTGAAATGCAATAATTTGCGCCAAAATGTAAAAGGAATCTTTGAAAGATTTCGTTAAAGTGTTGGAAAAAATCCATTTTCGAGGTTTGATCGTGAGTGACAATTTGAACATTTTAGGCACCATTTTTTAGGAGGTAATTGAACGTAGCTTCTTGATACCTCTTATTAGTCCCCTACTTTGGTATGAAAATAGTAACATTTTTGAAGACTAGAAAGAAATAGACAATGAAAAAAAAAGAAGGCCTTTACTAGAGCAATAAAAAGGTGTTGCATTTAAAGTTTTTGAAATCTCTACAAAATTATGAACAAAATTGTAGAAAATGCAACACATTTCATATTGCCTCGTCATCGAAGTTTTTTCTATTTACATCTTTGTCTTATCGAAAAACTTACATTTTGCAAATATATCGAGGCATCTCATGCTTTGACTCGTTTAGGCCGTGATCATCGGGGGCTCTCATCCTCTCGCTCACTCTCAAACCGGATGTACTTGAACGATCTCACCGCCTACCAATGAATCTTCATCATCATCTTTGGCAACTTCTTTTGGTGCTTTATCTAATCTACATGCTGACCTTAGTAACGTTTGAGTCACAACAAGCAACTTGTTAGCAGTAGTTAGAACAAGTCATATGCAAGCAGTTTCACTTCAACCAGGTCTATGGTACCAATGTTTGCTTTAGTCTTTGCTCCCTTTCCCACTCCAGCTTTTACCATCTCCATACTATGACTCCTATTAAATGCATTGGCCTCGCTTGTTCTCATCCAATGCACTTTTAGTTGCATAGGAATTCTATTCTTTCATGTTACTTCCAGTACTTTAGCCAACCAAAATGGCTTCCCAGACTCATCATCATCAGTCAGGACAACAACAAGCATTCCTTTCTGAATCTTAGAGACAGATCCAGAAACTCGGGCAACTTAGTGTGTCGTGCATCTAGAGCTATTATACATGACTCTGTCATCTTCATCTCAGCTAGACTCCAATTGCACTTGTTCCTCTTGATTCTCAACTTGTACAAGCATAGTTTGCCTGTTGGCCAGTTGAAGACAATAGGTTTTCGGCCTTGTGACACGCCATGTAATAGCTCATGTTACTGAGCAAAAAGTTGTGGCCACCATAAAGCATCTACTTCCCAAAATGGTTAGAGCATGATTCTATGCTTGTTTCAATGCAATCCAATGACTTGTTTGAGTCAAATGCTCTTTCTTCCCTTTTACTCTTTGTGACTTATTTCAACCTTTTTAAAGGCATTTTCTCTACAGAGAGCTTGAATCTACAACCTGCTATCTCATGCATACGTTAAACAATATTCATACTAACTATAATCTGAACAAATGACCAGTACTACCACATAAGAGTTACAGTGAATACTATTCTGCACCCTCAATTTTTGTTAAAGAATCAAATCAAGTAGTTTGTCCATGTCAGTATCTGATGTCTTGGATGCTCGTGTTATCTTAGCCATAACCTGGATATAAGCCCTAATTAAAATCAAGATGCACATCTTTTACTAATACTACTCATCTTTTAAGACTGTAAAGTAATAAAAGATGTAAGCCATATAAAAGTCAAGAACTGTTATATTGCATGCCATGTTGCCGCAATGCTCAACTCAGCTATTAAATATACCAATGGAGAAGTTTCCAACACGTTTTCTATACCAATGGAGAAGTTTCCAACATGTTTTTCGCTGCTAACATTAAAAGCTCTAATATTGTACTTTATCCAACTGTCAAGAAAGTTGCTATACACAATTTTTGTTCTCAAATTGTTTACCAAGCTCATCTAAAATAGATGCAGATGCCATCTTTATCATTTATTCTTGCTGGCTATAATAATTCTCTCGCCAGAAAAAGAATAAAACCCAAGAAAAAGGTGCAAGAACGCTAGTTGCCAAAAAGAAAAAATTGTTTGATGCTTCTTGTATAGATTGAAAGAATACATGCCTTAAATATGTTGGCTTGCGAAAATTAACCTACTTAGGCACTGCTAATCCATACTAATCTATGTTTGATAGCCATGTATAGCAGTTGGTTACCTACTAAATCTCCTCCAATACCTTGGACAAATATTTTGATACGCATTGAGTTCAAAATTGCTTGCTTCATAGTGTGCATTGGTGGAATGGTTGCGTGCAGAGGGCCCTTAAAATCCTTGCCTTCTGAACAATTTAATTGGCATGATGTCGCCATAGTTGTTCAGCAAATGGAAGAAGATAAATCCTACACAAAGGAGATTAGGCAGAATGAAAATACGAAAATATGCACTCCAATACATCTGAAATTCTTTATTGCAAATTTCACATACGAATCTGTTCGTGGCCATAGATGCCTCTAGCGAGAATGTCAGGATCTGTAGACAAATAATGCCAACACTGAGACAATAACAATAAAGTGGAATGGAGTGAAATTTGTAGATAAGATTTGAAGTTCTTACCTCGCATTCCAGAAAGACAGATTTCTTTTTCGCTTGGCAGGATTAACGCTAGAACTGGCTTCGCCAGATGCCATTGTTAAAATAGATAGAGGCATGCTGGTGGATTCCCCCTCAAACTTGAAAGACCTACTGCTGCTGAAATCAGTTTTAGAACTACCCTTTGCTCTTACTTCTTGACTGTGCAATTCAATATCTTACCGGCGAACCCCTTAAAGATCGGACTAAGACGCTCTAACCATCGACATCTATATTTTAAGCCGCCAAACACCAAAACCATGCTTCATAATGGAAAGAAGATTGGAATCGACATTGAAAGATTCAAGAAGTCAAAAACACCTGTTTTAGAGAACAAATTTGTGGAGACAAAAATCGTGGGCAAAGTAGATAATAGAGGATTTGCAACCGGGCTCTGCTTCGTGTTCAAGCAAATTAGAGTTATGTCGCGTGACCTAAAAGAAGTTTAATGAAGCTCATAAACATGAATCTTGGGCCCGATCTTGGAAGGAAACACGCTTTTGATTGATCGAAGTCGCCTCTTTCTTGAGCATCGACCCGAGTTAAAGCTGCTATAAATCCATAGACAAAGCTTAAATTGGAGACACATAAATCTGATTCTAAAAGGTCTATATCTTGACCAAGCAAATGAGGGCGTGTTTTTACGCTATATCATCAACCGCCTTGATTGAACATAGGAGCGAGTTTGGTGAGGGGCGGAGAGATTACCTATAGAATTGGAAATAGTTCCCGAAAGTATCTTTTGTTTGCTAGAGAAATCATGCAACACTACTACCATCCACGGGTTTTCCACAGTTTTCACGCCATTTATGATTGACCAATGCAAAGATCGATCGAAAAAATCAAAACTCCATCTGCATACAATTTAGAAGTCGATCCCCGACTTCCTATACACCAAACCCTAATCCATCGGCCCGCCGAATCGCGAATCGAAGTGAAATAGTGTTGGTCATCCATACTATTTCTTAATCAAAGGATTAGAGTTGGATGTTGGCCATTGGCGCCCTTGCTTTTCGTTAAGCCGCTTTATAGGAAGAAGAACTGCCAAGCATAGCGAGCTTTGCACAACCTATACTTCACGGCAACCTAGCGAGCTTAGAGCTTTTGCTACCTTAACAACCCAAACAGCAACCTCTAGAAAAAAAAACGCTTCCCTCGTTTAAAGAGATTAGAAGTTAGAACTAATAATGCTTTTCTCGTTTGAGAGAGTAGGTTTCCCAATTAATGAGACCGAGAGCTTTTTTTTTTTTTTTTTGGGTTGAAACGTTAATGGCCGTTGGATTGGGTTTTGTGGACAATGGTCTACATTATTGACGGCGGATTTGGGACCAATGAAATTGGAAGTGTACTTGTACTTGAAGATGCATGGATGCAAGGCCATAGTTCTTGTCCATATTCGTGGAACGGCATGCCGAAAGCAGCCAAGGGTCTCATACTAGCTTGTACTTGAAGATGCATGGATGCAAGGCCATAGTTCTTTCTCAGTATTTTGTGGGAGCCGGCATGCCGAAAGCGACCCAAGGGTCCGGCGAAGGTGACAGCAGGTATGTTCCGGTCTATGTCAATGCTATGCTAAAAAACTTGCTAGAGGTATTAGATCTAGGCGGGGGCATGCATAAGTGTGTGGGATGAGGAGGGTCGACCTCACGAGAGCGGCCAGAGCTAGAGTGCCCAAGGGCAAAGATGAACTGGGGCCCCAATGATTTCATGAGCCTTCATTCACATCAGGTTTTCCATCGTAGTGGCTTTGTAGAGGTTCCTTCCGAGATGTCGCGTACTGCTACCGAGAGAGCCTCAGCAGCAACCTTAGTATTCTGGCTAATGCATGCGAGGGCTTTGTGCCAACAAGGAAGAGAGGCAGGCCACGAAAGAATATTGGAGTTGTAAGTCGTGAACAAAATGAAAGAGATGAGCTTAAGAAGAGCAGATAGTCGCAAAAGAAGGAGAGCAAGAAGTTGAAACAGATGGAGAAAAAGAGGAGATAGAGGGAGAAGATGGAGGAATGAGAAAAGGTGAAGAGGCAGAAAGAGGAAAAGAAATGCATACAGAAGAAAGAGAAGGAGATGAAGAAGAATTCAGAGAAGGATGGGAAAAGCAATGTGCTCGATGTCAGCGTGACTGTGACAGTAAGTGGCTCTGACATACTTGAAGAACACTATTTGAGAGCATGCAATATTTTAGATTCGAATTGTTTGGCTGGCATTGTGGCAGTCGAGCGTGGCTCTGAGCTTGATCATCTCCATTTGCAATGTGTGTTTCGAGTTCCTTCAATCACGCCTGCAGCTATGAATGTCCGATTGAGGTAAGCTCTTGACTGGACGAATCACCGTCCATCTGATGGTGTCATTCTGTGCAAAGCCTTAAAGGATACTCGTTTGCGTTGCTTCGAGGGGATGCTCGGATACTGTTTAAAAGATGCAGGTAAACTCCATTATAGAAATCATATGAAAGAGGTCTCCCCTGAGCAACTTCAGCATGGCAAGAATCTGTACGCTCTGTACGGAGCTGGCGAGATCAAGCACTGTGTGGTGCTGGATAATAGGAACTTGCTTGGTCGGGCAAGTCATTTTGTCCTATATCATGGGAGATGGCAAAAGACTCCCAGCTTATGCTATACAATCGCTTGAACGCTGTGAACTGGAAAGTTTAACCTTTCTAGTGCCTGGGTTCTCCCTTAGAATTCCGCTCGAATCAGTTATCACAGAGTAGAGGCAGCTTGGAGGCTGACCTTGGATCCACATCATGTCTCCATCAAGGATGTCTTGCGCCAAGGATGTGTGATTTATGGCTGCCGCCATGGGAGGAGCCGATAGAGAAAGTGGGTGAAAGGCCATAGGTACTAAGACGATGCCTTGGCTTGTGCACTAGATAGACTTGATGCCATGTTGGAGGAGGAAGCAAACAAGCAAGATGAAGACGCAGGATGCAAGAGACATTGTTGATTATCCAGTGGGATGAAGAGTACCGCAGCGAAGTTCCTCGCCATGCCTCCTATACACATGGCGCCATCTTTGAAGATTATATCCCTTTAGATATTATAGACCACAGCTTTTGACATTGATAGTAATGAAGTTCTTTAAGATGCTCCTTCTTATGCTCGCAGTAAGCCATATGACCCATTGCTTGAATTTTGTATTGCAAGCTCCCATGTTGAAGGCCCGTGCCTGAAGGTCACTTAAATGCCTTCCAACCTCCATTCTCTACATTTATTCCCTAGATGCACTGAGAGAGGGACTCGGTATTGGAAGAGCTGCAAGCCGCCAATCAATGGTGCTACTTCGATGTTGAATGGATGAAGGTGCAAACTTGGAGTGATGGTACATGGCCTATCTCGTCACTTTGAGCAATGCGTGATATCCTCGGGAGGAAGCCCTAATCGCCATATGGATGACTTCCATGTAGTTGTTCCAAAGGCGAGACGTAAGAGTCTTTAGATGAAGTAAACCATGTAATGCAGCCATGCTTGTGTCTTAAGATGCGCTTCCGAAATGGCCGCCGGCCATCCAAAACACCAAGCTTAACGTGTTGTTTCAATGGTTGGGTGTGCGTATCCTTTGGTGTAAGGTATATGAACTTGTAGTTTTATGTTTTTCCATTTGACGCTGTTGCTTTCGCTTCTAAATGCCAATTGTCATTGGCATCTATATTACTTTAATGTTCACGTTTGTTGTGCACAAGCTTGTGCTATATATTCATCGTTCATATTGTTGTTTTGATCACAAGATGTTCTTGCCTTCTGTTTCAATGCGGTGACATCTTTGTAGTCTGCCAATGCCACATGTATGGACCACGCTTTGTTTGTGAATTGCCAATGATCATTAGCATAGAGGGCTGGGATTTTTTTTAGTTTGCAGAGGGGACCGATTAGATGGAGGGACCGACAGGGGATACCACAATGACGCGATAAGATCCTAAACTCGCTCAAAACAATTCGCCCAATGCACTAATCACAACCCGCTATAATCTCGGCCATTCATCTCAAGACTAATCCACCTCCTAAGCATTAATCACAAATTTCATTTAACCAATGTTAAGTCAGACAAAAATCAAAGAGGGCACTAGATCCCTCTAGAACTTGTGGAAGCTTCTAGAAGAAACAACATTCTAGAATCCTCAAGTGCGATGAAAAAGCCCCGCAGTTTTAATTTTGCCTAATGTACAAACCTTAAACATAGACATAATACAAACAATAATATTTAAGTCGCCTCTTATCTCTTATTACAATTCTTATATTAGAGATAAATTAACTAGTTTCACTATCAAACCATTGTAGTTAGTGTATACCATACCATTTCATCCTCCTCAACATGTAATGGTTTCCTTAGTCTAAACCATTTTATTAATGATTAAATAATTCTAGTTTACTCCCAAAATTTAGTTTTTATCGTTGTTCACACATAAATCAAATTAGACACTCCATTTTTCCAATGTATTTTCAATCTTTAAAACCAACAACAAACATTACAAATGGAAAGGATTCTCCTCGAGGATTTGAACCTCGCTTAAAACCTATCATCCCCACCAATTTTGGGTTTGTTTAAGTTCTTCAAGTGAAATTCTTGGTCCTTATTCTTGAAATGATCATCCAAGTACCACAGTGGCATGATTTCATACGCTATCTTTGTTCATCATTCTCACAACAATGGATTTACGGATCATGCAGCAAACTCACCAAATTTGAATGAAGCACAACTCAACATCAAAACTTCCACACACACACACAATAATCTCTATTGTCATGCGGTGAAAGTATCTTTGATTGAATTGGCGAAAAGCGCGTTGACCTGACCGCAAACACCAAAATCACCCGTCATGCAGTTTTTCCCACCCTTCACCTATGGTGCCACCATAATGCGGATCTGATGCCCCGCCGCTGCCGCCGCTTTCTGCCGCCGCTGCTGCCGCCCGCGCGCCTGCACTTATATTCACCGCCTGCTGCGCCCAAAGAATGAAAGCGACCCTCGCAACTGAACCACTAGACAAACGAATTCAAGAACTTCTAATTTGTGTTTTTCCAAATCTCTTCCTTAACTTTCTATCGCCAAGCAACTCATGAATTTGCGCTTTCGATTTTACTTTACACAAATGTGTATCTAACCATGGTAAAGAAGTGCGATTGATCCGCTCATTGCTGTAGAATTCCAACGAAACCCATTACCCGCAAACAAAACAAAATTTCAATGGGTTTAGGTTCAACCTCAGCGACCCGATTTTGTATCTTCCAGCCGCATGAAATTTTTAAGACCGACTGCTGATTGCCGAATCAAGAAGACTTCCATGCGCGTATGTGTCTGCCACAAACGAGCGCCATCCTCCTCACCTCAATGTACCTCATATCTCATAGCAGTAGTACAATGAAGTTTGGGATACCACCTGGTCAGGCCCTGCAAAACTCAATGGATGAAGGTGAGGCTAGAGTAACGAAGTTTCTATTAGAGCTCAAGTAAAATATACCCTACTTCTGTTGAAGAATGCAGTTAGAAAGATGCAGATTACACTTATTTGAACATCTAATAACTCCGCCAGAAAGCAAAGTGTGATCCACAAGTTCATAGTTAATTTGGGCAAGAAATTGCAAAGAAAGAGTGGTGAGCCTACAGCAAGGTTGTAGCGAACTAAAAGTGTTGCTCCAGCACAAAGGGTGGTATGGTGGCTGCTAGGCATCTCGTCAAACTGCGCGACCAAAGCAGGCGTAAAGGCCAGCTTCAGAGGCACTGTATTAAATTAGTGAGGCCCATAAGGAGCTTTGCATCAGGCCCAACAATTACAATGGCGGAGAACATATCACTGAAAGTCCTATGCAAAGATTTGCAGAAACCCGATGACGAGTGGGCTATAACTGAACTTGAAGCATACCAA
>JAJEKV010000044.1:4779237-4915509 GCA_021234155.1 Isoetes taiwanensis | reverse complement strand
TTATTGTACTTCGTTCAGTTACGTATTGCTGGCAATTTGTTGCAACTTTGTTTCGCTTCAACTATGAGTGATATTTGGCGCACCTTAACAAACTATGGGACGGCGATGGCTACACTCCATATAGGAGGATGGCAATGGCCCAGCCAGGGCAAGAGCGCCTTAATTTCCAAGGCGTGGAACATTTAAACTAGAGGATTCGGCAGCCCGAAAGGGTCATGTGTTTAAGGGCAGACCATCCCTCATGTCGATGATGAGAGTTTTTTGGCGAGTTTGATCTTTAGGGCTAAGCTCCGTGAAAACTTCGTCTTAGAAAAACTACAAGAGCTTTGCAGACCGAGAGCTTCACATTTCTCCCCTGCTTGGGCCTTGAGAAGGCGGGAAGATCTTTGGACCCGGCATAATGGGATTCTCGGTATGCCCCTGCAACAAAGGCCAACTTCTTGCTGTCCTGTTTCCAAACACTAGCCTTTCCTTATTCAGTATGGCGATGGCGGCTATACTTGCGAGGTGGTACGTGAAATCACAGGAAGCTTGAAAGGCGTTTAACATGCATCCGTTGAGCATATGCGACCTTAAAAGATGCAATTGGGACTCTAACTTTCGAGATTCTTCCTTTCTTTTTTCCTTTTGATTTTTTCCTTTACATCTTTCTATTTATCTAAAACAGGGGACTTTCGCGTTGTGTTAAGCTAATCGCGACCGGGATTAGGGTGTCGAGCAGCTAGGGTAGCCGTGGCTATGGCTACGCTTGTTTTTTGCGAACGATGATTCCACCATTCTTACTCTGTCATCTTGTAACCATATCTCATCCCTTGAATCTTAAAAAAAAGTTATCATTCCACATTGTTAAATGAAGCATGGTGCCCCTCGATATGATGAATCATGGTCGTCCCCTCGATATGACGATGGAACCCTCGATATGATGAGCATATTAGAAATTTTGGAAAGCAAAAGTAATCGACAATGGTAACTCGCTCGTTTTTTTTAATTTTCCTTGCTATCAACAGACCTGTTTTTACCGTCGGGCCATGGAGATCCGCTACAAAAAATGCTACGGTTTAACTTGCAAAGATGCATAAAAGCTATGGTCTCTGGCTTTTACCACAGTATATCTGTTTCTTTCATCTAGTAATACTAAGGATTATTTTTCCCAATGCCTTTGTTTACTATAGTAATTCAAAATATGTTTCTTCCTATATATTTTTTTCTCATTCAATAATGCAGAGGATGATCATATTATTTTTCTCAATGCCTTTGTTTTGCTATCAAGAATTCAAAATATTCCTTTGTTTACAATCAGAAATTCGAAACATTCAAAATATATGAAGTTTAACAAATAAAAAATGAATGTATTGACTATTGAATAAGAGCTAAAATAACAACGTTCACAAATTAAAAAAAAAAAACCATATATCCTTTTTATTAAAGAAACAACGTTAGATTGCTTAAAAATATGTATGTTTTTGAAGGAAATAATGCTAGGTTGCTTAAAAACAACATATAGAAACCAAATTCTTACCCTAAAATACCACACTTAAGAAAACCACACATGTTTTCTACACGTAATTATACTTAAAAATTACATCTTTCTACATGTGGATATTTTGCTAAACCACACGTTATTATTTACTAAAAACAACACTTAAAAACAACTACTATTTTCAAAAACCACATTTGGATATTCTGTAAAACCACATGTTATTTTTCTAGTAAAAACAAAAACAACACCAAAAACAATGCATTGAATTTTTTCTCAAAAGGTCATCAATTTTCCATGCATAGACTTTTTACCCAAAACTACACATTGTTTCTAGCATTTTCGAACAAAACAACGGGTGGGCTTTAAGTGTTGTTTTTACAAAAAACAAAAAACTACACATAGAGCTAAATTTGGGGTTAGATGCTAAGATCTAAATCTTAGTTAACGGACTCAAGTCCGTGGAATTCTACCTAAGTCTTCAATAATGCACACAATTCACGATTCCATGAGTTCTATATACCCAAGACTTGAAATAGTTTATTTTGCGAATAACTATACATAGTAATGTATTTCACAAGGAACTATGCCCAGTCCATATCCCTCCTTATCGGACTCTCTTGTGTAAATATCATTATGGAGGAGTACTGATAATTAGTTATCAGTTATCAGTTATCAGTACTATTCCACCCATATAAGTTCGATAAGGTGGTTATCGGTCTTCGCCTCGGCCGATGACCAAAAATCGTGACCTTCGGTTTATGCGTCCTCGACGGGATATTTGTACGTAAGGCCTCGGCCCGCCCGGCCTAGTGGGCCTCGCCTTACGTGCCAAATATCCGGGCTCCTGACGTATAACCCTCACGCATTTTTTTTATCGACTCGCCGGCGATAACCTTACCTTCCCCGCCTCTCCTTTCCCTCCCTCCCATTCTTATTCTCGTTCATGAATGCATTTCAACAAAAGAAAGGGGATAAAAGAAGGGACAATGTTAAATTCATGCATATCATTAATAAGATAACAAACCCTACCTTTTTATGTGCTCCTGAGCGTCCACTCCATTGGTGTCTTCATCCTTTTTGGGCGCTTCTGAACACCACTCGATTGGTGTCTTCATTTTGCCCACAGCGAATTGTTCGATCGATAGTGGTAATTGCCCTCTATATTTTCTCATTTCAAAATGCTTCTAAAAATAGCAAACATTTGAATAATAAGTTCTTGGCATAGACTGCCAAGCCAAGACCGCAGATCGGTCTCAAAGACCTCGTATATCAGAACATTGAATATCGTAACATTGAATCGCCAATGTTCCCGGTGGAGGTGCAAAGGTCGCATAAAATAGAAATCGCGCGTTTACCTAATGTTCCCAAAATGATTGGTGTCTCCAGATCTTTCCAAACAGCCAGACCTTAATTTAAGCTAATGTTACGTTGTTTGGTCAAAAGGATCAAGAAGCTACTAAAATAGCAAATTTTGAATGATATTTTCTAGTGGTGGCGTTGGGATTTTAATGGGTTTCATTATCAATAATCCAAACAAAAGAAATGCTTTTTTCGGCCTCTCCAGCTTCAAGATTTTACGGGCCTCTCCCAGGCTAGGCATTGCTTGATGCAAGGGGCGGAGTAAGAGTCCGATTATTAACCGTCCACATATCGTGATCTCTTTTCTCCGTGACCATCAAATCATTTTGAAGCAAATCCGTCGAACCTGAGGCAGATTTAAGCTGATTATGTTGAAGCAGAGCAAAGCAAAGCACGATATGGCAACATAAGGATTTTCTAATTCCTTCTATCTCTTTGAAACCTTGAATAATTTTCCAATTTTTGCATTCTTTCTGTTTCTGTTTGCCTCCTAGGTGCTAATCGAGCTTCATGCTAATCGAGGATCCTGTTGGCAAAGATGTTTGCAAGGGGAACTAACCCTTTCTTCTACACCATCGAACTTGCTCTGTGGCTAGGCATAAACGGCTCCTTCATTTCATCTCTGGTATGTTAGGTTTTTTATTGCATTGTGCTATTACTTCTTTTCTGCCTTGCTATTTCACGGACTCAAGTCTATGGTATCTCATCTTATTTCACGGACTTAAGTCTAAGGCCCTTCATCATTTTGGATGGTTGGATCACGGACATGTGTCCATTGTTTTATGATGATAGATAATATATAGATTGCCAAATATGAGATGTTGTGGATTAATGTAGCCCCTCTTTTGTTTTGAATAATTTAATATATATTATTATGAATAGTTACAGATCCTTCTTCTAAATGTTTCATTTGTTTTTGGCTTTATTTAAGTGTTTTGTATATATCAATTGAGAGAAAATGCATTTCATGTAGGTAAATGAACAATCCATGATGCAGTACTAGGCAACAAAGGTTGAGCAGGATGCAATGCTTCTTTGAAGACATTCAAATGGATGAACAAGATGCCGATCTATTTAGGGGAGTTTATGCAATTATATCAACCATGAGTAGCAATATTTTGGATGCGATTGAGCATTTGTAGTTAAAAATGAATATTATGTGCACAAAGGACCGATCAAAATTGCAGAATAGATGAATTATAGTTAGTTTACTGAGCAAGCATCAAAGAGCCAATTTCTCAAGTTGCACATGAAGAATACTTGCCATGTCATGCATTACAGGATGGTCTCTTCGTAGATTGAAAATGACGTCTGTGGAAGAAGCTAAGTTGTATCTTGTAGCTAGGTTAGATGGTCCACTTGTGACAAAGGAAAATATGGTAGTTTGGCAAGTCTAGTGATTGTTGGTGCTACTAGTTGCAAGCATAAGACATGAGTCCATGTCTATTTATTCTCATCAAAATCGCAATATTCATGTAGGATGAGAATGAACTTTGCCAGGTATTGGACCTACCAAGTCAGGTTTAGGAAGAATATTACGAGAAGTCATGAGTACATGCATGCTAGTAATTGAAATCATAATTGAAGATTTAATTTATTACTTGTACTCTGGCTTTTTGGTATTCTCTTTCTTTTTTTTTCCTTTGCGCAATTTAAAAACTAACTTGTATAACTATAAATATACAAAGTTCTTACTTGCAAAAAGCGTGTCATATCTCTCAATTTAATTGCATAAGACTTGAGGGGGTACCTAGAAAGAGGTGACCCCCACTTTAAAGCGGGGGTGAGTTTTAGGTACCCTTTTTGCCCTTTCACAATTTCATTAACATTTTGGGAGGCCCTCTCCTCTTTTTGAGCCCCTCCTCCTGAATGGAAAACGGTATATACACAAATATTTTTGTAACCGGCCTAAACTTGCAACAATAGGTAATTTGTTGGTGGAGGTCTCCCAAATATCTTTTGTAACCAGCTTAAACTTGCAACAACAGTAATTTGCGGTGGAGGCCTCTTTTTCTTCTTGACTCTTGTGCAAAACAGACCACCATTGCATCCTTTGCAAAGATGCGACCATTCAACCATCAAGAATGCAGATTTGTCTTTGGTGGTAGGCTGATTTGTTCCAATGTAAAAGCTTTGTCCAATTTTGCTTTGCTGGATCTAGATTTTTTTGTTCGTCTGGTTTTTCGATTGGTGGCTGCTAGTCAACTCTGATATTGCAAATGCAATTTACAAAAGTTTGGTTAATAAAAAACAATGTTCTTTTCATGGTCCACTAAAAAAAAATATCTCCCAATCGGTACCTTCATCGCAAATGTCTTCAACAAAATATCTTCTTTGGCAAGTATTTTCTAGTCACGGATTTGCAGCCTTCGGAACAATTTTTGTGTAGGGTGATCTGTTTAACGTAAAGGCAGGTTAGTCGCAATTTACTCGCAATGGCTAACCACGCTCTGCCACGTGGCAGTTCCACTATAAAACTATTGTGCCATATCGACGTCTATACATCGTTGAATCGTCGATAAACGCCGAGTAAAAAGTCGTTAAGCGATGCCTATAGCGACGTCCGGGCGCCGTTATACGTTTTCTTGTCGTCAATTAAGCCGCGTCCTTGTCAGCGACATTGTTAAAGGGCGGCGTCATGCGTCATTCAACGAGTGCTACGACATGTGGCCTTGCCCGCGGTGGATGCGTCGTCAATGGCGCTAAGCGTGGCGCCACGCCGCAACGCTTCGTTCAGCGGCGTTTATGACAATGGTTTACGGCTTGTCTCTGCCGCGTGGCGTCGGCAACGCGTCGTTAAAAGCGACATTATGACCACGGCGCGGCGTGGTGGACACGGCTGCTCGGCGGCCCGCGTCGGTCGTCCGCGCTGTTCAACACGTCATGTCGTTGAACGACGGCAACACCGACCGCGGACATGGTTGCCGCGTGGCGTCCGCGGCATGCCAATGATAATACGCCGAACCGTGGGTATTGCCGGTCTTTGCCATGTGGCGACGTCGTCTAACGATGTCGCCCGGATTATGAAAAAAAATTAAAAAAATAAAAGAAAAATACTGATTAAATATTAGTATTCAATATAATATTAAATAAGCATTATTATTTAATATTAAATATTAAATATTAAATAAATATTAATAAAATAAATTAAAGAATAAAAAAATAGAATTGAGTATAAAAATTTTAAAATAAATAATCATAGGAAGATCAATTAATTACTAAAACAATCGCAAATGCTAAAAACTAAGCATAAAAAATTTACATTAAATTCAATTAATATATTTCACGATATAATTTGCACATTACAAAATACATTGAGTCAATTCACCACAAATTAAAAGACTTAAAAATATTAAAACGAAGTCTTTAATTTTTGCTGTGCTCACTTTCCGAGCGATCGTCTTCATCTTCATCTACCTGTATTATAGTATATCGCAACAATTAGGTCGTTGTAGTCGCAAAGAATTATGTAGTGAATGATACATACCTCGCCCCGTTCACGCGCATAGGCGTATTGGATGGCCGCACGATTGCCTTTTTTGAAGGCCCTTTCGCGTTCATCTTTACCAATATTTCTCTTGAACAATGCCCGCTGTTGAGAATGAGCACAAAAAATGTTAGTATTCAATGTGAGAATCTAAATTATAAACCAAATTTATACTTACAAATAGGTTATTAGTACCATCATAACCGCCAGACCCAGTCTTATTGGCATTATAGCTGCCACTTGCTTCGTCATACCTCGCCCTTAAAGCTGACACAGTTCTATCTACCCCTTCCTTTGATATTATGTTGGCCTTCAAACACTGCAATGCAACACAAGGTCTTAGTCCACGTGGCATCATCTAATTATACGACTCGTGGGAGAGATGATGTACTTCAAATGCATCATCAGTCCACCCTAGAGGTTTTGCCATTGCGTCTATCGAGACTCCCGCAGCTTCTGCCAATTCTATCAGCTGCTTCTTCTGATTGCCTCTGCAAAATATAAATCAAATATGAGTACGATGGTGGTCATCATGAAGAACGAAGGAGCCTAATACCTGGTGGCTTTAATATGCTGACCACAATGTTTTACAACCTCCCTCCATGATATGTCTCCTGACTTGAGCTTGGGATATTGTTCTTCTATCGCCATTTTGACCAACTCTTTTTCCGCATCAAAGCATCCCGAGTTCCATTCACCCTTGTGGACGTTCTGGCAAATGTTATTCGTGACATTATTAACATAAGTCCAAAAAAGCTTGACATCTTCAGTGGTCTTGCGCGGCGTCTTCACGGAAGGACTACACTCAACATACGACTAACATATGAATATGTATTAGTGAACAAAAAAATGGCATAATTCAAGATGAACTCACTTATAGTCAAAGACATGTTGGCGTGCAGGTGGTGCACGATCTTTAATAGAGCTTGAAGAGAAAAGACGTCCACGGGAACGTGAACGACGGTCGGTACTCTTTTGTCGAGGTACTATCTCCTCCTCCTCGGGAACGGGCCTAATATATTTCGAAAAAGTGTATGAGCTATGCCAAGCAGGTTCATAGTCGGACCTCGTCCTACTTTGTTGAACAACCCTTTTTGCATCTCCCATTCTTCGGGCGTCATCGTGCTTTGCAATTCATTCCATCTATCTTCAGGACGGGCGCCTTGATGATATCTCGAAGTTCCCTGCTCTTCGTCCTGCTCGTCGACTGGACGTTCTAGAAGAAGACCCGTCATAACCACAAGGACGAACACCACGCATATGAAAAAAAGGACTATGCCGCATTTACACGCTACAGTTAAAAACATTGATTAGAACGTTAAAAATAAATGGCTAACTTACATCTTATCCTAGAAAATAATCCATACCAAATCCACACAATGGTGGAGGTGGCGGTGGTGGCGAGCTATACCCGAACAACCAACCTCGCCTCTTAAGGGCTTTTGCAGGTTTAGGGCCGTCCATAAGGCTGCCAATCCAGTAAAGAAATAGAGTTGGCAACCCAACATAGGCCATCGCGCCGTAGTCCATGATTGCTGGATATGTACAAAAACTTGTAAGTTATTTATATGGAGTGTGATGAATGACATATTAGGAAAGCAAGAAATGTTAGCAACATGGGAAGTTCATTACACAAACTTATGAGAAAATAAAAGTTTCAAAATATTGTAATTTATATAGTTAGAAGTGTCTTTACATATTTGGTCATTACACAATTAAGAAAAATTACTATTCTTAAACATGGCAAGATATACAATATTTTATTCATTCTTTGAGTTGTGACAACAACAATTTTGACATCTCCAAGGCATCCATGCACTTCATGTGTCGTCTTTGTCTCACAACCATGGTGGAAGATATTCCAACACTTTGTAAGGCTTCAACAACTTCAGAAGCTTTGGGTCGTTTCGAGAATACGTCTTCACGTGGGCACATCATTCTCGTTTTTTGCTCCTCCAACTTGTCAAAGACGTCGTTGGTACATATGGGTTGGATTAACCCATTGGGCATTGTTGTTATTATTAAACCACTCCATTCGTCGCATGCATGAAATCAAGAAGCATCTCATAAATATATCCCAATGCATAGACATCATGAATTTCGTGTCCCCGTACACGATCATCATCCTTTGATTTCTCAAACACACTTTCCTCTAACCATGGATATTTTGCTTGTCCATCCGAGAGTAAGTACCGACACTTCAACAAGGGACAACGCTTAATGAATTGCCATGTCCCAATCACCAATGGCCACCCACACATTTTAGTATTCATCATCAAAATGTAATTTGACTCTCTTGCAATTAAGCTTTGTGTGAGTGAAGTGGCCTTGCTGGATCTCAACGGCACCTTCTGCTAGGGCAAGAGCTATCTCTGGAACATACTGATATACAACTCTCATTTTGCTCCTAACTTCAGCGCCTATGTGTTTGTTAGTTCTTCTTGGCGCTCCAGCAATTGCATTTGACATCTTCTAAAACGTGACAGGTTATTAGGTAAATAGTCAAACAAGTGTGCAAGTGTCTCTCCATTCATGAATGGTAGAATCACCATTGGCCCTATAGTATCCCAACTAGAGCTAGCAACTTCATACGCAAGTCCAATGGATGTAGCCAAAGCAAGATGCGGGCTCTTGAAGCGTATGTATCTTTGAGCCATCTCATATGTCTCTGCCCTATCTTCGCCCTTGAAAACCCATCCACTGTATAGCTCATCATCTTGGAAGTGTTGTGTTTCGTTGATCTTGATTTGATACGTGCGATGAGTTGGTTTCTCTTCAATAAGGCTTATCACATCCACGGCCTCTACGGGTATGGGATCAACAAAGATTGATGTGTTCATGTGATTCTCCAAAGAAAAGTGGGGCTTGCTAGGCCCTGCTCTACTAGAGCTTTCCCCCTGATGCAAAGCATTTCTTATTACCTTCAACTTACATGCATTGAGATCCGCAATGATGTTCTTGTGATCTGCATGTTGCTTCTTTGAGGAATTCCATAAAGCTACCCATTCCTTCACACGAGCCTCGGTATTGGGACTTTTAAGCTGCACTGAATGCTTCAAACATGTCTTGAGTTCGTCCATGGGGTTTCCAATCATTGACTTTACATGTGTGTCAAGGAGAGAAGTCAACATTTCTTCCTGGCCTGGCCATTTTTGTGCCAACTCAAATTGACACTTCCTTTTGACATGTCTGACAAAATGGTCGACACGTTGACCAGTTTGCATCTCTCGGTCGGGACTTTCGTTAGCACATATCTCATATATGAGCACGCGTCTAATCTCACCAAGCATCTGTGTCTTCACATTGGGGGCCATACCTACAAACCAATTTAGATTCATTTTATGAATCTTTACCTTCTTTCTTATTAGTTAATTTCCCTCTTATTAGTTTTTTAAAAAACCAATTACCGAAATTTTTTCTTGCTCTTAACCACCCCACATTAGTGTTTCTTTGACATCCCTAACATGTTTTAAAAACAACATTCTTAATTAGGAACCCGAAAATCAATAATGCGATTTTTTCAAAACCCTAACTGACTTAGCCTTTTATTTTTCCTTTTTTGTTTAAAATTTGAAGAAACAAACAAGATATAAAAAAGGGAGGTGCTATCACTGCTATGGACCCAGTACACCTGGTCCTCTCCACTCAAGGTGGAGCCAACCATGTCCTTGTCCAAGCCGTTAAGGTAATAAATTAAATAGAGAATGGACCCGGTACACCAAGTCCTCTCCACTCAAGGTGGAGCCGACCACGCCCTTGTCTAATCCCGTAAAGATTCCTATTTATTGATATATTAATAAACAAATAAACAAGAGTAAACGGTGAGCTTGGACCCGAAACACCTAGTCATGCACTTGTCCAAGTCTCCCCAATTTTTTCTAAACTAAATACGTCAATCAATAAAATTACAAGAGTAAACGGTGAGCTTAGACCCAAAACACCTAGTCCCCTCCACTCAAGGTGAAGTCGACCATGCCCTTGCCCAAGTCTCCCCAAGTTTTTTTTTAACCTAAATAAAACATTAAAATTTTATTCTCCTATTCAAACTCAAATTCTTACCTAGAATGTCTACGAGGTGCAAAATTCGATTTCCAAGAGCAACACATTTTGTTAAGAGTGTACATGAAAAAAAAAGGCATTCAATGATTAGAAAACTTTAGCATAAATAAAATGAAAGAAAAAAAACCATTGACATTAAAAAAACCATTGACATTAAAAAAAACCATTGGCATTAAAATCTTTGACATTGACATTAAAAAAAACTATTGACATTGACATCAAAAAAAAAAAAAAGAGAAGGGAAGAACAAAAAAAGAAGGGGCCTCGTCTTTCAACGGTGTCCCCTTCTTGCTATAAAAAATAGAGGAAAAAAAGGGCCTCGTCTTTCAACGACATCCCTCTTCTTCCATGGAAAAAAAGAGGAGGAGGAGGAGGAGGAGGAGGAGGAGGAGGGAGATTGAATAGCAGGAGGAGAAAATGAGGAAGAAGAAAAAGAATAAGGAAGAAGAAGAAAAGGAATGAAAGATTGGAAGAAGAAGAACGGAAGATTATGAGGAAAAAAATTAAAGAATGGAAGATTGGAAGAAGGAGGAGGATTAGAAAAAAATGAAGAGGAGAAAGGGATTGGAAAAAAACAAGGATGGAAAGAAGAGGAGGATTGAATTGGGATGGAATGGAAGAACAAACAAGAAGCCCTAAATCTATCAAAAAATGAGCCTAGATTCAAAAATAGAGTTTTTGATCCATTCACATATCTTTTGATGCTTGATTGAAGCTTGGAAAGGATCCTAATGATGATCCGTGCCAAAAATCGCCTCCAAAAATCTCCCGTAGCCTCTTAGAAACAAAAAAAAGAGGCGGCAAAAAAAACGGCCCTGTTTCTGTTAAAAGTTACAGAACATCGATGAACCATGAACGACGCCTGTGCATGTCGTTGAACGACGACTATTACGACATGTTTGTCTATAATGACGACACCCGTTTTTTTTTTAAGTTATTATTATTATTATTATTATTATTATTATTATTATTATTATTATTATTATTATTATTATTATTATTATTATTATTATTATTATTATTATTATTATTATTATTATTATTATTATTATTATTATTATTATTAATGCCATTTTTGCTATCTAGAAGCTCTTTTACCAATCTTCTTCGTACCTTTTTGTGCTAGCTTGGATTGTTAAAGCCACATGTTGACATAATTTTCTGCCCACCTATTGCCTCCTAGCTTATCTCATCTGATCTACAAGCCCTCTTGTAAGTAAGCTCTGTTTGACTCTCATGGAATTATCTCTAGTTGGATCATCCGTGAACCCCCCTTTGAAAAGGCTTATATTCTTAAATGTACAATTTTGTTGCTAAATGAGCGATAGAGTTCCCTTCTAAACGAAGAACTGCCATGATTGTTTGTTGGAATAGCCCCACTTAAGTTTGTTAGACACATCAAAGGATTAAACATTCGAAAAATACGAGAATCGGCGTGACTTCTTGCCCAAACTTACACTTGTTTGCTTTGCATTTGGCTTCCCCATTTCCACACTGAAATTTTAAGTCTGCATATAAATAAAAAGACAAATTCAATATAAGTTTTTGATCTCTCCTCCCTTTTTCTCATAAGTACAATGATTGGCCATCTCCAGTTTTATGGTGTTGAATAACATGCTAGTGATAGTGGTTTGGATTTTCACCAAATGATGAATTTGCAAACTAGCATTGCCATGATTGTTTGTTGGAATAGCCCCACTTAAGTTTGTTAGACACACCAAAGGATTCGCTTATTCTGGAAAAATACAGAATCTGGCCACTGACTTCTTGCCAAAGAGTTCACATCTAGCATCCTGTGGGCAGCTTACACTTGCTGCTTTGCATTTGGCCTCCCCATTTCCACACTGCAGATAAATACAAAGACAAATTCAATATAAGTTTTTGATCTCTCCTCCCTCTTTCTCATAAGTACAATGATTGGCCATCCCCAGTTTTATGGTGTTGAATAACATGCTAGTTATAGCATGTTGAATCTGGCCTTTCCAAGTTATAGTAGTCCCATAATAATGTGATTGACGGTTGGTGTTTTTGTAAGTAGGTTGTCTCTAGACTTATTATTTGAAAGAAAATGCACAATTCTTGAAGTGATTCCTAAAAATTGTTATGGCTGGAATTTGCCACCATTGGTCTCCAAACTTTAAAACCTAAAGGTGGAATTTGTCCTAGCAAATTATTAAGTTGTATTCTATGACCACAAAGTTTGATTTATCGAAATTAGACTATATTCTATTTAGACTGTTGGAATACAGCTTTAACTTATAGAGATGTAAGATCTCTCAAATAAATGGCTATCTTGCATGACAAATAAATAAAGTTTAGAGCTTGCTTCCCAAGATACTGATTTTCAAGAGCATATAGCTCTACTGGAATATTGCGTATAAAGTTATTGAAAGTGTAACCAATGAAGAACCGCCCGAAAGTTATTCAAAGTGAGGTCTAAATATGCCTTTAAAGTTATTGGAACTGAGATATAAGTATGCCTAATTAGGCCTTCAGGAATGCTGCCTGTAAAGTTATTGGAACTCAGGTATAAATGTGATAGAGCAGAATAATGACCCAGCCCTTCAGGAATGCTGCCTGTAAAATTATTGGAATTGATGCGCAAATGAATCAAAGCAGAACAATTACCCAGCTTTTCAAGGATACTGCATGTCAAACTGTTGGTATAAAGGTATAGGCATACGAGAGTAGGGCAGTAACAATCAACCAACACACATCAACATGTTGACCACATTTCAACAACATAGCTATTTTGAATCTTCTCTACATTGTATATATATGCCCCACATTAGCCGTACAACATACAAATGGAATAGGATTTTCAAAACTTAATTTATCGTAGGATCTTAATTTTTTAAGATCTAAGGCTAGCGAAATTAACAAACGACCAATAAGCGTAAGCACAAATGAACGACCAATAATTGGCACACTTGATCCTTCTAACAATAGGCACCTTCTTTCCAGCAAACCATTATCAAAATTTAATTGATTGATTAACAAGAGCAATCAATGGCTAATCTTCCAAGTTCAAGTCGACGAGGATCTTCAAACAAACGGCACAAATACCATGAAGGCAAACATTTCTACAAGAAGACGTTCCCAATTGCCTTGTCGTATGCAATCATTGCACACAAGTCACAAGGAGGAACCATAGAAGGAAAAGCTATCATCGTTGTTAAGTTAGCATTTTCTCCTGGTCTACTATATGTAATGTTCTCCAGAGTTAAAACAAGAGATCAAATAAGAGTAGTGAGGCCAATACAAGCGACAGACTTCGTACCAAACAACAGCCTCGCATGGCTCGCTTAGGTAAATACTAACAGAGTATAAGCCTCTAGAAATAAATAATAATAAAAAAAAAAAATTTGAACACCTTGATATTTCCAGAATCATAATGGGCAACGACAAAGGCAGTAGCAGTAAGAGCACATCGAAGAAACGTCCGCAGGCTAGCCAAGTAAGCATCCCAAACAAGTTTAAACTCATACATCTAAATGAATATCAAAACTAATATTAATCTATACTTGTAGTTCTACAAGACATACTACGAAGACATAAAAAAACAACAAAAAAACAAAAAGCCAAAGCCATCATCATCTACCGCAACAACAAAAACACTAGACAGCTCCATGATGCGCTATGTAAACATTTGTGGAATCGAGCCCAGCAAATACGTAAAAGGTTGGCAAACAGTCTCGGAACTCCAGAGCTTCACACAAGAAGCAACCGAGCAAATGAAGGTCTTCAAACAAGAAAACAACAAAGAACCAGCTGAAGGTAAACCTAAAAAAAAAAAGAAACCGCAACGAATACCGAATCAACTGACAATTCTTTTCACAGGATTTGTCAAACACATCCTAAGGAAAAAGAATGTCGAAGCCAACTACGACAACATGACCAAAAAACAAGGAATTCAACACCTTGCAACCATCTCAGAGGGCATCACAACCTATCAAGCTTCTATATTGCACGTCGGCTATAACTTGACGATAGACGAATGTCTATCTCTAAATAAACAATCAGGCCAACAGATGATGACAACACTAATGAAGTTATATAACCATGATCATAAAACCAACAATCCAATGACAATAGAAAATGCAACATATGTATTTGACGACAAACTTGCCTTAGAATTATTTGGAAATATTGACTCCTTTCCAGACTCGCACTCCGATGACAGTTAATAGACTCATAAACCTCACTATCATATTTTTGATATGCTAAACTATTCATCTACTTAAACTGTCAAATATAACACAACATAATTTCAATCTCAAATGGTACTTTAATAATCATAAACACATGTAATCTAAAACTAAATAATAAGGAACAAACAAAACATCTACATCACAAATCAACTCCTAACACACCTAACAATGACACAGGCAAAACAACACCGCCGATAAAGATATATTGCCTAACGTGCAATAAGAACAACAAGAAATACATCGGACAAACAACAAACCTATCAACAAGGTACAAACAGCACAAATCAAACCCAAATCTCAAAATGGCAGCAGACGTCCAGAAATACAAACCGTACGAAAAGAACTTCCACATCGACCTTCTAGAAGAAACCAAAACCAATAAAATGGCAAACGAAATCGAAAGACGTTACATAAACCTTTACAACACAATAAAAGATGGCTACAACAACCTCATATCTTGCCCATCTAAAACTAAGAAATACTGGTATCTTAAACGAAGAGGGATCATATAAACAACATTCGCTATTCCAACCACGAACAATAAATTTCAATACAAATTTTCCCTCCGCCTTTATTTTCTACAGCCTCTGGCGTGCCTTTTTGCTAGTTATTATTATTATTATTATTATTTTTATGATGATGAAATGAGGCATGGGTTTGGATGTCTAGTGACTAGTTATGATCATTTATTGTGGCAATGTATAGGAAAACAACAGTTTGTTCAATGACATATGTACACGTCGTTATACTATGTGTATAACGATAACGACAATAACTTTTTCTTTTCTTTTTTAATATATTACTAGTAAAAAGCCCACCTTCGGTGGGCTTTACATGTGATTATTCATCTTTTGTGATCATTCCATGTGATTGTTTACAAACAATGGGGTAGTAATGTGTTATTAGTAGTTTGAGGAGCCCCATTAATATCATGCCATCACTTTTAAACCATGATTATATCTGGGTCTTTAACATGTTAAAACCACATTACCAAAAAAAAAAACATGGCGTTGGGTAGTTTGAATGTTAATATAGGCTAATGGGTAATGGAGCTTTGGCCTCTCTTTGGCAACTCGAGAAGAGGAATTGATGAAATAAATTGCAATGAGATGGCCATGGCTTTGTTTGCTCATGCCCTACACTCACGCCGTATACTCACGCCCTACACGGCAGTATCCGACATCCACATCCTAGGTCAATTTACTACGACTGTGCTAGACATGAGCTACTTTGGCGCTTCTTGAAGGAGGGGTGGTCTTCTGGCTGCGGAACTTGGTCCCCAAGGCAATATCGACGTTCTGATTCCATTGGCAGAGCCAAATCACGGTTACAGAGAGTTGCCCGTCTGTCCCCAGGGCCTTGGGGAGAGGACTTTTGGGGCAAGCAGCTCCCGAGGGAATTTTAGGGTCCGTGCTCTGGCGTCAATAGCCCCCCTCCACATCAAGACACGGCGCACGGTCCCGGCCAAATCTGACAAGGAGAGGGCCTCTGAAACGTAAACCCTGTGGGTTGCCAGGTTCTAGAAGGGTTTGCATTTTGGGGGCCGAGTTTTGTTCTGTTGAGACGGAAGTTGCAGTTGAGAACGCGGAGCAAGGGGAACTGACAGAACGGAGTTTGGGCGGAGAAGTTGGGAATGCAAGGGGAATTGACGGAATGGAGTTTGGGTGGAGAAGTTGGAACGCAGTTGGGACGTGGCCGAGAAGCTGCAGTTGAGAACACGGAGCAAGGAAAACTGACGGAACGGAGTTTGGGCCTCTCCTCCTCCCGATGTGGCAATTAGAAGTCGGGGGGCGCTTTTGCAGTGGCAAGATATTCATAAATTCGTAATTAATGCATTGTACAAAATAAAATTCTGATTTTTGGCCAGCTAGATTCCCAATTCATAAGCAGCACATAGCCCAATTTTCGGAATTTTCGGAGAAGGTCTAAAGAGTTAATATTAGAACGGTCGGGGCAGCCCATTGTGGGGCAACCGAGCGGGCACCCTTCCCCAAGTCAAACAAGGCCAGGACCTTGCACGGCTGCCTTATAGGAGGGGAGAGTCCGAACCCTATGAGGCGGGATCCAAAAAAGTTCCTGAGGCAGCCTTTCCTGCCAGCGCTCCCACGATGGGCAGTACGCTAATGACCACCCTCCCGGAGCTCGGTTCCCCTATCCGACCGTTGAATCCTGCATTCAAGGGCCCTTCTTCGAGAAGGTCCAAAAGATTCCAAGATCGGTCAAAAGAAAGAAACACTCACGCTCTACAAGGCAGTATCCGGCATCCACATCCTAGGCCAATTGACTATGAGCGTGCTGGATATGAGCTACTTTGGCACTTCTTGGAGGAGGGGTGGTCTTCTAACGGAACTTGGAGGGCATGTCGATGTTTTGAGTCCATTGACAGAGCCAAATCACGGTTCCGGAGAGGGGAGGTTGCCCGTCCGTCCCCAGGGCCTTGAGGAGAGGACTTTTGGGGCAAGCAGCTTCCGGGGGAATTTTAGGGTCCGTGCTCTGGCGTTAACACCCTCTCCACGTCAAGACACATGGCAAGGTCCCGGCCGAATCTGACAAGGAGAGGGCCTCCAAAACGTAAACCCTGTGGGTTGCCAGGTTCTAGAAGGGTTTGCGTTTTGGGGGCCGAGTTTTGGTCTGCTGCAGTTGAGATGGAGCAAGAAGAACTGATGGAACAGAGTTTGGGCCTGCCCTCCTCTAGATATGGCAATTAGAAGTCGGGGGGTGTTTTTGCAGTGACAAGACATTCATAAATTTGTAATTAATGCATTATAAAAGGAGTATGTTTGAAATCTATTTCAAAGGTGTTGTAGGGGAACCCTCCTTGATTGATGGAGGTACGACTTAAGGATATTAGCTTTATCAAATACAAGTTTTGGGTATTTCTCAGAAGGATTAACCTAGCTGCACATTGTATTTACATCTAACATTGGGTCAAAGCATGGAGGTGGGGGACACATTTTCTGTCAGCGACACATGGTGCTTAGTGGTGCTTTCTGGAGCTATTTTCTTTGTATTTTTGAAAAATATTTTTCTTTTATTTTTAGCACGCCAGCCTAACCAAGCCTACAACCTTTCTTGCAATTCTAGCCTATCCACGTAGCACCTCCATGTCATCAACATCTTAGGTGGCATAGCCTACACCATTAGATGTTTATTTTTAAAAATCTACGACAGACAAAATTAAAAAATTGCTAAAAATTGACGTGGAGATAAGATAGGACACGATCTTCTTCCTTCCGACTCTGGACTCTGGACTCTCCATGACCACTCCGTTGCTTCGATTTCTTACTCGTCTTTACATACATCTGCTTTTTTATTTCTCTTAGCGTCTTACCGTGGCTAGTGTTGCCTCTGCGGCCCTTGGACCAATCACGTTTTCTCTTAAACGATGTTCAAAGCTTGACATTGAACGGGGAAGGAATGGGCATGCCACAACTCTGCATTTAATCTTGTAACTAACATACGGTTATCATCATTGGGCACGGAGCCCGGAGGCATTGAATGCTTTTTAGATTTTGAATTTTGCATTCTGGAGATGGCCACCAGAACGGTTATGGAGCACAAGACCAGCGCAGAAGTATCACAGGGAAGCCAGGCATTGCCTGTCGCCGCTGCAGTGCCTAAGAAAAAGATCTGCTATGCTTGCGGGCCGAGGGATTCAACGCATGTTTCAAATTTCGTTTTTTCATAGATTTTAGTTCATATTTTGCCTGTATATTTTTTAGATTATCAACTCTGAAGAAGTGTTGATTGACATACTTATATATCCTAGTTCAAGCTCTAAGTTACGGGATTAGAATTTGTGGCATTGATGCATGCTATAATTCTCATATGCCTAAGAAACGAATACTATGTGCTATCTGTCTGTGTATTTGACTCCGTTGTTTGCTTTGAAAGTGGTACTGATATTATAATGCAGCATACTTTGGTAAGTCGTATTTAATTAAAGTGGGACTCATTCCATTCCCATTTTTTTTTGGAACCCTGTTAATTTACATAAAAAGGAGCACCCCGACCCGAAAACTATCCTTAATTCGAATTTTTGTCTAAAACTCTGCATCCAAGCTTTGCTCCAGTTTTCTCTGGTTAGCGAGTCGAGAACAAGAACAATGCAACTGAAACAAAGGAAATTCATTAAAGATTGAAACCAAAGATCTAGTTGGAAGAGAATTTTTATTAATAAATTGAATAGGTACAATGTATTTTACATCGGACGCAGAGACCATGGCGGTCTTCTTTGTCACTACTGATTACATCGTCGTGGGTAGGTGGTCCACCTTAGGGGATTAACTTGCGGCTTCTTCCGCAGCCATTTGAAGCCTTGTGGGCAACCCGAAGAAGAGTGTGGAATGCCTCACGTGGAGGTGCCTCTGGAGCTACCAGGCCGACCTGTCCACCCGACTTCTCCACTTTCGCCTCCATGACCTTTCATCGAATATGCTCCTTCCCCAACCTCCGTGGATGTTATGCAATGCTTGCAAGATGCTTTGAGCTTCCTGGACTGTCTCTTTATTCTTCGCTGTTCTTTATCCCGGGGGTGTGCATGGCGTCCCTCGATTATGACAACCTTATCCCAAAGGCGGGGCAAGGTGTAAGTGTGGGATCCGTGCGAGCGGTATTTCTTCCGCCTTGGCGGGATGCATTACCCGCTGGGCGGTCTCCCGTGATGCTTGGCGGGATGCGATCGGCTGGTGTGGGATCGTGCACGAACTACCCGGAGCAAGGAGAGTATGATTAACAATTACGGTGCCATTAGTCAAAAGCGAAGAAAAAAGAATGTTGAAATCAAATTACAATGGAGAACATTCATTCCATACAACCGCATCCAATGGCGAGGGAAGTAGTCTCTTTTTCTCGACTCGCCCGTCGAGAAAGGCCATAAAGTGAAAGTACAACCATTCTCATTAGAATATGGTTGCATCCAATCACACCGCGGAAGCATCGAATGGTTTAGTCAGCGAGACAACCGGTGCCTTTCTCGACTTCGCAAATGAGTCGAAAGGCCCCGGAAAATAATGTACAAGCATTATCATAATAGATTGTGGCTGCATCCGGTCACACAATCAAGCATACAAATGGTCTCATCAGCGGGACAAACATGCCTTTCTCGACTTCGTGAGTCGAAAGGCGGCAACTCAATATACAAGTATATTCATTACAAAATGTTCAATACATGTGTTCACGTTTGTTTACAATATTCACACAATTTGACTATCACGGCGAGAGGTCACTCTTCTTGTTCACCAAAATATTTGTCGTCCATAGCTTTCATGATGTGCCTTTGCTTGCTCTGGATCGGGTTCCGTGAGGCTCGGATAGTTCCTAATCACATCGGGCGACAAGAATGGCAAAGAGGGATTCCGCCAAGGCGGGGATCTGATCCAAGGACAACCACCTATCCGTCTCATACTCTTCAGGTCGATATGGCTTAGCAATGATTGTATTTTTTTTTGGCGTTATGATAGCACTTGTAGGCGGAGTCGCTCTATGATCGGCGTTGTGTTTGCCATAGTCCTGGAATTGCTCATAAACCCCGTCCGACCTTTTCACCATTATAGGCTTCCCCTTTGTGGTGGCTGGATAGAGGTCCCACACATGCTTTCGACCCTTTCGTTTCCCCAAAGCGAACTTGAACTTCAAAATTGGAAGGCCGAGAACACCAAGAACATTGACAATATTTTTCTTTGCCATACAAGACCATATGCCCACTTGAATCCCGTTCGCCTGGCACCATTCAATAATTTCCTTAGCTCTAGGCCTCGGATACACTATTTTATGCTCCCTATTTTGGTGGGATCGTGAGGTGTTAATCTCGGGGGCGTCTTTATCGTGGTATCTTTGCAGCTAATACTCCATTGACGTCAAATATTACAAGCTTGGCGGGACCAAATTTGGATCCCAGTTGGAGTTTGGCTCACCATATTTCCGGTTCATCGGGATCCATATCGCGGGATCATTATCTTTTTCGTGTCCTTTAACTGCGGTGGCGGTGTCTTGCTCGGATTGTCTTTGTGGAGTGCATTGTCCTCCTCGGGGCGTGAACCGCCCGCTAGATATTGACAATGATCCAAGTCGTTGACATGGAACTCCACGAAATGATATCCATCGGCCGAAAGGAAGCGAGTTTTCTCGACTCATGAGTCGAGAAAAGAAAAGGTATTGAAAGGAAGCGAGTTTTCTCTCGACTTCATGAGTCGAAAACACCGATAGAACAAAGTAAACTCACCTCAATCTCGGATTCTCAAGAATGTGTTCGGCAACATTCTGGTCTAAACCTTCGACATTCTCGTCTACGTCGCCTTTGTCTCCCTCGTTCTGCCGTCTTTCTTTCCTTCCATTTGTCTTCCTCCTTGAAATGCTCATGAAGCGGATCCGTGTATGACCGAATGGTTTCTACCATGTCCTTATTTCCAACCACGGATATAGGTTTCATTCCAAACGGCATAGCCCCCGAGAGAACAGGCCATTCATGTACCACTTTCGCATACAATTTGATCTTCCTCGACCAAGCTAGTTATGAAGTACTTGATAACCCTTGGCGGATAGAATTCTATGTATAGGACACAATCGCACCATCTTTGCTGACTTTGTCCATCGATGGAACATCCTCCATAAATCTGCCCCCTTCGAGGTTCCATCGCTCTTGAGAGATCATGAACTGTCAAGATAATGATGTTAAGCTAGACCACCACTTATCGGTCTATAAGCGATCTTGAAATCAAAACCAAAACTATATTGGCAAAGCTTGGTGCCTTGGCAAGCCAAGTCTACACTCATGATCAAGTTAAAAATATGGAGTACATGATCACATTGGTGAAGTTAATATCAAACCATGCCCATTGGGAGGCAACGGTTAATGCGATTGCCCGCATGCAAAGACAAAAGGAAACCCAAAGTATCCGTGTCGGTCATGTCCGCATTACCGTCTTGTACCAACTTGCTCTATGTCAGCTTTGTCATAAAAAGGGTGGGGTCTTCGATCATATTGATGGCAAATAGTGCCACGGGTCCAGTGCATTCGGACCACCAAATCCCTTGTGTCCCAAAGTTACCGTAGAAATGGGGGCTATCAAATCGTCGGACTTAAATGGGACCACCCCGAATCCAAGCTTCCTCTTCAGAATTGCCATAGCACGTTCAGGGAAAGGAAGGGTTTTGACGTTACGCTTCAGCTTGGTGTTGATGTAGGGTTGACATAGACGGTTCAATCCCTTCATGTCTTCCTCATCAAGGGCAGCCTTTTCCTTGTAATAATCAAAATCATGGTATTCATTAGATGCAACTGTTGGGGTGATCACCACTCACCACACTCATCACCACACTCGTCACCACTCACCACATTTGTCACCATTCACCACACTAATCACCACATTCACCACTATTGAGGTGGTATAGAAGATAGTATACTGTATATGGAGTGATGTACACACATGCACGCGTGCAGGATATTTGCACGTATCCATGATGAGCACAGTATTATCTGAGCAGAGGGAGAGAAGAACAGGGAGACGGTGTATTGAGAGAGAGTGTTTTGCTTGATCTAGCTATGGAGATGATGATTCTTTGTCTTGTGCATTGCCTTGATCTGATAGATTGAGCTTGGATTGTGGGTTTTTCATCCTTCTTGCAAGGTTAGAGTTCAGGCTCTAACAATTTGGCGACCACGGTGCTCGACAGACCATTGATCGGCAAGAATTTCCATTGAAAAAGGAGTTGTTACCATTGGTATTGGTGTTCGTCGGTAAAGAACGGCACCATTGAGGAAGGAGCAATTTCTTGTGTGAAGGGAATTTTGCCGTAATTGATTTGTGGGGTAGAATTTGACAAAGGGAGCATAGTTTTATGCCCAAGGGAAGTAAGAAGGATATCCCACCAAGCTCCATCGTAACAAGAAGGGGACCGGTGAGTCAATCTTTGGGCTCAAAATTGCATCAAGATTCAATTTCGTTTTCAGATTTGGGAGCAGATCTGGGGTCTAATTCTCAGATCTAGGAGGTTTTGATTCCATTTACCGATCTAGAAGGTAATCCAATTTCGTTTTTCAAATTAAAGGGAGATTCAATTTCGTTTTTCCAATTTCAAGAAACCCAAGAAGAGGCAGAGATGGCTGTATTACCACCTATGGTATGGGGTTTTCAGACAATGGGCATTCCAAAGTTTGATGATCTGGTGGATCGGGATCCTTTGAAGCATATTGTGAAGTTTGAAAGGTATTGCAGCAATGTAAGTTACCGGCTGCTGATTACTTGCTTTGGTTTCATAGTTCTTTGCAAGATTCAGTGGAGGAATGGGCACAAACCCAGCCAGATACCATGACATATCAGGAATTAAAGGAAGCATTCATTGCTAATTATCAGGAAGTCCATGGTAAGGATAAGACTATGGAAAGGTGGACCAATTTTACACAAAAGGAAGATGAATCAATTAGAGAGTATAATCAGAGGTACATTGCGGTTCTCAAAGCCGTGGTTCATTGGAAGATTGCAAGGAATGATGAAATGGATATCCAATGGTATGTAAAGGGGCTGAAACGAGCTATTGCTCATAAGGTGAAGGCCAAGCAGCCTACAACATTACTAGAGGCACAAAAGTATGCTCTCAAGGCTGAAGATAAGTTGGGATACATTCATGAAGTTGCTGCTCCAGAGCATAAAACAGAGGGTATTGCAGCCAAGATTTCTAAGCTTACAATTGGTGAGAAGCCAAGGGATGTGCAGTTTATTACTTGTGAGTATTGTGGGTCTATTGGGCATTCTGATACTACATGTAGATTGCTGAAATTCTGCTCAAGATGCCAAATAAAGGGCCATAATGATCAAGAATGTAGGGAGAAGAGATTCTTTGAGAGGGCCAATCCGGTATTTGCTGTTATGCAACAAGCACCACCTATTCCTATCCAACCAATGCAAGCAGCACCTATTATACCACAAGTGCCAATGATGCCACAAGCTCCAATTGCCCAACAAGTTCCAATGGGTTCCACATCAATGGTGCAGCCAAAACAGGGATGGTATCCAAGTAGGGCTCATTTATATTGCAAGTTATGTGATAAATTCAAGCATGATGAGACTACTTGTTGGAAAATCCATGGGAAACCAGAATGGGCAACCAACAAGTATCCACCAAAGCAACAAATGTTTGAATCAGTACCTCTTCCTAATAATGATGTTCGCATTCAAGATGCAAAGTACATTGATAATCCTCAAGTTAAGGCTCTTATTGAGGAGCTTAAGAAGCAAGAGAAGGCAAAATCAGTAGTAAATTGTGGATTTGTTGAGGTGGAGCATGACCCATTTCAGCAAGAAGAAGAGATTGGAGAAGTAAATGCAGTCACAAGATCACAAAAGGTGGTTCAAGAACCAAGAGTAGTGCCAATTGCGGAGAAGACTAAGACCTCTTTTCCTAAGGCTTTGAAGGAACAAGCTTTGAAGGTGTCAGCACCTAAGAAGGTGCAATTCAATGTGCTGCCCACAGAACAGTTTTAGTCTATAGAAGAAAATCAGCCCATAGTGATGCCTCCTATGGTGGATGAGGAAATTCAAAATGACGATGATGTGATCAGCCAAGTTTTGGCCACTAAAGTTACACTTACTCTGGAGCAATTGATGCATTATTCTCCAAATTTGTTGCAAGAGTTAGGGGGAAGAACAAAATCAGAAATTTCAGTCCAACAAATCATATCAAATGATACCGACAAGAGGAGAATGGAGCCACCAGCCTGGCAATCCAAGGATCCTGGGCCATTTCTTTGTGATGTGAGTATTAATGGATATCTAATCAAAGAGGCCAACATAGATACCGGCAGTGGAGTGAATGTAATGCCTTACCACATAATGCTTCAAGTTGGATTGAAAATGATGGAACCGACAACTATGATGCTCAAAGCATTCAATCAAATGAAGGTGCAGCCTATGGGAGTCATCAAAAATGTCTTATGCAAGGTCTATGAGGTGGAAGCAATCTTGGATTTCATGGTTTTGAAATTTCCAGAGAGTGTGCATGCTGAAACTTATACTTTGTTGCTGAGCCGTACATGGTTAGATGCTGTACAAGCTGAGACTTCATGGAGGAAGCGCGAAATGAACATCTTTCAAGGAGAATACAAGGTTACTATAGATCATCCTCTGAAATCAGCAAAAGGTACCTTTCTTTGCAATACTTCTTTGAGCAGCCCGCAGTTAGAAATCAGCAAAGAGAATGCTATGGTGTCAGGGCAGCAAGGTCTTAGTTGTTTTCATGTCTTGGAAGTGGGTGACAGGGAAGATAAGACTTTGTACAAGTGGTTAAAAGGTACCCAAATTTCAGAAATATGTCATTTACAGCAGCAAGTTGCAGATAAATATATCCAAAGACTTGAAAGTATTGGTGAAGGTGAGTTACAAGAGACTCTTGTAAACATGAAGGAGGAGTCCATTCAAAGACCCATTGATGACACTTTATTTCAGCAAGGTATTGATCTAGATCAAGTAGAGATGTTGATTTTGACATCAAGCATGAATGGGGTAAACAAAAATCAGCCCGCTATACAAATACAAGAAGCTTCGGGGCATGCGCACATTCTGGAGGATGAGGTAAATCAGATCGGTCCATATTCACCACGGTCATTCTGAGTCACCACATGCACCAAATTCATCACAATCATCACATCCACCACATCCATTGCAGTCACCACAGTCATCACACGCACCACATTCATCACTGTCACCACATTCACCACAATCACCACATTCGTCACCACAGTCACTACATTCACCACAATCACCACATTCGTCACCACAGTTACCACATTCATTACAGTCACCACATTCAGTCAAGAACATCAATATTTCTCAAGGCAATCAAGAAGAATTGGTTACTATTGGACGCGATCTTACTCAAGAGGAGGAACGTGATTTGATATCTTTGTTAAGAGAATTCAGGGATGTTTTGGCAAGAAATTACAAAGAATTGAAAGGCATTCCACCGGAGGTTGTGGTTCATACCATTGATTTGAAACAGGGATCAAAACCAGTCCAACAAGCTCAAAGGAGAATGAGTTCAGCAATAGAGGAGCAAGTAAAGGTTGAAGTCATGAAGCTTTTGGAGGCAGGATTTATTGTACCGATTAAAATTCAGATTGGATCAGTTCTATTGTACCAGTGAGAAAGCCAAATAATTCAATCCGAGTATGCATTGATTACAGGGATCTCAACAAAGCTACCAAAAGAGATCATTTTCCTACACCATTCATAGACACCTTGTTGGATATTGTTACAGGAAATCAGGCCTATTCTTTCTTGGATGGGTACTCAGGATATAATCAGATCCAAATCTATCCACCACATCAAGCAATGATGGCTTTTCGAACACCTT
Organism: Isoetes taiwanensis; assembly: GCA_021234155.1. NCBI lineage: Eukaryota > Viridiplantae > Streptophyta > Lycopodiopsida > Isoetales > Isoetaceae > Isoetes > Isoetes taiwanensis. Next base: position 4,889,564 of record JAJEKV010000044.1, on the reverse strand, counting down.
TTGGCATCTATGCTTACAAGGTATTACCTTTTGGCCTCACAAATGCTCCAGCCACATTTCAGAGAGCTATGACATATGCTTTTCATGATATTTTAGACTTTTTGAGAGTCTTTATAGATGACTTGACAATGTTTTCGAATCCAAGAAGGGATCACTTGGATCATCTTAGAAAAGTTCTTGAAAGATGCCGGCTGTATGGTATAAGTTTGAATCCTGCTAAGTGTATTTTCTTCACTAGAGGAAAACTATTGGGCAATTATGTTTCAGAAAAGGGATTACAAGTGGATCATGGTAAGATTGCAGCCTTGGAGAAGGTCAAACCACCTACAAATGTATCCCAAGTGAGAAGCTTATATGGCCAACTCAGTTTTAGTAGGAGGTATTTGCATAATTTTGCTAAAGTAACCCAGCCACTTGTGGATTGTATGAAGCCAGGGCAGCATTTTAGATGGAAGGAAGATGCTCAAGAAGCATTTGAATGGTGCCTTGCACAATTAAAAGAGAGAACTTTGCTGATTCCTCCAAGAATGAGTGAGCCATTTCATTTATTCTTTACAGTTTGGGAGCAAGCTTTGGCTGTCACACTATGTCAGAAAAATCAGCAAAAGCATTATGATGTGAATTACTATGCTAGCAGGGTGTTAACTCCACAAGAGCAGAAATGGACTCATGTGGAGCATCTTGGGTTAGCATTGAAGTGGGCCTTGAACAAATTTAGACATTATCTTCTTCCTTCACAATGGAATTCAGCAAATGTACAGTATGTTTACATTCATATGGATGTGAATCCGTTGCCATGCATTTACAACAAGACTGTCCAAGATCCTAAGTTTACAAGATGAGCTCTTATCATACAAGAATTTGAGTTGAAGTATGTTAAGATGGCTCAAGGAGCTCATAATCCAAGTGCCTATTTGAGTAGTGGTGCTGAAATAGAAGAGGAAACAGACCAGCAAGTAGCATTTCAGGATAATGGAGTATTACAAGGGTTCATTGAGACCGTGGATCTTTGATATGCCAACATATACAGGTATTTGCAAGATCAGACGTATCCTTCATCATTTTCAAAGCAACAAAAGCATGCTCTTAGAGTACAAGCAGCTGGTTATGTGGTGCATGAAGCTATTCTTTATAAGAGGACTATGGAAGGTCTCTTATTAAGATGTGTTGCTGGTCAGCAAACTCATGATTTGTTGCAGCAAGCACATGATTGTCAGGGGCATTTTGCAGCTAGAACCACAGCTAGGAAGATCCTTCATTGGGGATATTATTGGCCAACTCTTTACAAGGATACTAGAGACTTTGTTAGCAAATGTGAGAAGTGTCAAAGGCACAAGCAGTTAACAGGCCATAATAATATGCCATTCCATCCTATTTTGAGCGTTGGTCCATTTCATATGTGGGGATTGGATTACATTGGGCCTATCAATCCTCCATCTTCCAAAGGTCATAAGTATATCTTGGCAGCCACATGCATGTTTACGAAGTGGGTAGAAGCAATTCCGGCAAAGCATGCTCTGAGAAAAATACCACGATAAGCTTTCTTTATCACAATTTGATTTCTCGGTTTGGTGTTCCAACCATTCTTTTTTGTCGATCGGGGAACTCATTTCATGGGGAAAGTAGTAGCTCGATTAACGAAAAAGATTGGTGTTCAACATGTGCAAGCTTACGCTTATTATCCACGGGGGCAATGGGCAAGGTGAGTCTACTAACAAAATTCACAAAGCTATCTTAGCCAAAACAGTGAAGGATAATCAAAGAAATTGGCATGAAGCCTTGACCGGGTGCCTTATGGAGTTTCAAGTGTACTTACAAGTTGGCTCACCGAGTTTACACCATTTGAATTGGTTTATGGAGTGCAAGCTGTGATGCCTATTCATTTGGACGTTCCTTTGTGTTCATTTGTGGAGCTACCTTATTATGAGAATTTGGGAGAAGTTCCAACTCCAAATCAAGTGCATAATAGGATGGATGATTTGTTGCAATTGCAAGAGATGAGACAAGAAGCGTGAGACTTCAATATGAGGCATAAACAGAAAGTAAAGCTTATCAAAGACAAGTTCTGAGTTGTCAATCCATTTGAGGAAGGGCAATTGGTGTTGTGCAGGACCACTAAGAAGCATCTATCCAAATTTCAAAGCCCATGGGAAGGCCCATTTCTGATTGATAAAGAGGTACCAGGTGGGGCTTTCTATTTGATGACTCCAGAAGGGGAATTGTTGCCTAATCCCAGAAATGGCAAGGATCTCAGGCCTTATTTTGAAAGAGAAGTACTTTTCTAAGGGATTTGGAGTTGGCATAGCTCCAATTACAGAGAATTGTGGAGAATTTTTGGGTTACAGCAGGTCGTTTTTCTGTAAAAACAGGTGGTGACAGTTCCATAATACTTCATCTATCCTACATCAAAAGATGCGTTTCGGCGATACGAATCCAACGAGCTATGGTGCAGGTCAAACGGAGTTCTGAAACTCAAGATATCAGCTTTCAAAGTTTGCCACAGTTACAAAAACTCTGTTTCGTCACTGTCATTTTGGACCAGTTTGTTTGTATTAGTCATTTGGATTTGAGGAGGGTATTTTCTTTCTAAACATACATTTAAATGTGTCATTTGGGGACATGTCCCAAGGACCATAGTAGTATGTTTTGTTGTAGGTTCTCCGCCACGGAGTGGCATATTTTCCCACTGTGGTCGCCACTGTTGGGGTGATCACCACTCACCACACTCATCACCACACTCGTCACCACTCACCACATTTGTCACCATTCACCACACTCATCACCACATTCACCACTATTGAGGTGGTATAGAAGATAGTATACTGTATATGGAGTGATGTACGCACATGCACGCGTGCAGGATATTTGCACGTATCCATGATGAGCACAGTATTATCTGAGCAGAGGGAGAGAAGAACAGGGAGATGGTGTATTGAGAGAGAGTGTTTTGCTTGATCTAGCTATGGAGATGATGATTCTTTGTCTTGTGCATTGCCTTGATCTGATAGATTGAGCTTGGATTGTGGGTTTTTCATCCTTCTTGCAAGGTTAGAGTTCAGGCTCTAACAGCAACGTTGCAGAACTTCGTGATGCCTTCTTCTAACGCACGCTGTCTCTTTAGGACTGTGGCATAATCCTTTGCGTCCTGCATTTTAGAACTCCTAGTCTTCCTTAGCAGGATTGTTCCATCCAAGATTCTGCCTTGTAGGTCAAGCGTTTCTTTGTCCGTCAGGCCCTGTATCCTCTTCATGAACTGCTTGTCGAACAACTTGGGGTCCGGCCTGGATGGAAATTCTCCATTGCTGTCCTTCAGCTTGCCTCTTGTCCATTGAGCCCATATCTCAGTCCATTTCTCCCAGACCGCCTCAGTGCTAAGAATGAGGTCATATTGGTCTGAGAGAGACTCCCTGCCTTTCCTTGGTGTTCTCTTCTTCTTCTCCTCTTCATCCTCTCCCTCATCATCTTCCTGGCCCTCCAGCAGAACATATCTGCAGAGTTTCTCAAAGGTCTTCCACTTATCCGAGGGAGCCCTGTTTCCTTTAGGACGCTGAGGACAACCCAATGCTTTCCACTGTTGCCGAGCGTGTATGATCTGGTCAGGATACGGGCTGCATTCAGTCAATGTCCCAATGTCAGAGCATGAAAGTATCTATAAACACCCAAGGTAAACACTAAATAGTAGCCCCAAAGTAGAAGAAAATTAGACATTCAAGGGACTTTCTCGACTCGCGAGTCTAAAGTCCTCTTGAATGTCTAATTTTTTCTCGACTTCGCGAGTCGAGAAAGCTATCATCCTTTGATTTTACGTATTCCTCGGCTTTCTCGACTTCGCGGTCGAAACCCGATGATAATCGGAAATGTTAGGATGGTAGGGCTTTCGACTTCCTTGAAATCGAGAATGGAAAGAATCGAGAGTTGTCTACCTTCGTGGCCACTTTCGCTATTGTCTGTGAAGTAAACCCGGATGTCGGAAATTGTCTTTCGACCTTCGCGTAGGCGGCAAAAATCGAGAGAGTTGTCTACCTTCACGTGTTCGGGCGATTGGCTAATGCTGGCCACTTCGGTTCTTTGGCGTCTCAGCTGAAAGAACTCTGCACTCTCGCTTGGCATATCTATCCTTGATCGCTGCGGCACCTCCTTCTCCGTCACGCAATACTTGCGCCCGCCCTCAGCGAATCGCGTATCATCCACTACCCGAGCGGGGCGTCTTTTCCCTTCGAGGTCTTCCTCGGACTTCCAACTGAACAAGCGACCGGTCGATCTGGCGAAGGTATGACATCCGCCCGGGCATTGGATGCACCAGCGGGATGTCGCACCATCGAGTTGAGAATCTCCGGCATGTGTGCTTTATTAAATTCCACAATGGTTGAACAAGGCGGCATCTCCCGTGCGGACCTTTTCGATGTCGAAGGGCGGCTTTGTGTGCTATTCCCAACGGATATCTTCGAGCCAACCGCTCCATTTTCGTGCCCCTCTCGTGAAATCCTGATCGCTCATCACGGATCCATTAGTTGGGAGTCGACCATATCTTCGTCATGCTTCATCATCCCGATTCCTCCCGTGGTGTCATCTTCTCCATCTTTGGTCTTGTCCGGGACTTTTACGTATGAACCACAACTTCCCTCCCCAACTGCAGAGTGTTGTAGAGTCTTCAACCGCTGTAGAAGTTAAGCTCCCGTATTGAGCAGTTTTTCCCCGACTCACGAAATCTCCATTCCAAGCTCCACGGATGTTAGGGTTCCGGTCTCCTTCATCCCTTCGGATCCTTCCACCCAAGGTTACGACAATTTAAAGGCGCCCGCCTTTTGTCCTTGCCCTTAAGTCTTGCTCATGGAAGAGTGAGAATAATTCAAACCCGATAATTTTTTGGTGTGATAGAACTTACTCTTCCTGGCGGTCTTGACATGTAGTGTTAGATGCTTTGAATCAAGGCCGAGATGGAGAACACAACACCGATTTTCTTGTACTTGTCTCCTGGAGCTCTTCTTGTCCCTTTGGTGGAGAAACGAGATCTTTCTCCTTCCCACTTGCGATACCTCGACATACCACCAAGAATCTGGCGGTGTGTCAAAAAGCTCTGTCTCCAGTCCCTCGTTGACCAAGAACGGAGTTGACCCGCTGATCACTAGTGAGTCCGCGGTGAATCTTTGCAAGGCGAAAGTATGGATCGTTAAGGTATTCCAACCAAAGAAAAACCTCGAGAGCTCACCAGGAGCCTGTCTTTCTTCTTGCTTCCTGCCCGCTAGAACCAAAGATCCCCTCCTACCTAAGCTTCTTGGGCCAGTCGCCATGTCTGTATGCCCCCCTCATCCTCTTCCCCCGAACCCAACCGTAAATTAAGTTTCCTCCGTAGCGTTGTAAGTTTTAGGATTTTGCATGTAAAAGATCGGGCATGTTCTTTAATTTGAATTTAAGGACATGCAATCATTTAAGAAAAAAAGCGGGCTAAAAAGAAGTCTGACCGCGATTAAGCCTTTAGCCCGCCCAAACACTATTTTGAAATTGAATCACATCAAGGGACTTAGTAAGCGGGCGTGGTTTATCTTCACCTGCGGCATTGGCGACCTTTGAGTTCGAGAGGTATCATCATCGCGACTTTAGGAATGGCGCCCGCGGCGCCGTAAGTTTTAATGATGCCATGCTTTGTGTGTTTTTCCCGATTGGCCCCTATTGCAAGCGCTTGATTTGATCGATGAGCACGGAGCTAAGGTAGGAAGCGGAAAAGGGAGCCAAACACGGGAACTCTACTACTGCCGCGCCATGGAATGGGGATACGCCGAGAATCGCAGATGATACAAGTATTAGATCACGAATACACTCTTGATGAGACCTACGTAAGAAGCAAAGACTCTAGGTGAGGCCGCTGGATCCGCGGATACAAAGGCCCAAGGAATTACCGGCGAAGAGGTGAGTTTGAGAGATGCCTATGTTATTTCGCTTGTAGAACATGCCGCCCGTGTTTAAATAATGGAACTGGCGATAAGCTCGACCATTCATCGTTTCCTTGTCCAACATTTTTCAGCTTGAGAGATGATTTTACTCTCTGGTTTGAGAGATGCTTTCAAGGAAACAATGGATTAGGGGTAAAGAAACGAGTTCGTTTTAGGTGTATTTTTCATGGAATGTTTTCTTGGAATGTTGTACATAGATCGGGCTAGGTCTAAGGCCCGGAGATGCGGTTCAAATGCATCCTCTTGTAGTTAGTCGGAGGGGCCTCTACCCAGTCGGAACCACTCCTCTTCGCAATATTCGAGGAAGATGGTTCGAAGGAGAGTGGCTCGAGGCAGGCTAGAGGCACTTGGGACTAAAAAGAGAAGAATCTGATCGCGATGGGCTGTGGTTGGTTGTAGAGGCCTCCACCCGGTCGAGCCCCTCCCCTCGCGATATTAAATGAAGATGGTTCAAGGAGGAGTGGCTCTGGCCCGGGTAGGACCCACTGCGGCTCCCACACACAGGAGAACTGGCTGGTTAAAGGGGATTCTCGGCTTGCGGAGGTCGAGGAGATGCGACTGTTGACTCTCACATCTACATTCTCCATTCCAAGTCGAGAATGCCTTAACTCATCGAGAACTCCGGATGGTATACATGGGAGTGCCGGTTGGGTAGGCATTCCCGGCTTTCGCTGGCCAGGGCCTGCATCTGACAAGCTCTGTGGTTTCCACGTGGTTAGTTGTAGAGGCCTCCACCCGGTCGAGCCCATCCCTTCGCAATATTACGCCGAAGATGGTTTGAAGGAGGCGGTCTTTGGCGGGTAGAGGCCCGCTAGCCCCCACATAGGAGGATTGGGTTGCTAAGAGTTGGCTGGGTGATCAAAACCACTTCCCTTAGCATAATATCAGGAAGATAGTTTGAAGAGAGTAGTTGGAAAGGGCGGGGCCAGCTCTAATGCACTAGAGCTGCGTTTTCTCGACTCCGCGAATTAGAAATCAGCCCGACCTCTCGTGGTTGGTCGCCCGAGGCCTCCACCCGGTCGAACCCGGTCCTCTTCACAATATTCGATGAGCATGGTTCGAAGGAGAGTGGCTCGACCGGGTGGAGGCACTCACACCGCACAAAGTGCCATTGGCGGGTATGACATTCTCGACTCACGAGTGAGAAGGCTGCAAACAGCTTAAAAAGAATGTGAAGACATTGGATAGTCGTGTGCAATCGAATCATGAGTCGAGAATCCCTCAACCAGCCAGCAGTCCAGTGTACACTCCCTCTTCTCGCCTCGCGAATGAGGTTCTCGACTTCATCGAGAAGAAGAGCTGTACTTCTGGATCAAGGTTGGCAAGGTATTCTCAACTTCGCCACTCCCTACATGTCTCTAGATGGAGGATATCTTTATGAGTTAGAAATGCAGATTACTGTGAAGCAATTCCTATTCTTAGTTCTTAGTGGGAGAAAAACATTCCTAGTAGGGTTACATTGAAAGCGTTCTTAGACGCAGTTTAGCTATATCTTTTGTGAATCTCTCCTAGTAATGTTACATTAATGCTCTCTAATATCTTACTTTCTAACACCGCCTCTCGATGATTTCTATCTCGGTTGCTTGCTACTACTCTTACCACTATTCTCACTTGTGCCCAGCATAAATGTATTCAATTCAACCACGAGCAAGAAAAAGATAACAAAAGCAGAAAACAATACAAAAGGAAAACGGATAACGAGAGATTAGTGAGATTAATGAGAAAAGCAGAGAACAAAGTGGAGACAAATGAGATTAATGAGAAAAGCGAGAACAAAAAGATGAGAGAAAAGAGATAAAAAAAGGGTATGATATTACAAAAACATACGGAAAGATTTCTTTGGATGAGGAGGAAGCTCCGCCTTCGATTCCATGTGGGTACGATCGTTCGCATAAAGCGTGAATAAGGATTTGTCGGGCCACGTAAATTGTATCGAGGATTAATAAGAGCCTCTAACAACAGAATATAAGTAAAAATGCAGTAAAGGACTTACAGAAAACTAAAAAGCAGCAGTAAAAAAAGGCCTCACTTTCTTCTCGAGGCGATGCGCTAAACACTCGAACACTCAAAACTTCTGGAAAACCCCGGAAGGCGTCCCGATCCGTCGACACTGCCTTTGTCATAAGATGGCCTTGGAATGGCTCGGTTCGATCGATCGCCATCGAAAACGGTGCTTAAGGAAAATACAGAGCGCGAAGAGTGATCAGAGAAAACAGGGGAGGAAGAATGGTCGGGGGGGAGAGGAAGAGGGTGCAGTTAATTCTGGCTGCACCCTCGAACCTCGTAAAAGTGCAATAATAAACTTCTGTCACGTGTGGGCCATGCCCTCCATGACGTGGCAGTGCGGGTTGCTGACATGGCCACGCTTTCAGCCTCTGAGGAGGCGCCACGTGGCCATGACAAGATATTAAAGGTTATGTTATATGTTTATATATGTTATCTTATGTTATATATTTAATATGGTTTCAATGGTTGAATAGTATTAAAGGTTATATATGGTTTAATATGGTTATATGATTTTAGTTAATATGGTTGTATGATTTAATATGGTTTAATATGGTTATATTTAATATGTTTGTATGGTTTTATATGGTTCATATGGTCATATTTGTGGTGTTTGGGGCTATATGGTTTTAATGTGAGCTTTTTCATTCAGGGAGCATGTGAGATGAGTAAAATGGAGCCAAGGAAGTCCAGCAGAGACCATTGCCCTAGGCTCCAATGGAGGAAGATGGGTTGCCTTTTGTTGCACCCTTGCAACCAGACGGTATTTGCAGAGGGCATAATAACTGCAGTTGATCCATTTGATAGTGTGAATGATGAAAGGCTGGGAGATGAACATCTTGGAGTTGGCATTGTGAAGCTTCTTATCGAAGTTGATACAATCATGTCCCAGGGAAGCTCTAGTGATTGCATTGTGTGCTTTCGAGCCGGAGTCCCAAGCTCGGTTGAGATGGCCAATTAGATATATTACACACACAAGAATGGTGATACTCTAGAATGCCCTCTTGAACTACACACCCCAAGGCCCACCCAAGACCATGTGGAAGATTTGGTGGTCGATGAGCATCCTTTGATCACAAGGAAGAGACGCTATGTTTTTCATAAAAGGCAGCCAAGGGTGCCCAAGAGGCCTAGAAGTGACAAATATTTAGAAAGGGTGGAAAGTATGGCACCAACCAGAGAAAACCTAGAGGCAATTAGGGGTCAAGAGTGTTGCAACCTAGATTGCACAAAGGCAAAGACAATGTGGATGACCTCGTGCATAAGATCCCAATACATTGGACAACTTCAAAAAAAGATAGGATTAATTTCATTTACTCCTTGTGTAGGAATTCCAGCTATGATGAAAACACGTGAAGGCTACTATATCAATTGAGGGGGCATGAAGGTATGTATGAGAGCATTGAGATGGATTCTTGGGGTGAGCAAGTCTTCATTTTACGACACTGGAGCAAAGTTAGAAAAGGGCACGCTTTTGTTCCAACATGGTAATGCACTCACTTTGAAACCTAGAGCAAATACTCTCAAGGCCATTGCAGCCTTGAGAGCTTTGTGAGATACATGTCTCAATCTATGCCCCACAAGTCGAAGGTGAACGAGCACGGTGTGCGAGTGGTGCAAAGGGTGTTGCCACAACACTATATCCAAAAGGAGTGCCTTAAGGAGGTCAACTCCATCCCGAAACCACTTGGAGGTAGGCCTCTTTCTCAATCATATTTCAGCAAGTTATGGAGCACTCATTTCTCGAGGCGTGAGTGTCCTACAACACATGCCATTCTCAAAGTGCAACACTTGCATTCAACTCAAGGATACACTTGCATCAACCGCAATAGAGAAAGAAAAATGGCAATTAGGGAGCAATTTGCAGATCACCAAAGGGACCAAATATCATGTAGACAGTTGTATTGGCGGTGGAGAACATTTTTCGAGATGCAGCGGACAAATTTTTGTGTATAATTCATGATAAGATGGACCAACACAAGACTTTCTTGCCAAAGCTAGATCCTTTACCCAAAAGCGTTGTCAAAACGCTTTTCGATGAAAGTAAGTCCGGGTGTCTTAACACATGGTCATGGAACTGGAACATATGGTCATTTTGTGCTTGATCTATGGAGGGATGATCCAAACTTCCATGTGAGCTCTATTTTCAAGTGCTTGAGAACACTAGAGAAAGGATCGATAGAAGGGAGGAGGTATTCCCCTTGAAGACCCATTTTGAGGCTTTGATGGATGATCAACCGCTTTGTTACCAAAGGCGGGTAAAAAGCTCACATCCAAGGTGTCTAGTGAATCAAGGAGGACTTGGGATGATTTCCCCTTACTTGAGAAACCACTGCCTGAGGAGCTATGTGTTCAATTGGACAACTGTTGGAAAGAAAACAAGAATAGATGGATGTTTGGGGCAATGTCATACTTGACAAAGAAAGGGGAGTATTCAAAGTTGTGAAAGTGGGATTCATGATGGTTGGGCATACGCATGATGATATAGATGGATTCTTTGGAACTTTCTCCACCAAGCTCAAGAGAGAAAACGTGACTAGTCTCCCTGAACTAATGGATGTGTTTGAGAGCTGCATTGACCCCAACCCAATGGCTTTCTTGATGGATGAGGTTGCAGATTGGAAATCATTTGTAGAGGGATACTTGCTAGATGGTAAGGACCAATGACAGACACACAAAGCCACTTCAATTCAAGTTTTGGGTTAGGGATGGAATACCAATCATGCAATATAAGTGGAGACCAGGTGACAAGTTGTGGATGCCCAGTACAAGGAATCGAGTTATGGCAAAGGGTGTCACTGGTGAAGTTCTCATTCCTAAAGGGCAGCCAAAATCACTACCTCCCTTCAAGATCACAAAGACTCTAGCCAACTAGTGAAGGGCATCAAGGATTACATAACGACCGGGATGATGTTCAAAATGGAAAGCACACCTCCACTCTTAAGAAAAATCAAATGGACTCCCTAATCAAGTCTTTGGGAGAAAGTTGTGACATGCTTAGAAACCGAACAACCATGTGGGAGGAAGCTAAGAGGCGGGTTCTTGCCGAGTCAAGATGGGAGGGTTCTCAAGGAGCAAGCACGTCTAAGAATGTTCACTTGGGTCCCAACAAGGGTTCCAAGTGGTTTGTCGGAAGTAAGGCCTCAAAGCCGAAGTGGTTTGATCTTCCCAGTAGTGGGATCCTTTGAGGACATCAAGGAAGGATACTTTGTGCTAGTAAGGCCCGATGATGAGGACTGTCCAATATGGTTAGGGGTGGCACTCTCTCATGTAACCACCACTATGCCTGATGGAGAGGAGTTGCCCCTGGATTCCAAATTCAATATTGGGAGCCCATTGGGAGACACAAGAAGGGCAACTTGAAGGAGCAATACACCGGCTAGCGGGAGAAGAAGTGGAGGGCAAATTATGCTGATCCTCAAAGGAGGGAATTGGTGGAGTGTGTGGTATGGTCATATCCAGGTTCTCACACTGCAAAGGACAACACACACAAGATCCCAAAAAGGGAGATGGACAAAGCCATGAGCAACCATGCTATATCATTGTATGAGGGTAGATAATATTGAGAAGCTTGAAAACTTTCTCAACTAGTGGTTTGTAAAATTTATGATGAAAACAAGTAACCCAATTCTTTGTGTGTGATCTGTAATTCTATTCAAGCAATCAATTCAAAAAAAAATTTTATGGGGTGTGAGTCCCATTTTCAGTCCGAGTCCCAAAATTCAAGATTTGTCCCACTTTAATTAAATAGGACTTTGGTGCTTTTCTTATACCAAAATGCTAGCTTTGCTACTCAAGGCAACTTAATGAACATGGTATATACATCCACTTCTTACTTATACTTATATCCCAGATACAGATAGCATTACTCAACCGAACTATTACACTGATTTTCTATTTGCAGGTCAAGGAATCTTCAACCATGTTTTAACAGTATGGGATAGCCGTTCTCACAAAAAAACTGCTCTTATTGCAGCTTTTCTTATAGTTTGAAACCTGTCTAGCCTATCTGCACGTCTTTGGTTTGATATGAAGAATGTTCTTATTTCAATCTTCTATCTGATGTATAACCTTTATTTCTGGTTGTCCAGGTTTTATTCTGATTGTTGCCATGCGCCACTACCAATAGACTTTGAGTTTGACGAAGGGCAGCAGTTTGCTAGGTTCTTGCATGGGTGAAGTCTGGGACTTATGAATGCTTGTTAAGATACAACAGCAATGCTTGGTTCGCATGAAGTCTGAAATCTAACTCAGTGTTTTGAAGCTGAGTCTCCTATGGTGTTTCAAATGTTATAGCGGCAAGTCGTCCAAACAGACCATCTCCTAGTCCTAATCACCCATTACCATTGCATTTTAAAATGCTATTCTCAAAGGTTGCAATACCTTTTTAAGCCTGCCAAAAGAGACATCTGTACTTTATTTTTTATTTTCTTTTGGATTCTCGTGTTTTAAATGAAAGTAGTAATTATTTCTTAGCTAATACGTTGTATCTTTAGCTTTGCACATCATTTTGTCCTCCTTTCTTAAAATCTAGTCATTTTTTTACTTGGAGAGCGTTGGCGAGAAAGCTCACAATGTTGGTGTTATAATGAGGTGCTTTTTTCGCTCATAAACCATTTTCTTCAAGAGTTTAAACATCATTAGTAAGATACTTATCTATCAGCAATCCGGAGCAGTCCAAACATCTGGAGACTACCAGGATGCATGTTTGTGGAGTGGAGATAGATTTTGTGAACCTCTGTTCCGAGACATATGCTGATCATAGTGGCATCCCATCCATGGTAAATCCAACATTCTATTGTTACCCTTTTGTGTCTCTCAATTGTTTATAACCTTCTGTTGGAAATTGTGCTGCTGTCTTATAGTTTGCATCTATGGTTTACTGATATTCTTTTTTGTTCAACTATGTATTGCAGGAGTTTGGAACTGCAAAAGAAGATGCATTTCGGAGGGACTTGACTATTAACAGGTACCCCCCTTCCTGCTGATTAGAAATAATGGTTTCACATGCATGAAGTTAGTTGTTGCCTTTGCATACTTTATTTGTCTACTGAAGCATACGATTTTTTCATTATGTACTAGAGAGGGAGGAAAAAACAAAATTAGAAAGGCCATGCTACACAACTAGGCTGTAAAGTAGTGAAGAAACTGATGGGAACTCCTTGGTAAATAAATGCATGATTCCCAAAATGCAAACAAACTGATCATGTTAAAGAAGAAAGATGGTAATGAACTTCCAAAATTTGCAACTCTATGCAGTCCTTACTAATGCATGTTCAGTCCACTTCAGTTTAATCGGGAAGATGCATTGTCTCTTCCATTCTATTGTGCATCGAGGATGATGTTCGACTTAGTCATTTTCAAAGATGTTTTGCAGTCTCTTCTATAATATCAACACTAGTTCTGTGGAGGATTACACAAAAGAGGTAGGCACTTACATCATTTCGTTTGCTTCTACGTCATCCACTGTTTTTTCATCTGTTGTCATTGTAACAGGTCTATCAGACTTGAAGGCAGGGGTACCTCGTTACCTCTAGAACAAACATTCCTAGATGATCCTCTACGAGTTTTTCTTGCAGTTCGATTTGGTACCTTCTATATTTTTCATTAAATCCATGTATGTATTTGTTATTCAATATTTTATAACTAGGATTAGATCTAATTTAATTGGAATTCAGCCAGTACGCGTAACTGAACCAAGTGAGTAGGCCATTTTGTGAGTTGGTTTTATTCTTGATTTCGCTATACACCAAAACATAAATACTCCTCTCTAAGAAAGCTTTGCTCATCAACAAATTCAGCACGACTCATTTGTGGGATCTGTTCTCGAAGGTGCACGTTTTGATTTTGAATTGGATGAGCAGCTACGAAATGCAGCTTCATTAGAAAAGGTGAAGTATGCTCTTGCAACCAAAGTGGGCCAGAACGTATTGGATATGAAGTATTTACAAGATAATTGCTTCAAAATGTTGGCATGGGAACAATTCCCCATTCCGGCTCGCCAAAGCATTCTTTCCTACGCGGTGTGTAGAGACCCAAATTCACTAAAAACACAAAGTCCGTTATAAGAAACTTCTTCGGCTGAAGAATGATATCAGTTAAAATATAAAATACACAAAACTAGCTCAATTAAACAAAAACATTTTTTGTTTCACATTCTTAGTATGGAAATACTGAATGCTCACTAGCATCGTGAATGAAAAAAATCATGACAAGGAGGAGATTTTTTTTTTTTTTTTAAGTTATTGAGTTTATCTTCTTTCTATAATTGTTCATTGAATTTATAAAAGGATGATTTCATTTTCTTTCTTGGGAAATGTCTTTGGTTATTCATGTAATCCTCAAAAACTAAAACCCGTTACGAGATAATAGATCTAACCGATGATTGGATACCCTACGTAATTCTACATCTTATACAACTCAAACAATACGTTTTTACTGGTCGCAAATGTATTGACATAAAACAACTACTGATACCTAAAATGCAAGAACATCATTTAAAAACCTTCGTTACATTGCATAACTTGGCAACAGCCCCTGGCGTGCCTTTTTGCTAGTTTTTTTGATATTTTTTCTTGAAAAGCATTCATATTACGCCTTGGAATACAAAATTTTAGCTTCATCGGAGTTATAGAAAAAAAGATAAAAATAAGTAAAATTTCCAGCATTAGGTGCTTCGGGGATGCTTGGCTGGCGCAAAAATGCCCCCTAGCTCCATGCTTTGACCCCATTCTTAAATGGTTGTTTTCCTTTGCTTTCTTGCATATATGTATCTTGGCAGAAACCATGCTCAAGTATATAAGATTTGTACTTCCAACATTTTTGCAACTGTTTAGATTTATTTCTGCAGTGAGCATCATAGTTGCGAGGGCCTTGAAAATATCTTCCATGGCCATAACGGAATATGGACTGTGGATGCCTTTGACAACATTAGATTTGAGAAGTCTATACATTATCTTCTGATAGCCTTGACAGTTCCCCGCTGTATGTATCTCAACGAGCTCTAGTTTGTTCAAGTTAAGGAGAAGTATATTTTAAAGATTTAGATGCAGCAAGAGAAAAAGTATCAGGGGCATTAAAAGCTCTGCGCCAGCCTGCTAGATCACACCTTGCTGCCGACTGCCTTTTCTCCTAGTTGACAGACTTGTAGTAGCTCTAGAGCAACCCTGCCTATAGGGGAGGCTCAATCAGCTATGAGATTCTTATCCATGTCATCAATTACTTCCATCAAATATCTTGTTGGTTGCAGGTATTAGATCTATTCTTGTACATTCCATCTGCTTGTGCATGCTATGAGATTCTGATGTTAATTCTAGCAGGCTGAGAAGGAAACCTTTAGAACCATTGGTTGTGTCATTTTGAAAATAATAGCTGTTGTAGTGAACACGAGTAAGAGGGAAAAGTTTCATTCAACCCTTCCTATTCTTCAGGAATGTGCCCAGCCCATGGTTAACTAATTAGGATCTGGTATATGTTCCCTCATCGAATACCAAATATTCCTGGAGCAATAAAAGGAAAGGGGACCAAAGAACTTATTGTATGCTTGATAGGTTTTATATAAGCAATATTTCTGCTTGCTGGCTTGATAACTGCATTGTCACTGGAGACATTGCTAGCACTATATCTGATCATCGATGTCATTTCCTTGATACTAAGGAATTGTCCCCCAATAATAAATGAAGGAACACCCCCTTCAAGTTTAATACCATCTTCCTGCAAATGAAGACTTTCTGCCAGGATGACATATTTAACAAAATTTGAACTTATTCAAATCTAATAAATGTATTTTTAGCTTTTATTAATTTTAATAATTTGTTCTGTTTAGTCTAAAGTTGCTTTCTAAACTAATTCTTGGTTCCATCTATTTAGAATTAAATTTTCATCTAAGATAACCCTGTATAATTAAAATGCTATTTTTTTTAAAATATTTAAAGAAAGTTTTACATTGAAATTAATTAAATGATTACGTTTATGTTTGATTAAAATATTTTTATTTCATCAATAATAAATTATTTAATAGTTATTATTAAACCAATAACTTTATATCATTTAATTAATTTCAACCTATGACCTTCCTTAAAAATACTATCTATCTATCTTAAAGTATTTTTAAAAGTGTAAAAGTTTATAAATTGTGAAATTCTAATAATAGTTTTAAGTCAATCACTTATCAAACCATCAGATTTCATTTAATTATAATGATTGCTAAATCTTGAATCTGTTAAATCAATAAAAATTGAAATTTTTATATTCTTGAAATGTCTAATTCTAAATAGATTCAAATAAAAATTAGTTTGAAAATCAAGTTTATTCTTTGATAACCATTATAGTTTTAATTTAAAGATAAACTTATTAACAATCAAGAAGAATCACACAATACATATATTCTTATAATGGCGTTCTTGAAGTGTTATCTATTAAATCTGAATAAGTCCAAAGTTTGTTGAATATGTCATCAAGGACTTTAATACTTTCTATATCTCTCTGCCCAATATTGGCCAGCATCAGTCTACGAAAACTTTTAGTGACAAGATGAAGAAAGTAAAAAATTGGATAAAACAAAATTCTTGACGACTATACTGCTGCAAATGAAGCCCTCAACCAGAATAGGCTAAACATGGTAAGGTTAAGAGAGCTGATCTACGTGCTGAGACTGATATGAATGCACGAGGTATGTGGATGGCAAGAATAGGTCCAGTTCCTGGAGTTGTGGTTAGAGATCAATTTTATTACAGATCAGAGATCCACATTATTGGTCTTCATCAGCAGATACATAGTGGGATTTCTTGTGGTGTTAA
This sequence comes from Isoetes taiwanensis, assembly GCA_021234155.1. Classification (NCBI taxonomy): domain Eukaryota; kingdom Viridiplantae; phylum Streptophyta; class Lycopodiopsida; order Isoetales; family Isoetaceae; genus Isoetes; species Isoetes taiwanensis. The sequence continues at coordinate 4,872,811 of JAJEKV010000044.1, read as the reverse complement.
AGTTGCAGTAAGTATACTTGCATCAGGGGAGTACGAGGATGACAAAGATACTGGGGATGTGTTAATTTACACAGAATAAGGTGACAGTGCAAACGCACTAATGACAGTGTGGGAATTTGACACCCCAGAGAGTGTCAAAAGCAAAAAAATGTGTCAAAGAGACATATTCCGTAGAGAAAATGTGTCAAAAAAGAATTTATAGTTTGTTAAAATGCGTCAAAAGAGACTTTAAAAAATTTTAAATGTGTCATTTGACACATTTAAGAATATTAAGTGTGTCAAAAAAAATTAGGGCCCCAAATACACAAGAGTTAGTCTGTACAAGGCTTAATGCATGTGTATACTTAATAATGCTACCAAATTTGAATTCAAGTTATTTATGCTCAAAAAATTATGCCATATGATAAAATTTCCCTTATTTAGAATAACGTGTTTCCTCCCCATTTCGATTAGAATGTTTCCCCAATCAGAATGCCCTCTCCTCTCATCGGATTTTTCTAGAAACGGCCTACCATGGATCTCATTTATTAATTTCTGTGTCAGGCAATCCTTATGAGGTTGTTGATTGGCATGAGCTATAACATTTGGCTCAATGAGCAAGGTAAAACAAGAAGAATTAATATTCAATAGACTTTATATATTTATGTAAACTTATCTTTCATTATATTTATATAAACTTATCTTTCATTAGCAAAATTCATTTTGTAATCTTTTTGTTTTGTAGAATTTCAAATTATTTTCTTCATTTGATAACATAAAAAAAAGTGTGTCAATGGTGTTCACAACACGTCAAATGAGACACAAAATTTTGGAAGTGTGTCAATTGACACATTCAATTTTAAAAAGCGTCTCATGAGAAATACACTAAATAAGTTGAATTTCCCACACTGCTTAAAAAAGTGACCTTAAATTTACGAATTCGGTAGTTATTTTAGGGGTCAAAATTACAGAAAATTTGGCGTCTTGATAATTTGACATCCCCATTTTAGGTAGAAAAATAATAATCTAATTTAGTTAGTTTTGGAACACACACAGAAAGTGGCAAAGTGAAGGAATCATCAGATTTTTGACAATATGTAGCATAATAACAGGGGGTTTTCTTTGTGTTTTTGTACGCTTTTCACCAAGGTTTTCCTATGATTTCGTGATGTATTCAAATGGATGTACTAATGCGTACATCTAGAGTGCACCATTTCTGAGCCATTGATTTTAGCCTTTTTTTTTTCAATGGTCAACAACCAATGGCTCCCCTTTTTTTGTGCGTGTGGTGCATAATGGTCAACAACCAATGGCTCACAACAAAAGCCCTTTTTTTGTACGTGTGGTGCATAATGGTCGACAACCAATGGCTCACAACAAAAGCCCTCATTTTGTGTGTGTGGTGCATAATGGGCACATGAAGGGCTTGAAGGGCGCATGTAGTGCAGTTTCCCCGCCGGCAACACATTTCTTATCATAACTTTTGATCCAGAGCTCTGTTTCAGATGCTTTTTATTGCTTTGGAAAGCTCTCTCTGAGATCTTTTTGATAGTGTATGATATGGATATGTTTGGTTAAGTTATCTATGCTAAAACAGCAATTTTTCAGCCGGGTTTGGTAGGCTTTCACATCCTACCAGCTGATTAATACAGGATTGCGCTATTGGATATTGTTTTATGGCTCATTCCGAATGAAGCTTGCAAAAAATTACCATGCATTTTTAGATTTTGAGGCAGTTATTAAGCAAATTCCAAGGCTTCTAGATCCTTGTGCTAACAAGCAGAAAAGTTTCCCACTTTGATTTCTCACCACAAGAATCCATGGAGGCCAAAGGCTGCTATTAAATTCCAGTTGAAAAATGTTTGTGTATGGGTGTTGCAAACTTTATGACTTTCAGAATAATGGGATCAATCTGCTCTATCTTTATGGTAACTTTTACTTATGTTCTATTTGTTTTATTGTGAAAATTCAAAAGCTACAGGTGATGAAAGCCTCAAATGAATTCTAGTTTTTTTCTGGTTTGAATTCTAAAATTTTTGTCACACTGGGGGGGGCGGGCATCCCTAAGGCCCCGAAGGGGCTAAATTTTTTTTTTTGCAACACAAACCATTAATATCCAACATATAAAATTTAAATCCCCCAATACATAACAACCAACACATAACAACCATTGACATTAACAACCAACACATAACTACCATTGACATTAATTAACACAACTATTGGGTCTAACATATTTAAATTAAAATCCCCCTTAAACATCCGACTGCCCTGCCACTCCTGTGATTTTCTAGCTTGTTAGCTTGCTTGCGCAGCCCAAGCAGCTCGGACATTGTCGCCCCATGAAGCAGCTCGGCATGAAGCAGCTCGTCATGAATCTAAATGGCTCATGAAGCCAAAGGGCTGAAGGAATCAAACCTTGAGGTACAGGTACAGTGGCCTCACCAGAACCCTTGTACAAGCAAGAAACAAAAAATAGAGCATAAGCACCCGATCTACCCCTGCACAAAAAAATCGAGTTGAAGAAAAGAAATCGGTGGTGCTGGTTATTTATCAAACGACTGGCTTCCTCTTTTTATTATGGAGTGAAGAATCAGACAAGAGAGATCTTGCCGAGAATGGCTGAACAGAGCCATACAATAAAATTTAGCAAAAAAAACACCACGCCAAGAGCAATCGAACACCTGAAACCTTCAAAATCTTTTGAAATCAAGCGAACAGGAGCTCGAGTTGAATCCTGGAGATGGATTCCATAAAAATCTCCAACAAGATTCAACAGCTTAACAAGCTATGACTACCTCTGAAGGGAAATAATCCGGAAATCTGGCAAAATATGGCTCCAGTTTCGCAAAAATCGAAACCCAAAGCTGCAAAATCCAACCCCAATCCATTTTAGGTGGTCAATATCATAACTTGGATATTTCTTGATTTCAAAATCCATATTTAGGGTGTAAAAACTTAAGTTATAGGTTTTTTTGCAAACTTATATAACATGCCAAAGCTATGAGACTACAAATATTTACATTGAATACCGAAAATATGCAAATGAAGCTCCTACGGATTTCATTGTCACACACCAAGACGTTCCGCATGTATATCATGGCTGAGTAAGAAAATGTTATTGAGCATTTAAGTAGGACAAGGATGTATATATGCCACCAAGAAGAAAAAAATTGCCAAGCTATGTGCACATAGCTTGGAAAGAAATGTGCCCAATACATAGCCTATGAAGGTATGTATTGGGCAAGGCTAAAGGCCCATCGTATTGTGTATCTCAAACTTGACTTTGCCAAGGCATATGACAGTGTGGATTGGGGTTTTTTAGAGAAGTGTTTATTGGCTTTAGGGTTTGGTATCCCATTCACAAGAGATGTCATGAAGTTGCATACTTCAGCAAAATCTACAGTACTCTTCCAGGTAGAGCCCTCTGTTGTCTTTCCTGTTGGTAGAGGAGTTCGTCAAGGTTGCCCCTTGGCTCCATTGCTTTTTACAATAGTGGCAGAGGTGCTTTCACAATTATTTTCTAGTGCTGCTGAGCATGATGTGATCAGGGGTCTTCCTATGGAAAATGGCTCTCAAGACATTATTAATCAGTATGCAGATGATACCTTTCTATTTTTGAAAGCAGATGCTGATAATCTCCAAAATGCAAAGCTTCTGCTTGACACATTTTCCTTAGCCTCTGGAGTTTTGGTCGGTTGGCAAAAGTGTTCTGCTTTGTGGAGTCTAGATGATGAAGTCCCACCATGTGTTTTTTTGCTTACCCCCGAAGGTGTTGCCTCATGGGAAGGCAACCAAGCTTCTTGGTATTCCAAAGGTATTCATGTTTCAACTTCGATGCTTGGGATGTTATAATCGAGGGGTTGCGGAGGCACCTTTTTGGTGGGATACGGCTAAGCTATCTATGCCCGGAAGGGTAACAGCTTTGCTAAGCATGTCTTAAGCAACACACATGTCTATATGGCTTCGCCATTCTTGCTTCCCACTCAAAGTTTCGTGGAGATTGTGGGTGTTGTTAGAAACTTTATCCGGGGTGGAAATGAAGCGGGGTAGTGGTGAAGGTTGCATGGTCTAAGTGTATAAAACCTAAGTCCGGCTGGAGGTTTGGGCATGACAGATTTCCATTTGCGAGTAAGGTTATGATCTCAAAATTCATTTGGCGGCTTCTCGGGTAAGGATGATTCTCCGGGTTACGGCCATCGCATGTGCTCTTACCTACCCATCATCCCTTTTGGTAAAGTCACACTCAAACCTGTTCTTCCATGGAGTTTATTTTATGAGTTGCGGCCTTATCATAATGCTTCTCCATTCTTAAAGGGATTGTTAGATTCCTCGGCACCTGATCAAAACTTTATTTCACATCAGTCCAACCGCTTGTATACGCTTGATCGCACCTTTGTTGGTGGATCCCTCCGGTAGACAATCAACCACTTTGCTTTTACAAATGCACCCATTGACTCAAAGACGTTGGAAAAGTGCTTTGGAATCTTAACTATTGCAAAGATGGTATGACTCGGGCCGATTCTGTGACATGGGAGGCTTTTCGCTTAAAGTTTCTATTGGGGCGATGGGATAGAGTTCTTTGGCAAAAGTTGCTGATTTTCTACAGCCTATTCTCGCCACACCAAGAAGATATTTTGGTATGGGTTTGTCATGAAGAAATTAAGGATTGCAAACTTGTGAACTCTATGTATCGGTTGTTGCTTGATCTTCGATGTTCTTCCTCCGCCTAATAAGTGGTCTCTTCAACTTCCTCCTCTTCAATGGCGTAAGGTGTGGTCTTGGGCATGGGACAAGCTACTTCATCCTAAAGTGGCGCTTCTTTGGTGGCGATTCTTCATAGGTGTCTCATGGGTTAATGTGCTTGTCCATAAGTTTAACCCTAGAATATCAAATCGGTGTCCAAGATGCAAGCGTGGATCTGAGACCATTGAGCATTGCTTTTCATGTGTGAACACCTTAGACGGTATGGGACTGGTTGTTTTCCCTGCTTTCGTGTTTCACTAACAAGTCAACAACCGCTTTTGGCAATTTACCCAAGTACACGGACAGTTACAAGGCCAGGCTTTTCATCTAGCAGCAGGATGGTTGCTTTGGACTATCTGGAAAAGACGAAGATTGGTAATCTTCAAAGGTCTGGATGTGGCAGATAATCGTGTTCTCCAAGAAGCTCAAGGTTACATTGTAAAGTCGTATCATTGTTCTTCACTTGCCCCTCGCAAGAGGCGATTGATTTTTGAGGAGTTTTTGGATGTGCACTCTTATGCTTAGGCAGGTTGCTTCACTCGGTGGGTCTCCGCTTATCCGCTGAGATTTTATTCCTGTCTCTGCATTTATACTTGTATTTGACTCTTTGATTGAATAAAGTCTGACGTCCTTCAACAAAAAAAAAAAGAAATGTTGTCCCTCTAACCATTATGCGGCTTTTTGATTAATGCGAAAGAAATGAAAATGTTTAACCCAGGGTTGATGGAAGGTCCATATGGCATGAAGACGAGTAGGTTGTGGAGAAAATGGGTAGGTAGCAACGAAAATGGGTAAGTAGGTAGGAAAGATGGGTAGGTAGTGCCCATGCGCGCATGGGCAAAGTTCAGTCTTGTGCTATGCTGCGCATAGCAAAAGCATATTTTTTTTTGGGGTCGTGTCTCTGGAAACAGCATAATCGGCCCTTTCCTCTCAATCAACTCTCTGCTCTTGGCGTAATCGATCCTGCTTCGGCCTTACTCTTTGTCTTCGAGAGGGTCATGTACCTGCATTGGATTGCAGCCCACGAGTGCCTATCTATGAAACCCTATCTCACCAGGTATGTGAAACCCTATCTCATTAGGTCGGCAAAGCCTTTCTCATAAGGTCGATTTCACCTATCAGATCATGAACAGGAAGCAGACGTGAGGCAGCTGTTGTAAAAGGTTAACAGTTATTTTGCAGTTATAAATGCAGATCAGGAAGGCTAAGGAACAACACAAAGACATGGAAAATGATAAAGCAGGTTTGCCATTCTGTTTTGTATTTAATATATCTATTGCTATTTGATCTGTTTACTATGTTGTCCTTATTATAAGCAGAAGTTTTCTTAAGTTGAAGGCGTTTTAGTCAGAAGAGCATGCATTTGTAGAAATAGGTACATGATTTTGTCCAATTCTGCAGATACTTTATGATAATTTTGCAAGTGATTAGAGGTAGTTTTTTTTTTTTTGAAGAACGTGTTTTACTTCATATTATACACTCAAAATATCACAAAGTACTTCCAGAAGTAAGAAATGTCCCTGAAGCATCAATCACTTTTAGATGATCACTCCATATTGGAATTTTAATACGATCAGGCCAATTTGAGATCTGAAAGCAATTATACAACTTCTTACGAATTTCTTGAAGCACCACCTGAGAAGAAATACGCTTATCATAAAAGACCTTTCTGCGCCTTCGCTTCCATACACTCCATATTAGCCAAGACTTTGCCATGTGAAATGCAATCCTTTTAGAAGCAGTCCACTGCTTTGGATAAATACCCAAAAGAAAGTGCTGATTATCCAAAGATACTCCAAAAAGAGAATGCAGCCAGGACCTAAGACTACTCAGCTCTACACACAAATATAAACAGTGCTCCAATGTTTCAATGCACCGCTCACACATTGGGCAAAGTGGGCTTACTCCCAGCTTAAAGCGATGAACCATCTGATTAACTCTCAAAGAGCGATGAATCACCTGCCAAAGTAGAACATTTACCTTTGGAGGATTATATTTAGACCAAACAAGGTTCCAGATGGATTGCCATTGAGAAGGCAAAGTCTGTAAGTGCCATTTTCGAGAAGGTGATAAAGTACTTGAGGAGGTAAGCAATCTGTAGCATGAACTTACTAGCTTCTTGCCTTCTTTAATACCTTGAACAAAGTTCCATCATCTCTTGTTACCCACCTTCTTAATTAGAGGAAGAGCACTTGCTACATAAGCCCATATAGTGATATCTTTATCCAATAACCCATATGTCTCCTGAAACCATTGCCAAGGAGCAATGTCAATACCAAAATACCAATTTGCTCAATAGAAATAATACCGCTCTCCTCCACCTCGCTTGGTAATGCACATGCATAAATTCTACAACTGGGTGTAGTTGTCCATGAGTATACAAAGGCAACCACAGAAAAAGGGAAGATGCCTGGAGACAAGCTTCCCAATCAAATGTAATCACCTGCTGGACTACCTTCCAGGCCCGAAGCAAGCCTTTCAGTACTGGAGAGGCATGTGAATAAGCTTTCAATGGATATAACAATGCCCAAGGGAGCTCAATTCTCACACCTCGCTTATGAAAAACCATACACTTCTTTACTGATTGTTTAAGTAACTTCATACCTGGTGATGCACAATCATCTTTCAACAAACTGAACAATAGCTTAGAAGCTAAGACCTTACCCTGTAAAGAAAGATCCAACATACCAAGTCCTCCTTGTTGTTTAAACAATATACATTTCTTCCACGCCACCTTCACAGTGCCTCCTTGATCGGTACACCATACAAAATCTCTTACAATCTTTTTTATCTCTGCAAACTTAGAAGCTGGAGCCAATAGAACCGAAACTAAATAAATATGTGTATTGTTTTTGCAGTACTTTTTATTCGTTGTTTTATTTTTGGTTAACAATTTTCAGCTAGAACCCTCGGTTGTAGAGATTTGATTAGCATTCATCTTCTATTTCTAGGCTTTCTACCCACGCTCAAGTATGGTTGTTACAATATTGGTAACATTCTAGCAAGACTCAATTTTTTTTCTGAAAGATTTCAATGATTCAATTATTGTCGAAGTTTTGAAGGACCAAGAGGGCTTTAAAAAAATCTTCATGGTTCTTCAATGGTTTCTCTATCTACGTGTTTCTCCCATTTTAGTATCTTTCAATGGAAACTATGATTAAGAAATTAACAGTTGTCTATGTGCGCATAGCCAAGATCTTTGAAAAATTGTTGCTTGTCTATGCATGCATAGACAAGCGATATATTTTAAAGCTCTATGCTATGCAAATATAGGTTAGACGATTACAAAACTAGGTGCTTGCTCATGATAGGACATACTATGTAGAAACTCCTTTTTACGCATGCATAGACAAGTAGCTAGTCTTTTTCGTTGACCCTATGTGCTCGTAGGCATGTCTGCATCCACTCCATGAGCTTCCTTGCTTTGGTCTTTAGTTCTTTTTAGGAAATATTGAATGTTCATTAGTGTGTAACCTTAAAATATATTTTTAGGAGCAAAGATGCAGCAAGTTCTGATGCTTCTACACCAGTTAAAATTACTAGCAAAGCAAGGAATCCACATTTTCACTTGTAGAAGAAAACACCTTGCTTCTATATATTTATGTAAAGACGAGCAATTGATTTTTGGATATTCTAATGTCAATTGATACGTTACTTGGTTTTTGATCTTTTTGTAACTTCAAAAATATGATTATCCTTGCTTTTTGGATTTCTCATTTACTAAAATGCAATTCAAATGTATACAATTTTTCTTTTCTACAACTTGTATTTTTGGATGTCTTCATAATTAAAGTGCTTGTTTTACATTGATATTAGACTTTAAAAAAAAAATTACAACTGAGATGCCAAAATAGGCATGAATTTCACTTTTTTGAAAAGGGAATCTGCAATTGCACCACAGGTCATTAGTGCGTTTGCTAGGTCATCGTGTTACAAATCAAGGCCACAAAAATTTCACAAAAGCCCTCTTTTTTCACAGATCTTACCTCCTCCTTCGTAACTGCCAAGAATGCAGAAAGCTGCCAAAAATTGATGCGAAACTTAAAGATAGGAAGAAAAATCCGAGGAAGAAAGAAGTCTTTGAAGATAGGAAGAAAAATCGACACTACCTACTAGGTAAAATTCTACCTACCCTTTTTTTTTTAAACCTACTCATTTTGTACTGGCCACATGGCGAGCCCGTTTATTTGAGGTAATGGGCGAGCAGGGGCTAACCGAGAAGGCAAGCTGCCTCATTTATACCTAGTATCTGAGCTTCCATAGCTCGGTTATCACAGCTTCGTAGGGCCAAAGATCAATTATCAGAAGTCCAAACACAAGGCCCCAAAAAAAAACTATTATATTAAACCAATATCAAATCATCTAAAAACCATAGTATGTATGGTTTTTTATGTATGAATTTATCTGATAGAAGAAAACCACATGCTGTAGTAGTTTGTCAAAACTGATAGTGGTTTGTGACATGGTTATTTAAGTTAGTTATCAATGCTATAGTGGTTCATGGAACTAGTTGTGGTTTATGAGATAGTTCCAAGCATATAGTAATGATTCGTTAAAACTAGTAATGGTCTTGTCAAAACCATTCTGAGTTGCTTCGAAGACCACCAACCATAACATATTTTGTTTTGACAATCAATAAAAACCACTTTATATATAGCGATTAATATTGGACATAGAACCAGCTCTAGCAAAGGCAATCTTCTGATTGTTGAGTCCCCAAACTATCTGAGGAACCTCCAGAAATTCTTACCCAATATTTTCCTACCTACATATTTTACTCTGAACCTAGTCATTGCATACCATATCCTTTTAATTTTGATCCCAACTTGCCTAGGGCTTTTCGCATTACATTTAAATTATCTATTTTTTGCATTTATGGTTTGAAAAAGTCCTAATTGTTATGAGCACATAGCCTTGGCTATGTTCTTTTCCAGCTTGTAGGTTATGCACGCTTAGCTTGGCAATTTTTTTTATCATTATATGCAATAGCATGACAACCTTTTTTTCTTCTAGTTGGCTCTATGTGCATAGCTCACCAATATTTCCTTCTCAACCATAGCTAGCAACTTTTTTTCCCATGTCTCTCTTGTGTTGTGGCTAATATGTTTGTGGCTGTTGTTTCTTATTTGTTCACACATTCCACAAACATTTCATAAAGTATAATTCGTCGAGGGACCATTGTTCAACTAGTTAAGCATCATTCAATTGGGTTTTGTAATGTTACGACTACATGTTTAAGATGTTCTATAGCTAGTGCTTGCAATGTTTTGGCACTATATAATTTAAGTTATTACACCATTAAAGTATGCAGCTTGCAACAAGTCTACAATTGTTTCTCTTCAAAGTCTGTCAAAGGAACTTGGTGTTAAGGGAGCAAATGGTCGTGCAAAATCACCTTTGGCGGGCAACACAAATGATCAGTTCATTTTGCGTAGCTATTCCTCTTGATGTCTATGCGCGCATAGACATTTTCCTTTTCTTTTGTATTTAAGCGCTCCAAAGAAGTAGTCTTATCCAGTCTGACAAAAACCAAAAAATGTCCCCCTCTTTAAAAATTGTCCATTTCGAACGGCAATTTTTTTTTTGGTGCACGTGTTTTTAAAAACAAGCTAAAAATGGCAAATTTACGTGTTTTCAAAAAAGGAATCTGCAATTGCACCACAGGTCATTAGTGCGTTTGCACCGTCACCTTGTTACAGGTCAAGGTGGCAACGATTACCGCTCAGGCAGACGCCAAAATTCTGATCAGGAGCTTCACAGAGGGAATTTGGCCATGAAAAACAGTTATATTCATCAGCTGCCCATCAGTGTTATAAGAGGATACATTGATAAAAAGAGTCCATCAGCAAGGATTTACAGTTATGATGGCCTTTACAAGATCAAACGATATTGGCTTGAAAATGGGGCGGCAGGTTTCAAAGTCTATCAGTTTGAGCTTGTGAGGAGGTCGCCTGGACCGGAGTTGGGCTCCGCACTAAGCGTGTTTTGCGGGGAAGTTAAAGACGCAGCCTTCAACTCGAAAGAACTTAGTCAAGAATGATCTATCCGAAGGGAAGGAGCTCGTGCCAATTAGGTGATCGTGAACACGTATGGTAAGGATCCGCATGATAGATTCAAATATGTCTCTAACATGGTATTATCAAGAGCTATCTTGTTGGGGAAGCCTCCAAAACTTAAGGGCAGATGCAAGGGCGTTCTTTGGGACCCCTGCAGTATGTGGTCGCATCAAGAAGAATGGTGGAATTTGCCATATACACATGATGGGGCAATTAGAAAGCGAAAAGTATAGTTTATGAATGTGGGCTAGATTGTGGTTGTTCGAAGAGTTGCTACAATAGGGTCAGCCAAAGGGGTGGAAAGTTTAATTTGGAGGTTTTCAAGACCAAGGAAAAGGGATGGGGCGTGAGATCATGGGACACCATACCGGCGGCGGCGTTTTTATATGTGAATATGTAGGGGAATTGATTAATTCTCATGAGGCGAAAAAGAGGGTTGGAAGAGATGTGTATTTATTTGATATTGACTGCATCAAAGGCAACCAGGATAGAGGTGTAGATATCTCCTGTTTCTTTGAAGATCAAAATCCCAGCATTTCTAACAGTTATGAGGAGTTTCATGATGCCCATATGTCCATTGATGCAGCTACATGTGGAAACGTTGCAAGATTCATAAACCATAGCTGCAGCCCCAACATTTTTGTGCAATGTGTATTTTGGGACCATGAAGATCTTCGACGGCCTCATCTTATGATGTTCGCAGCAAACAATATAAAGCCTTTTACAGAGTTCAGCTATGACTATAATTACACCATTGGTAGCGTGAGGTACCCTGATGGCAGAGAAAAGATTAAAGCCTGTTACTGTGGAGCTCAAAACTGCAGGGGTAGGCTGTACTGATGATTTTCTGTGACCTCTGTCTCTTCCAATCAGAGGCTATTTTGACCCTTTGCCGTTTTTGACCTCTTGACACTGTCTTTATGTCTCTGCTTCCTTTAGCCGTGAATTTTCTGGGTCCTTCATCTTGGTTCTGAAATTCTGCATTTTGATGGGAACCCCTACAAGGTAAGGTTAGCGGTCTGGCCGAGGCCGATAACCAAAAATGCGTGATAACCAAAAATGCGTGATAACCAAAAATGCGTGACTGAGGTTGTACGTCCGAGGCCAGATATTTGGCATATAAGGCCGAGGCCCACTAGGGCCAAAGGCTGGGCCGAGGCCCTACGTGTCAAATATCTGGCCGAGGATGTACAACGGAGGTCACACATTTTTGGTTATCGGCCGAGGCGAAGACCGATAACCACCTTTTATCGGGCTGATAACTAATTATCTCCTAGTACTGATAACTAGTTATCACTCCTAGGAGTGATAACTTAATTATCGGACTCTCCCTTTACACTAGAGAGTCTGATAAGGAAGGATATCTGGTCCACACTTTCAGTAATATGTTCTGCTGCTGCAGAAACGAGAGAGTCATGGGTCGTGCACTTTTGCTGCTATTTCAAGACTCATGATCTTATCAGTAATTTTCTGTATCTCACAATATGGTCATTCCGGCTAGGAAGCAGTATCCAATGTGGCGAGATTTTAGCATCCACTTGGAAGAATTCAATTACGAGCCCTTTCTGCAGGTCGGCTCTACTAACAAACGCTTTCAATTGTGCATTGTGTATATGCCAAAGAGATTACACTGCTGAAGAAGGCATTTTTTCAATTTAATCTGTACTACAACACACATCAGGTTCAAAGAAACTTTTTATTTGTTTGGGATGCACAAATTCAAAATTGTTTTTGCTAATATTGTATGCTGGGCTTGTGGCCTCGACATTTATTTGGTTCAAAAAGACATTTATTTGGTTCAAAACTTGTGAACCAAAACCCGTGGGCTTGTGGCCATTTTTTTTAGTAAACCCTGGCTCCTTTATGGTGGGTTGGCATATGTAAGGCATGCGTATTCTGGGTATACTAGGCATGCGTATTCTGGGTATACTAGGCATGGCCACATGTGAGGTTTTAATACCCCTCTCCATATACATTTCCAGAGGAGGGGGCCTCCAAAAAGAGGAGAGGGCCCCTGGGAACTAAATTATTAAGATGGGGTTCAAAAGAAAGGAAACCCAAAACTCACCTCCACTTTAAAGTGGGGGCCCTCCACCGAAAAAAAAAAAAAACTAGCAAAAAGCACACTAGAAGTCTTTAGCAGGTAAGACTTGCTAGGGCATTGTTGGAAAAGCATTCTTTTTTATAAGAGGCCTGACTTGTGAATACAGCCGCGATGAAAGCTCCATCTCCACATCTTGTTCTTCCCTGCTATTATCACAAAACCAGCGAACTAAATAAGAGATGAGACCGACTTTTTTTGGGAGCAAAGAGGCAGGAATGGATTAGGAGGAAAAAAAAACTGAATCACATCACTGAAACGAAGGTCTTGCCCATTGGTTCTAAAATTTCGTTATGCCTATCTAACTTGCATGTCTGAATCAAATCTCTATCTAGTCTAAAGTGGATGTGAGTTGAGGTGGATGTGAGTTGAAGCTTTTGGCATTGATTGTTTTATTTTGATCCTAAATTTCTTATCTGTATTGTATTTCTTATCTGGGCCTAGGCTCTATTGAGAGCATGGCAAAGAGCTCCTGGGTTGTACACTCAAAGATACCACATTAAACGCTTTCAATTATGAATTGTGTATATGCCAAAAAGATTACATTGCTGAAGAAGGCATTTTTTCAAATTAATTTGTACACACACATCAGGTTCAAAGAAAGTTTTTGTTTGTTTGGGATGCACAAATTTGAGATTGTTTTTGCTAATGTTGTATACCGGGCTTGTGGCCTCGACATTTATTTGGTTCAAAACTTGTGAACCAAAACCCAGGGGCTTGTGGCCATTTTTTTGGGTAAACCCTGGCTCCTCTTTGGTGGGTGGACATATTTCAGGCATGCGTATTCTAGGTATACTAGGCACGGCCACATGTGAGGTTTTAATACCCCCCTCCATATACGTTTCCAGAGGAAGGGGCCTAAAAAAGGATTTTGTATTCAGTGCTTGATATTTAAACTGCTTGTTCCACATGGTTCAGGACTAGCATATCGCCACATCCTCTCCCCTGAGATAGAATTTACATGCAGTACATGCAGCCTTGCAGAATCTTCAAGAATTCACACATCTTTCTATATATTGCGTGCAATGTAAGCATTAGATACAACAGATATATGTATTTACTTTTAGTAAGGCATACACCTCTGTTATTTATACTATATTGTATGCATGCAAGCAAGTCAGAAGCTTCCCTTACTAGGTTTACTATGTTAGGTTAGCTCTACTCTAAGTCCTCTTGTAATCTGAATGAATCTGAGATAATAAGTTGCATCATGCTACTGATGAGCATGATGTCCATCTCTTTGATGTTTTATCCATCTCTTTGATGATTAAAAATAGAGGATTGCAAGCAAGAGTTCCTAAAAAATCCCTTTGTTCTTTTTCTTAACAGTAAATCTACAGTCAGATCAGAGCACTCTGTACAAGAAGCCTTCGTTCACATCATGATAGGTAGTTGTTGTACAAGGTCCATCTGCAATTCAGAATGTAAATCAAATTGCTACTTTTGCAGCAGGGAGCATTCTTGAATTAGGGACCAAACACGTTTTTAGCTATCATATTTTTATGGATTGAATTCCTCCATAGCATCCTTGAATTTGCAGATGATCGTCTGAGTTTTCTTTTGAATTTGATTCGTGCCCATCAAGATAACGAGCACATGCGCATAGAGCATGATGACCCATGAGTACATCGACTTACAGAGTTAATTCAGCGATGATGGCTGGTATATTGCTTTTTTTGCTCATGCTGAAGCAGTGCAATGAGACATCCTTGTATCAAACTTTCATTCCAGATTCTGTCCAATTAATTTGACTGTTGTGTTATCCAGACTGTTTAGAATGACTTGTACTAGATTTTTATCTGATAATAGTAATGCTTGAGAGGTGCTCTGCAGTTAAGTTCATTTGACATCTGTAGTTGATCATGCAGAATAGTACTTGGATGCCATAGTTTTTTCGGCAGTGATTATTGTATTTGTGTTTATCCACTCACAACATGGAATACCTTAATCTTTCTTTATTGGCAATTGGCATCAGATAAGCGATTTTTTGATTGCATCTCTTAGGCATCAACTTTTCTTATTAAATATCTTCCAATATGTAGAATCCTCCATCAATCTTCATGTTATGATTTCTATTTTTTCCTCAGAGAATGATGAGTGCCTTCCCCTACAAACACTAGTCCATTTTCTAACTAAATATATCTTGAAGAGAGTTTTGGTTGTCAAGTTTAAATTCATGAGACTTGATTCAGCACATTATAGTGTATTGGTAATATGCTTCATAGCAGTCCTGCTCAACACGTTCGCTTCAATGAATGGGGATGAAAAGTTCATTAATAGAGCAATAAGCTTCAATCCTCTGAATCTCATCGAAAAAAAAAGAAATCATAATCCATTCGGCTGTTTCCTACCCAATTTTAATGTATGGTGTTGTTTCATCAATGAAGTAGGCAATAGTCTTTATTAAACGCCTGGCAAGTTTGGTGTCTGCATCAATGTTAAGAATGTAATTCGTCTTGACGACACAGGAAAGTCAAAGTCATTATCTAGGCTTGTTATTTCCTAACGAGGCAATGGAGGCTTTAGCAGGATAACATATATCATTAAAAACAATAAATGTAAACCCCTCATATCCACCATGCAAACAGCCAAATTGCAGAGTTTTAGGTGAAATCAATAGCAGAAGCAGCTGATCCAAGCATATAACTTCAAAAAAGAAATAGTTGCTTTATTCAGAGCCAATTTTTTTTTGACATTATAAACTCTTTACATAAATAATTGTACAGAAATGAAGCCAACCTGAGCTAGGTCTTTTGTCCAGCACCTCTTTCTCCACACCATAGATGGTGCATCAACTGTCTTTTGAGTAGCTGCAAGGGAACACATGATTTAGAAGACATGCCTGTGGCGCATGTTCTAAAAACATTTGAAGCACTGCTGCATGAAGGCAACATAAAGTACCTATTCTCTCCCAGCAACACAGCAAAATACCTGCATCATCTTCTCAGATGGTTTGGTATGGTAGTTCATGTGGAAATCCAAACGAAAGCATGTCAACCAGTCCAACAGAAAGAATTCTGGTGTGCACTTCCTTACAAAATTGGACTGCACAACTGTCTACAATACTTGACCAATCACGTCTTGCTGCCAGATAATGCAGCAGCCGCAGTGTTCTGTGAGGAAGAAATGTGTGGTGTGGGATATACATCCGAAAGCACATATCCCATCTAAATATATAAATGCCCAGAATCATAGTGAGCTCTTAAATGCATAAAAATGTTGTGGCTAAAATCTGAGTTCTCATGTTGTACATCCATGCATTAGATCCACCAATCCAAAGAAGAATTGGTAAGGAAACAAATCGTACAGATAGAAATAATAGAAACACAAAGACTAAGGCAACATCTTAATCTGCAACATCTTATTAGCAAATAGTTGTTGCTAATAAGAAAATGATTGTTGCAGAGTGCCAAACCATGAGTTACGTTCTAGAAATTTAGTAATTTAGTAATTTAGTAGAGGATCGGACGTCATATAATAAGCATATAAGCCTCACCAGATTACATAAAGCTTCAATAATTTTAAGCAGAGGATCGGACGTCATATGTAAAGGCTCAAATTCAAATGGGCCCCAAATTCATATGGGCGGATTGAACATTTAGCGGTTAAGAATCCTGGCACTAATTGATTAGAGGATGTCGACCTATCTTCCAAAAAGGGTCTGCTCCATGTATAAACCATTGTGCAGATGCCATAGAAACCTAAAGCAACAGATAACAAAGATTGGAGCAATACCTAAAAGGGAAAAACTCTGAAATACCCTTATGTTTTGCTAAAATTGACAGAACGCCCCTAGTTTTTAGGGTATCTTTATGGAAATGACCGTAACGTTTTTGAGCTAATCCAAATGAGAATGTGTCTTTCAGATATATTGTAAAAGAGGATGAGATCTTTCCATAAAAGTTAAAGATCTCCTAAATCGGATTCCAAAATCTCAAGTTATGGTCTCGTAAATCCCTCTGAAATTTCTACAATTTTCTTGTGTATTAAAAATACCATAACTTGTGATTTAAAACTCCGATTTATATGATATTACCTTTGATGGAAAGATCTCATCCTCCTTTACAAGATCTCTGAAAGACGCATTCCCATTTGAATCATCACAAAAAAATTATGATCATTTCCATAAAAATACCCCCAAAACTAGGGGCATTTTGTCAATTTTAGCAAAACATAAGGGTATTTCACAGTTTTTCTCTACCTAAAAAGGCATTCCCTTCTTAAGTCTTCATCTTTTGACAGATTAGAGTCCCCCTTCCTTAAATCTGAAAGCTTTAAAAGGTACAAAAATTAACCATAGAAAACACTGCAGTTTATATACAAAATCTCAATCAATATGTAGAAGGGGAAGGTTTTAAATCAAATAAATGTTTTTTTCTATGTTGTCGTAAGAGTGCCCAATGTCAGATATAAGGGTTTTCTGGCCAGATTTTCTTTGGGTGATGCTGTGAAGTTTTCCAGTTTCATCTTGATCCTCACTATCTCACTGCGCCAAACACTTTTACCCTATTATAAGCAACAAGAAACACCATAAAAGGGCTTAGGATTTGGTGGGCATGAAGGCAATGGGGGACGTGGCTTCTTGGTTAGAGGACATTAGTGTGGTAGTTTGACTTGTAAATCAAAACTTAATTAAAACTATCAATCTCCATTTCCATTTCTTTTGCTGTGGACTATTGGAAATGCATCTGTGTTTTAAGCCTTGTTCTTTTTTTCCATTGCCATGCTTCTGCAATATTTTCTAACATGTGCTTCTGTCCTTCCCAGAATTCTGATTCACTTAGCACACCGCTAATCACCAGCCGTTGGTGCAACTTCTGAAGTTCAAAATTATCTTGTAAGGGCTTCATCCCCTACCCCATATCTGCCCTACTTAATTGGTTATGTTGAGAAGCGACATGAGAAGGGGCTGTTTCGGATCGTTTGGACTACATCATGGAATTTACCATATTATATGCTTGCAGCCTGCGAATTGAACTGTTATAATTGATACAATGAATAGTTACATAGTTGCAATATATCGTGACTAAATCAGGAGATCAAATCTATACATATTCAGGCTCAAAGATGCAACACGTTTTCCCCCCAATTGACTTAAAATTCGGTGCTCAATCGCTTCAAAACAAGAAAGCTTTGATTGATATTCTTTCTTATACTCTTTATGATGTTCTTTCTTATACTCTTTATATAGTTAGTTAAAATAGCCCTTTTGGGAGTGTTGATTACTGCTTTTGAAAATAAGTTATGTGTTGCTTGGTGCATATTCTAACAAGTATAAAGGTAATGCCACCGACTTTATTGGCAATGCAAACATTTCGTTTATGATTGTTGTTGCATTAGAATGGGCAATTTAGGTCATCGTTTATTCTTTACCATTTTGTGCAAGCAGAAATTAGAAGAAAAGTGATGGCTCAGCCAAACACTGACATGTAGATAAGGTAGTGTTTTCTGAACTTTTATAATTCTGGAGTATAATTTGGGGTGCTGCTCAATTTAGGCGGTACCTCATGAGTCTGTTGACGAGCTTTTTTTGTGCCAAAGCTTTCATTTGGTCACTTGCAGATGCCTGTGCAAAGATAAAAAAAAAATGCTCCATTCAGAGCTAAATCTTGATTTGAGACAGACCCTTCTCATAGGAAATAAGTGAAGATTCAATGTATAATTGAGCTAGAATCTTGCTTTTTCAATCTTTCGACTCTGATACAAATCTACAGCTTCAATTGGCTTGCTTCACCAACATATGGACTATCATTGTGCACGGTAAAGCTTTCGTTAAATAGGGCTTATCTTATAATTTTTGTACTGTTATCAATCTGGTACCATGAGTTTTAGAACCACGATTGCAGTGGAGCAGTATTGAAACGTACAATTGTGAAATATGTCACGACATGGCAAGGGATGTGTAGCCTATGTGCATTGAGTTAAGTATTTAGCCTAGGGCTTATCTTATAATTTTTGTACTGTTATCAATCTGGTACCATGATTTTTGGAGCCACGATTGCAGTGGAGCAGTATTGAAACGTACAATTGTGAAATATATCACGGCATGGCAAGAGATGTGTAGCCTATGTGAACTAAGATATTTTTTGAACAATTATCTTAGAACTTGTGAACTAACAAACAATAAAGTACTGAATAAGAGAGTTAAAGACTTCCTCACTTTTCCAATGCCATTACAATGTCAACACAATACACTTCATTTTCCTCAAATTCAGCTTCTTCTACTCTCATTTCTGGTCTGACAACACTAAATATAACTTTATTTCCCTTTCCATCAATAATGAATTGTTTCATCAGATGATTCAGTACACACACCGCAATTCTGTAATCAAACGCAGCAGCAACATTTTGCAGTGCTTTTGTTACATATTTATTCTGCCTCAAACATTACACCATTGGTGAAAATAGAAAGTAAGAATTCAGCATTAAAAAGTTCCCAATTTATATCAAAGATTGAAGTGCTTTCTTTATAGGATCTCTAAATGCACTGGTGCTAATATGCATATTATTGCAGTTCTTGTAGACTTTTTCCACCTCAGCAAATTTTGCATAGAAGACTGCTAGCAGGATGCTGTAAGTGGCTGCTCTTTGTATCAACTTGGACCCTCAACACAGACCATACATTCATCCAAACCTTCGGCCAAATGTTAAGCATCAATTCATGAAGATGTTGGAATCACAAGCTGCTTCTTCTTCTGGTCGTGCTGCTGCTGCAATGTTCATTTCATCAATGCGACCTCGCTGACTGTGAAATCCATACAGCATATTCGAAGTTAAAACAAAATTCCTGGACACATAAACAACATTGCAAAATTAGACAGTGCAAATTCAACAAACTGAAGGGAGATTTCATTTAAAGTTGTAAAGCAAAATTAAGGATCATTCGATAGTGGGTTTGTCAAGAGGTGTGGAAGAAACAGTAAATGTGTAGCTTGATGAATATTGTAATTTTATACGCTTTTTGGCATGGTTTTCCTATGATTTGGTGGTCGTATTATATGAGGTGTACTAATTGGTACATCTAGAGCGCACCAAGTTTTTGCATGTAGTTTGTGCAATTTTCCTTATCCTCCTTACCTAATGATCAAGATCAAAGGGCCTACAAAAGGCTTACAAAGCCCTCTTTTTTTATAAAAAAAAAGGGGTTATTAGGGTTTCATAAAGTTTCGTGGAGCAAAGGACTATGGCAAGCAGCAGATATGGGAGAGCATAGGTTTCGTCTAGGACTGCAGAGCGTGGAATGGCTATGAGGAAGGGATCAATTCCTTCCACAAGGGCGGCAGAGCATGGAGAATGCTTGCATTTCAAGCGTTTCTTCTATCATAAAAAACGTCCAGTAAGTGAATATAGAAACTTCAACGGTTCTGAATCAGTGTTTCACAAATCATCATTTGCTTATCTTGCTTGTTACAAATAATCTTTCTGGATACCATAGCTATTTTAGAAGGAAAAATTTTAGCAAATGCCATGCTCATTCTGGCAAGATTGAAGTTATTTGATTGTTCTAGGGTTTTGCTTTGACGTTTTCTTTCAGAGCGTGATGAGGCAAAGGCTTGGAGCGATAGATTAGGATTTTCTTGTTCTACGGTTGATCTAAACTGAGGGACGAAGCTATTTCGCAAATCATTGTCTTTGTATATGAATTTTGGTCCAGTTCAACACCTCCCAGCGGACCTTCTATTCTCTCTTCTGTCGAAGCTGCCTGCCTTGAAATGTTGCCATGTCAAGGGCAATCACAGGATATTCAGAGCCATGCTTCATTTATGGTCGGAGTAGACAAGAGGTAAGGGATTTTGTATGTTGCATTTTTTCTTGTCTTTCATGCTTCTCAGGTTGTGAATCCTTGCTTCAACGGTTCTGAATCAGTGTTATAAATCATCATCTGCTTATCTTGCTTATTAGAAAGAATCTATTTGGATATCGTAGCTATTTTAGAAGGGAAAATTTTGGCAAATGCATGCTCATCCTGGCAAGATTGAACTCACTCCAGAGCCTTATGATTTGTAAATAGCGAACTGTCTTCATAAAACCCTTGCTATGTACATGGACTTGACAGGCAATTCTCAAGATTATGCTCCCATCGATTATGATAGGGTTCATTCCCAGCATTTAGCTCATTTCCAGATATCATTGATGTTACGCAGGCTGCTAATGGCAATTATATATTTACTCCCTATATTTAGGTGAGATCATTCTTAGGTATTATTGATGCTATATAGGCTGCTGCTAATAAGCAATGATGCTTTACAGGGAGCGGATAACTTGGAGACTTTTGTTGCCATTACATAGTGAAGTCCGTATATACAATTAAGTTGTTTGTCGATTGTGATGTAGAGCTTTATTGTCAGATCATGGCATTACAATGATAATGCACCACGCTAGAGCAGCAAACGGGTCAGCTGATTGAGCTACTTGGTACTGTCGCAGAAAGATGTTTTGGGATAGCATGCCCGAGAAGTATCACAGGGACTGCAACATTCCCGAGTAATCGGTGGTTTGATGCTGAGTGTAAGGAATACAAATGCCGGCTCCGCCAGATCACAGATCCCGCAATGCACCCACATGCCACCACACAGTATCGTGCTTTCTTGAAGGCAAAGAAATCTCAATACATTGCACGTCATCAAAGGGAAATGTTTTACATGTTGGAAAGCCATCCTAGAACCCTTTTGGTGCAAGGTTCTTCGAAAGCCAGTCCAGCCTACGGGGAACATCACTAATGAGCAGTGGGAACAATACTTGCAGCAACTCTATGATCCTCAAGGGACACGAGCACTCATACCCCCACAGAATGGTCCGACATTAGAAATCACAGAGGATGATGTTACCCAGGGTCTGCAGCGTTTGGCCAATGGGAAAGCAACGGACCTGATGGTATGCGCGGCGAGTTGCTCAAGTGGGCGGGGAGCCTATGGTACCGGTCCTAACCACTATGTTCAACGAGGCTCTGAGGAAGGATTCCCCAAAGATGGACCACAAGCGAGTTGTCCCCATTTACAAGGCGGGGAGATCTACATAGTCCAACCAATTCTGGAACAATCATGGTCGGTTCGGTGTTTGCCAAACCGCTAGGCGGCATTATTGAGCAACAATTGACCGGTGGGCGTAAGCAATGTGTCGCGAAGCTCTCCGCATAGCGGGTTCAGACCCAGCATTCAACCATTGATCATATCTTCACATTGAGGACTTTGATTGAGGATATTTAGAAACCGTCGGCCGGGACTGTATTGTTGCTTTGTTGACTTTCGCGAAGGCTTTGACATCGTGCCTCGGGGAAAAGTTATGGGAAAGATTGCGACAAATGGAGGTTCCCGTGGATATGCAAAATGCGATATCACGGGTTATGCGAGAGTTGTTCGAGTCGAATCGCGGATGACGGGACAACCATTCACTAGCGATATTGGGGTCCGCCGGGGATGTCCTCTTTCCCCAACATTGTTTGGTCTTTACATTGACCAGTTGGAACACTGGCTCATGGACAATGAGGGTGGCGCGGGACCCAACTTTTGCATCAGGTCATCTGGCAACTCATCTATGCAGATGATGTTGACCTCTTAGCTCACACTCCGAGGAGGATATGCGGTCTCACTAGCACTTTATGCAATGCGAACAATAACCCACGAGCGAGAATTGTATGATTGGGGACATTAGGCACATCCGCTCGGGTATTGGTAGAGCCCGCTCTTTTATGCGGGGTTGAAGTCACAGGGCCCGGTGGTGTCCTTTGCTACTTGGGCGACTTAGAACAGTCGCGAAGGCCTTCTTAGCACGGGCACTTTCGAGTGAAATCCACGGTCCCATATCAAATTTTGTTGCAAGAGACGGGTTTCACCGCCGCTTCAAATGGCGACCCTTGATAGACACATCGTCTATCCAGAAGGTGGTAAATATGGATGATGATCGTCTACCGCGCTTGGCTTATCACGTGGCAATGGGACCACAATGACTCAAGAATTGTTGGAAGGATAAAAGAGTGCGGTGGCTAACTAGATGGAATGTCCGGGAGCACATGTGCATCCCAGAGAAACGAGAGAGTCATCGGCGGCTGAGATGTTACCTTGATGCTTGTTTCTCCGGCAAGCTTTGGGATTCCAGGGCCACGGAGCAAGTCAAAATAGCACATTACAAGCGGCACATAAATCCCGTTTAGAACAAGGCCCACACGGCGCTACCTACGTTCACATCGCCCATGAAAAAGCGCATATATCGCCTCCATTAGCGCAGGTGTGCCCACCATCTCCTCGGATTGAGGCAGTCGATGGATTGGGGAGCTACGTCGGATAGGGTTTGTCGGTCTTTGCGGGCCGGGAGCTGTTGAGGATGAGTGTCACACTTTCCAGAGCTGCCCGGCATATGATCAGATTCGGGCACGCTATGCTCAGTTGATTAGACCTGATGAGCCGCTACACGATGATAATCGGGCACGCATTGCTCACTTTCGGATCATACATTCAGGGGAAGTCTTTGGACTTGAGGGCTCAAATATGCCCCCGATCAACCATTTAATCGTTGTCGGCCAGTCTTATTGCGCCCGCGGTTTTCCCTCGAAAACCCTTCGGGGCGTTGGTTTTTTAATCCGGGCAGTAATGTGACTACTGTGCTTTTTGTATTGGGTCCCATAGGCCGATTGGTCTCCGTGGACGATAAAAACAATTCTATTCTATTCTATTCTATTCTTATAATAACAGCTCCAAATTGGTTTATTTGTATTAGTGAGAATTACTCTATTGTTTGTAATAGGCTTCCTTTTGCTTAGGTACTGTATGGAGAGCTGTGATCATATTATGGTATTGGTAGTTGTGTTTTGAGTGTTATCTTCTGGAACCTGCTAATTAAATATGAAACTTGCTAATTATATATGAGGACGTGTTATATTTGTCATTTGAGATTTGAAATAAGTTTGTCTTTGGTCTGTAACTTGAAAACAGAAGAAGGCAGAGATCTTAGACATTGCATATCCATATTCCTACAAGCTATATCATTAAACTTTGAAGGATGTAGCAGTTATTGCTAATATTTGACCCATTTTCAGAATTTGTGCAAACATGAAGTATTTTAGACCAAAAGGTATACTCCAAGTTTCAATAGTTTCGCGGATATAATGTATGAAAATACAATACTTTGTTTCGATGTCGGAGATTCTGGACCTACGCTAGATATTTCTAAGAAACTCAAAAAGGCAGCTCCACTCGTGGTATATACCCGCTGGATGGCCACATTATGCCTGCTATGGACTCGTTGGATGGCCATTTGTGCATTTCAAATGTTTCTAACATAAAACATTGTCATATCCAGATGAATGGTCACATTGCAACAAACTATTTCAGCTAAAAATGCATTGTATAAAATGAAAATGTAATGTGATGTCCTTGATGTTTTACACAATCTCTTGAATTAATAATTAATATTTACACCCTTAAAGTTTTTCTATTCTTCCTTTTGTTAGGGCCCAAAGGGCCCAAATTTTTTTTTGATATAACAACCAATACATAATTACCATTAACATTATTAACACAAACCATTGCATTCAATGCATTTAAATTAAAATCCCCCTGAAACCCCCTTTGGTTTGGGTGCATATTCACACGGGGGGTTACGTAGGGCAGCAAGAAGCTTCTAAAGTATACTACCCAATGCTAACTTCTATCCAATGCTTTTAAAGTTACCTAAATGTGCTTGTCTGCATCTTCAAACAAAAATGGCTTGCTTGGAAGACCTAGCGAAAATTTGTTTAATCACTGCAACTATGCTTGAAGATGCAATTTGGCATGCGCAATTACATCTCCCAAGGTTCTGCATTCCTTCCAGAGAGCCTGTACAACAAAAATAGAGTACAAATGAGAAGAAGAAAATGATTAAGAAATCAGTTGCGAAAATAATACAGATGTAGGTATTCTGGCGAAGTTCTATAGCAAGCCTTAAACAAGGGAAATAATTACCTTTGCTGCTTCCCCTCTACATACACCTCAGGCATTAAACAAAATGACAAGTTGAACTTCACTGCCTATTCACTCGAACACATCAAAGAAAAGGATGCATTCTGTGCCTTGCTTTGTCAAATATATCCCTTACATTTGCTTCGCTCTCGCCAAACCACATTGTCAACATAATAGAGATATTATTTTCTGGAATGTGATGATTACAGGGTACGCATATAATGGCAATGCAAGATCTGCTCTGCAGTGTCTTGCGGACATGCAAAAAGAAGGCATAAAACCAGATGTAGTAACATTTGCTTGTCTTCTTACTGCATGTAGTCATGTAGGAATAGTAGATGAAGGTCGTTTGTGTTTCTTCTGTATGAAAGAAGAGCATGATGTCACACCAGACATTCAGCATTATAACTGTTTGATTGATCTTTATAGCTGTGCTGGATGCTGGAAAGAGGCAGTGCGTTTCCAAATTCTCAGTCAACTGGACTGTTCTGGTTTGATGTCTTTCCTTAGTGCTTGTCGAACACATGAAATTATAGTTCTAGGGGAGAATTGTTTTGATGAATGTGTACTTTGGAATCCTCATTGCATCTCTAGCTATGTACTGATGTCAAGCATCTATGATGTAGAGGCTAACAAGAATAAAACACTTGGCTAGAAGTAGAGAGGAACACAAGGCAAGACTAGGTTTTTAACTTTAAAAACATTCCTCCTTTTAGTAAACAATTGCTTAATCAAGCTTCATGCAGAATTAAATGGTACTTGTTGTGAACATTCTAACTCACGACTTCAGACAGTCCTTGCTAAGGTTGCATATATTTGCACCTCTCAGTGGCACATGCTCACAATAGCCTTTGCCAAAAAAGCCTTTAGGATATAAAAAACGTGCAGGCTCCACCATAAGATGGCTATGCACCCATGCAATGTGATTCCAATGTTCTTATCCTTCTAAATAGAATGTCTGAGATAAGTGATCCACAGTGTCTCATGATTATTTGATACTGCACACCTGCATATTTTAGGTTGCACACAACTTTGTTGGGCACTTTAAGATTGAATTTCACATGAATGCTGTAAGCAGTAGTGCAGAAGGCCACATCATGATTGCCACAAATTCTATAAGTAAGATGACATGTGTCATATAAAACTAGCCTATCTCAACCTCCTGCCCCAGATGTACATAACGCACTGTGCTATACAGTGAGTACTCTATGAGAACGATGTTTGGTCCCAAAACACATGGAAATGCACTTAAAGTAATGTCCGATAGAAAATAGCCTTGCAAATATAAAAATGTGCATAGAAGAAACAAACAGAATCTTTACATACTGTAACCTTGAAGAATAGTCTAGGAATACAAAACAGAAGTTTTCCTTGAATATCTTTCAAGAAATCATCAAGATGTAGATTATTATGTCAACAAAATAAATTCATAACTCTGCAAGAAATTTAAAAGATAAAGTCTATCTAAATAGTGTTCAACATAATAGAAGTGTACGAACAACATGTAGACTGTAATAGTTTAACAGCATATGCACTCTAATGCGTGGATCATCTCCGCACTGATTGCACATGTAATTTGGCAATTACTTTTTCTCTCGTGAGTTCTGTATGAATGTCATGTAGCTTTGTTTGTGTTATGTGCATGGTTGGAGTGTACAAGCCTCGATCAAATTCAATCAGTGCATCTCACATTAAAATCATATCCTTGTCAAATTGTTTGATAATTGCTATTAGATTATCCACATCCTTGTCTATGGAACCTGGAGGGTCTTTAACAGCTACTTCCTCCGCACTTAGTGGCTTGGGTGCAGCAGCTTCCTGGAATAGAGGTAAAAGGCAATACTCCTAATTAGGTAGAAGTATTTAATAGATTGAGTGATTCAATGCATTTATGTTCTTAACTTTTTACCTCTGCTGACTGCATTACTCTTATACTTGGGCCCTGAGGCACGTACTTCAGTAATAAACGAAAAGTTTAATCAGGTATTGAGGAATTAAAGTTATTTCAAGGGTATAAAGGATATAGGCCCCTATGATGGACCAGTGTAATCTTTCGTTTGAAGACATAGTTGAGGACATATCTCCTGATGGTTACCAATGGTAACATTAAACTTGAAATATCGCAAGTTTTTGATGAATTATTAAACGACAGTTTATACAAGCAATCAATACCAAATTACCAACTATAAATGATTGACAGTTGAACTAACCTGTCTATTACTGATGATCTTGTTGTTCTGAGCTTCAATCAGGCGACTTCAGATGAGGAACCTCAGCGGCTTCATCTATGCAGTGCCCGTTACAGGTATAAAGATGCCCAGATAAAAGCAATTCTGGAAACAGTTAGCCCCGCCATCTCATCCCGCTGGCCGCTAAATTGTTTTAGGGTTTCGAAACATAACCATGTTAAAGTCTAAAATTAACTAATCAATGTTAAAGTTATGGTATGAATAAGTTCGAACAATGAATAACTTAAAGGAAGGAAGGAAGGAAGGAAGAAAGAGGATGAATAAGATCATGTTTAAATGCAAAGATATCAATGTAAATAGACTTAGCAAAAGAGTTGGAATCTTCAAATGGATTCTTTAATGTGTCGCCTAATTCTTGAATTTGTCTAAACGTTGGATGCTCCAAATTACTTTGAGACCAAATCTGGAACAATGGCATAATAGCAATCTTGAACAAGCATATTACTCGAATTAATCCCAAGAAAAGCCCAGCAACGCTGGGCACTTTTTCTAGTGCATATATAAACCCCACTTTGGCACTTGGACCACAAGCTTATTTGTCAAAAAAAAAAGAAAGCTTATAGCTATCGTATCAATTCGTACAGGATCCCATAAGCTATGAATTGAAACAAGTGGGGGAAGCGGCTTGCAATTGCGACGAGAGGCAAGATTATGTATGTGTTGTCAGTTATAGGTTATTGAAGATGAAAATCATATATTTTTGAGATATGTCCTATTTTTACAATGGTGATGAACCTTCATTTAGCACTAGTATTACATTCCACGCTTCCACAACTTCTCAGAGCACCATCTGTGCATGACTTCATATTATACATTCTTGAGGTACTAGATGCATATCTTCAGTTGTTGAGCCAACAACAATCACCATAAACTTCTTTTTACAAACTGAATTTATTATTGAATTTCTAGTATCATCGTCACTGCAAAGGGTTTTTCCAAAAAACCTTTCACGGCATGGGATTTTTATTCCTAGTCTAATGGTTGTACTTGTATGGGTCCTATTGCATATTGATTTTCGTGGATGTTAAAAAATCTATTATATTCTATTTCACTCCATTTGTTTGTCATAATCGGATTGCAACATTGTCAAATCATTGAGTAACATGTTAATGCTAAACTTGGTGCTAAAGCACTAAAGTGGTACAATTATTATTGTTAATAATGTCGTAATTATAATGTGTCACATGCTATTGGAAGTGTAGTTGCAATTATGATCGTGCAACAATGTACTTTTCCCTCCCCTTCTTTTTTTTTTTTTGCGAGGCAAGACTGTAGGTAATGCGACATTGATATTAATTATTAATAGTAAATAAATGGAATCTATGTTCTGCACACATTGGATCTTAAACCTACAAGAACTTTGAAGATCCATCTCGAATTACTAATCGATTGGCAAATATGCTATAAAAATTGATGGTTAATAACATAGTAGCAACATAAGTTGCATATTCTTGAAGAAGACTCTATGGATTGAACATTATAGGGTGTGCAAGGCTCATTATTCTTGAACAAGACTTTATGTATTGAACATTATAGGGCGTGGAAAGTGTGATGCTCCCTGAACATATACGGCACTCCGGACATATACATACAGGGACTTTCCCCTCCCATGGCCATCAACTCGCCATGAGCAGGGCCCTCCGTCTACCTCGGACTATCCGCATAGCAGATACCCGGGGGAAGGACACGGAGGTGTCATTCCGGTCCATACCTTCAATGGATCTCCTATATCGTGGAAGCGTGAATACAAGGTTAGCACACAGCATAATCATATAATAAATAACCACCACGAAGGGCGGCACATCCATACAACTGATAACAACAGAGAAGATACATCTAATGCTAAGGAAAACATCCCAAACCCAATGTTCTACCCCGGCTCAGACTCCAATGGGGATCGACTGACGGCTAGGTCTCGGGAGATCAGCAGACAGAATCTTAACATGGCATTGGCTGGCATAGAACATTGGCTAGGGTTATCCACTCCATCCTCCCCTCCTGTGCACACTTTGCAGATAATCTGAATCAAGCTATGGCGCCATTGTAGCCTTCCGGAGACGCAATCCCAAGGAATCACCCTTCGGGACTACTCCGGGTTACATCTCCCTGGTCCGATGAGGCAGGTCAGAGAAGTGTCCCCTTCCAGAGTCGTAGTGAGTCCATGGGTGAACTAGCGGAGGAGATCCATCAGCATCTCCTTCCGTACCCGACTTACTCCCCTAACTTTATCTTCAAAGTACAAGATGATCACACCACTGTACTCAGGGAGTGTCAGACCCATACCCGGCCCTCTACGTGACCGACTATTAGGTCTAGTTCACTGAAGGAGTCCCCGTAGCCTTTTATGCTCAGGCGAGACCCCACACCACACTTCATCACTACGGCCCCTTATCTGGTGCTTCAATGATGCCATAGATTCCACAGCTCGGTGGGATCTTGTACACAGGTTGCAATTAATGGGTATTACTGGAGCTAATAGAAACATACTAAACAAGCATAGGTTACAGAGGTCTCTACCCCCCTTAATCCCTGTTTTCTGGAAGAACTAACAGAGATGCTACCAAAGATACATCCATCCATCACAGTACATAATCAAGAGCTGAGAACAGTTCTAACTATCAAATATCAAACAGTCAAACAGTTCATACCTTCAATGGATCTCCTATATCGTGGAAGCGTGAATACAAGGTTAGCACACAACATAATCATATAATAAATAACCACCACGAAGGGTGGCACATCCATCCAACTGATAACAACAGAGAAGATACATCTAATGCTAAGGAAAACATCCCAAACCCAAGGTTCTACCCCGGCTCAGACTCCAATGGGGATCGACTGACGGCTAGGTCTCAGGAGATCAGCAGACAGAATCTTAACATGGTATTGGCTGGCATAGAACATTGGCTAGGGTTGTCCACTCCATCCGCCCCTCTTGTGCACACTTTGCAGATAAGCTGAATCAAGCTGTAGCCTTCCGAAGACGCAATCCCAAACCGTTAGTTTGGTAGTTACGTGAGAGTTTAAGTTAGTTGGACTACCTAACTTTTTGGTGATTTAGTCTTTGTGCTAGGTTATGTAACAAATTGTTGAGATTTAGGAAGTTTAGGGTGATTTTGGAGGGAAAAAGGTGTAGTTAGAAGACCCAAGTTTAGATGGGTCATAACTTTTAATAGGTAGCTCGGATGAAGGCAAAAATGACTCCAGCGGCTCGGGCACATCCCAAAATACCCTAGGGGCACGTTTCCCGAGGTAAAAATCGCGACCCCAGGGCTAGAATCCAAAAGGTGCGCTGCCTGCGATTCGAGTGCTTAGAATCGAAAGTTAGGAGCGTATTTCACACTCAGCGCACCTTTACGGTCCGCCGTATAAAATATGCATTTTTTTTTTTTAATAATGTATACAGTTTTTTTGGAAAAAAAAAAGTTGGGGTTTCAAATTTGTGTCTTTGTTGAAAGTGTGTTTTCCTTGCTGCCTTTCTTCCGCCATAGCCGCCGGACCTGAGCTCCAACACCGCCATAGCCGACCTTGATCTGAACCCTGTACACACCCTCTTGATCTGAACCCTGTACACACCCTAAGATCCTAGCGCCTCCACATAGGGTCTAGTGCCAACCACTTTTCCTAAGCGTCCTATTTTCTGGTAATAGCGCCTACCGCTACTTGTTCACCATGCCTCGCTTCAAGCTCACTGTAGATCTGAAAACCATGAATGTTTACCAGCTTTATAGTGTACTCGTAGATCATCTCGCAGACGATAGTGATATGGTTGACATTGTTCTAGACCTTTTTGTGACCCACTTTGCTGAGAACCGTAGGATCCCATATCCTATCTTCCATTTCAACGAACGGTTCCTTATGAAGTTGAATGCCGCTAATGAGTCTTATACACTGGTAGAGCAACCTGATCAAGCCTCTGCCATCGTTAAGTTCTACCCGCTGGCGAGCCCAGATGAGGATCCCATAGAGCTTACACGAATAGAAGCCCAGAGGGTTATGGACCTTGCGAGGATAGAGGACCTGCAACAAATTGCCAGTGGAAAGCCAGAGGAGAGAGCCGTGCGGTTCTATTACTTAGGGAGGGGCCATGTCCTCATGTATTTAGATCACTATAACCTTCCCCCTTTTTATTGGGATGAAGCTTTCCATAGTTTTGTGTTCGACAATCTTCCACCTGACTTCACCCAGGATAGGATGGACCTTATCGAGGCCGACATGCAAGCTCGACCGGGCCGCTACCATGCTGAGATAGCACGGCAAATCCAGGTGCGCCAGGAACGTGAGGCCAGGGATGCTGAGAGAGAGGCTACTCGTAGAGCCCAGGAAGCTGCCCAAGCAGAGCGGGATGCACCGCAGAATGTAGTTCCAGAGGTGGAAGGGCAGGTGCCTAGACGCAAGAGGAAGTACACTAAGCCCAAGAAGGGAGGCGTCCATTACAAGACTAGGCTACAACGGGATGCCGAAATTGGGAAGAACACGACGGCAGATCGTCGTGAGAGAATAGTACAGAAGTCCAAGCACCCTTCAACTGCTGGTAAGACTTTACCATTGCCCAGACCGCCCGCCAAGCCAAGGAAGCCCCATAGATTTCGACCAGGAACTGTAGCATTGCGCGAAATACGAAAGTACCAGAAGACTACAGAGCCCTTGATACGCCGGTTACCCTTCCAGCGCCTTGTCCGAGAAATTACCCAGGAATTTAAAACCGACATGAGGTTCCAAGCTTTTGCTCTACTTGCTTTACAGGAGGCTGCTGAAGCCTATCTTATCGAAATTTTGAGCGATGCGAACTTATGTGCCATCCACGCGAAGCGGGTGACTATTATGCCCAAGGATCTTCAATTGGCACGGAGAATCCGAGGGGACTTCCACTAGCTGCGGAAGATTAGTATTAAGTTTTACGTTTTCCTTAGACCTTGTATAAACTTGATATGTGTTATCTATGTAAACGCTCTTTCTTGGGTAACATGGAATTAAATTATGTATTTTAATGTTTTGTTTGTATATATAAGTGTAAATTATTAAATAAATAATATTATTTTATTTCTTGGAAAACGTGTTAAAAGTGGCTATAAAGTCACTTTTTCACCATTAGGGTTCATTTGTTTCTTTTCTCCAGCGCCTTCCTCCTCCTCCTCCTTTGTTCCTTCTTCATTATGGACCGCCCTACACTCCTCCAATGGTACCTGGACGGTGAGCACTGGGACCCTGCAGTTCCCTTTGAGACCCTGCATCCATATTTGCTCCAGCAAAGTGGATCTTATCCACAACATGCAGGCACATCCTGACTACGCTCGTTTCCTTGAGTTCTTCTTCGAAGAAATCGTACCTGAGTGTGTACCTAATGAGGCAGACTCCCAGCTGTACCTTAACTCCAATACCTTGATAGCAATGTTGGGAGATGATGAACATGCAAAAAATATTCTCAAAGGTATCAGGAGAAGAGGAGTGGATCTCCCTATTGTCAGCATAGACCGCGAGCTTTGTTATGAAGCTCGTTTCGCGTTGGCAATAGTGATGGATCAGTACATAGAAGATGTGGAGACACCCTCAGAGCAGTCTACGACCCCATTACCTTCTGACCCAGAGGATGAGGATGTCGTCGATGAGAGCGCTTTTGTTCGATGGAAGCAGGTAGCCATGGAAGCACCGACACCCCATGAACGTGCTCGTAAGCTCGCAGGGCTAGATCTCTTACCCACCATTCTCTTGAATAATCAAAAGTATCTTCTTCTAGAAGATATCATGTGGGCCTATAGAGTTATAGCCAACATTCGTACCAAACGAAAGCCTGACGTCCTTTATGAGCTTGCAGAGTTCTGTCAGGATGATTTTGTGGATTTCACAACACAGGTTGTTCATCCACCGCAAGTCCAGGATTTGCTGACCTTCCAGCCAGAGGAGGTGGAGCCCGTTGAGACCCTCTTATCTCTGCGTTAGTTTATGTTGCAGGATGTACCATCTCAGCCTCCTGCAGGGCATTTTGCTGGTATCATCCAACCTCCTTCTACTAGTCAGCCCTTGCAGATTACTATGGGAGAGGTAGAGCAAGGTGAGGAAGACCTTTGTGATACCAAGGCGAGTCTTCGGGATGATAAGGAAGAGGCGGAGCAGGAGAAGATAACCCTGAATTTGGAGAAGGAGACAGAAACTTCGGTAGACCCATGGGTTAAGGCTATGGGCAACCAGTTAACACGATTCTTCCTTTCTGCCTTCCGAGAGGGCGAGGTTCTTTTCTTCTCCAAGTACTTGGGGCCTCAGTCTGAAGCATCTTGGTGGGCGCTTCGTGCATTGTCCACCTTAGCTGGCCACAAGAAGATCGACTATCACACTACTACTATTGGATTGGTTCAACGCGATCTTGCTCTTGCGGCATTGGGGGATATTGCGATCTCCTTGTTGCGGCACCGTTGGCAGCTTTTCTACCACCGGATGCAGCATCTCGAGCCGCCCTCTCTGCTAGTCCTAGCGCCACTTTAATGCGCTATCGACCGCCCCCACAACCGGATATGCCTATGGAGGAAGATGCGGGACCTAGCTCTTAGATATGATGTGGTAGTTATAAATCTTTGTATTGCTTCTAAATGTAATTCTCGATTGGCATTTTCAATGAGCCATCACATAATATATGCTATTTTTTTCCTATGTTTCATTGCACTGTTGAATATGGTCTCAATTGTGATACTTTGTATATTATTACGCTCGCTTATACCTTTTTATGTGTATATAGACGGTGTACGTAGTGCTTTTTGGCATACCCCTCCAGATGCTGGCAGATTGACACCTGAGCAAGAGCTCATATCGATGAAGAGACAGTTGGGAGAACTTCAAGCATACGTTCTGAATACAAACCCTTCGCCGGTTACACCTGAGAACGGATCGGAGCTACCGCCCTTACCACCAAGCCCACCACCGCAGCAACCACCAGCACTAGCACTCGTGGCCGGACATAAGAAACGCCATGCCAAGAGACATAGAAGCCCTTCTAGCGAGAGT
This sequence comes from Isoetes taiwanensis, assembly GCA_021234155.1. Taxonomy (NCBI): domain Eukaryota; kingdom Viridiplantae; phylum Streptophyta; class Lycopodiopsida; order Isoetales; family Isoetaceae; genus Isoetes; species Isoetes taiwanensis. The sequence goes on along the minus strand of JAJEKV010000044.1, from coordinate 4,838,748 downwards.
GCCACGTCTTCACAGACCGACACCTCTGAATCCTCGGAATCATCCATGTCGTCGCGTCACCATGCCAAGAATGATAAAGAATACCGCAAGACCGTGGACACAGCTATTACCAGCATATGGAAGAACATGAAATTAGCACAGTTTGATGGTAAGTCCAGGGGAGGTCTTAACGCTGAATCCTGGTTAGACGAAATAAAAGAATTTGGTAAATCATATGGCATGACCGAGAAAGATACAGGTAATGTCGCCACCACCAACCTCACAGGTGCAGCTAGGATTTGGTGAAAGGGTTATGCTAGGGCCAAGCATTTGGACCAGAGCAGGTGTAAATTCAAGAAGTTTGCGAAGGCCTTTAAGTCACACTATGTGCCGCGCGCACACAAGTGCCAGCAAATACAAATCTTCTATAGATTGGAGCAGAAAAGCATGTCGGTGCAAGCATATACCGACGAGTTTACGCGCTTAAGGCTATATGTGCCGGGTATGAATGAGAAAAGGGCAGTCGAGGGATATATTGAAGGGTTGGCACCATCAATGAAAAGAATGGTGAAGGCCATAGACCCAAAGTCTGTTGCAGAGGCCGAGGCTAAGGCATTAAGCCTCGAGGAGGACATTCCAAAGAACCAGTATCAGTGTCCCGCCTCTTATTCTCAGCCTCGCCCTTATACACCATATAAACCTCGTTCTCCAAGTCCTGGGCCCCCTCAGCAAAATTCATATGGGCGGCAGGTTAAGAAGGTTACCTTTAACGTGTCGGATAAGCCGAATAACATTGGCAGCTCAATTCGAGAACTCTTATAGTCTATTCCCAAAGAGGCTCGTGAACAACTCCGCAAAGATAAGGCATGTTTCAGGTGTATGCGCCCCGGCCATATGATGCAGAACTGCCCCTATGTTACACAAACCGCTCAATTGGCGATGGCCGACCTTGATTGGGACGATCTGGAGTCTCCACCACCTGTTGACGAGGAGGCCCCCGAGTATATACACGGTGCGTCTCATATTTTTGCAGCTATTGAAACCGGCAATGCTGAAAGTCAGCCTGCCGTTATTTCTGCTATAGGCTAGGTAGACAGTACGCCCTTACCGAACTAACGCCTTCCTGAACATATACGGCACTCCGGATGTATACATACAGGGACTTTCCACTCCCATGGCCATCAACTCGCCATGAGCAGGGCCCTCCGTCTACCTCGGACTATCCGAATAGCAGATACCCGGGGGAAGGACACGGAGGTGTCATTCCAGTCCATACCTTCAATGGATCTCCTATATCGTGGAAGCGTGAATACAAAGTTAGCACACAGCATAATCATATAATAAATAACCACCACGAAGGGTGGCACATCCATCCAACTGATAACAACAGAGAAGATACATCTAAAGCTAAGGAAAACATCCCAAACCCAAGGTTTTACCCGGCTCAGACTCCAATGGGGATCGACTGACGGCTAGGTCTCAATAGATCAGCAGACAGAATCTTAACATGGCATTGGCTGGCATAGAACATTGGCTAGGGTTGTCCACTCCATCCGCCCCTCCTGTGCACACTTTGCAGATAAGCTGAATCAAGCTATGGCGCCATTGTAGCCTTCCGGAGACGCAATCCCAAGGAATCACCCTTCGGGACTACTCTGGGTTACATCTCCCCGGTCCGATGAGGCAGGTCAGAGAAGTGTCCCCTTCCAGAGTCGTAGTGAGTCCATGGGTGAACTAGAGGAGGAGATCCATCAGCATCTCCTTCCGTACCCGACTTACTCCCCTAACTTTATCTTCAAAGTACAAGATGATCACACCACTGTATCCAGGGAGTGTCAGACCCATACCCGGCCCTCTACGTGACCGACTATTATGCCTAGTTCATTGAAGGAGTCCCCGTAGCCTTTTATGTTCAGGCGACACCCCACCCCACACTTCATCACTGCGGCCCCTTATCTCGTGCTTCAATGCTATAGATTCCACAGCTCGGTGGGATCTTGTACACAGGCCGCAATTAATGGGTTTACTGGAGCTAATAGAAACATACTAAACAAGCATAGGTTACAGAGGTCTCTACCCCCCTTAATCCCTATTTTCTGGAAGAACTAACAGAGATGCTACCAAAGATACATCCATCCATCACAGTATATAATCAAGAGCTGAGAACAGTTCTAACTATCAAACAAGGGTTATTCAACATCAAAGATCAACAAAGAAGCCTGGCAGAGGCGCTGGCCCTAGAAATACCAAGTTAACCTATTCACTAACCCGAATTACGACTGGAACCGTTGTCATGTGGAATCTCCATACTCGAATAGGCTGGGCGCTCAGCTGCTCCTGCTCCTGGGTTCGATTTGGGGCAAATTGGGATAGGGATCCAATTTGCTGCCTCAAAGTAGCATTCTCCTTCTGGCCAATCGAGTTTGGCCAGGTGTCCTCCACTAATTAATTAATTAGCTTAATTGAATTAGCTTAATTAAGTCATTTAGGCAATTATCCCTTAATTATAGGCAATTATCCTTTAATTAAACCTTTATTAATTTAGCATAGCTAAATTAATCCTTTGTGGTTAGGTTACATACCCCCATGATGGCGTATCCTCGGCCCGTGACGTGTCAGTATATTTATACATACACCGTATAAATATGTGGAACGCCACATTCTCGGTACATATACGGCACTCCAGACATATACATACAGGGATTTTCCCCTCCCATGGCCATCAACTCGCCATGAGCAGGGCCATCCGTCTACCTCGGACTATCCACATAGCAGATACCCGGGGGAAAGACACGGAGGTGTCATTCCGGTCCATACCTTCAATGGATCTCCTATATCGTGGAAGCGTGAATACAAGGTTAGCACACAGCATAATCATATAATAAATAACCACCACGAAGGGTGGCACATCCATCCAACTGATAACAACAGAGAAGATACATCTAATGCTAAGGAAAACATCCCAAACCCAAGGTTCTACCCCTTTCGGGACTCAATGGGGATCGACCGACGGCTAGGTCTCGTGGAGATCGCCAGACGTAATCTTAACATGGCATTGGTCGGGCATAGAACATTGGCTAGGGTTGTCCACTCCATCCGCCCCCCCACATGCACACTTTGCGATAAGCCAATCAAGCTATGGCGCCATTGTAGCCTTCCCGAGACGCAATCCCAAGGAATTACCCTTCGGGACTACTCCGGGTTACATCTCCCCGGTCCGATGAGGCAGGTCAGAGAAGTGTCCCCTTCCAGAGTCGTAGTGAGTCCATGGGTGAACTAGAGGAGGAGATCCATCAAAGATCTCCTTCCGCATCCGACTTACTCCCCTAACTTTATCTTCAAAGTACAAGATGATCACACCACTGTACCCAGGGAGTGTCAGACCCATACCCGGCCCTCTACGTGACCGACTATTAGGCCTAGTTCACTGAAGGAGTCCCCGTAGCCTTTTATGCTCAGGTGAGACCCCACCCCACACTTCATCACTACGGCCCCTTATGTGGTGCTTCAATGATGCCATAGATTCCACAGCTCGGTGGGATCTTGTACACAGGCCGCAATTAATGGGTATTACTGGAGCTAATAGAAACATACTAAACAAGCATAGGTTACAGAGGTCTCTACCGCCCTTAATCCCTGTTTTCTGGAAGAACTAACAGAGATGCTACCAAAGATACATCCATCCATCACAGTACATAATCAACAGCTGAGAACAGTTCTAACTATCAAACAAGGGTTATTCAACATCAAAGATCAACAAAGAAGCCTGGCAGAGGTGCTGGCCCTAGAAATACCAAGTTAACCTATTCACTAACCCGAATTACGACTGGAACCGTTGTCATGTGGAATCTCCATACTCGAATAGGCTGGGCGCTCAGCTGCTCCTGCTTCTGGGTTCGATTTGGGGCAAATTGGGATAGGGATCCAATTTGCTGCCTCAAAGTAGCATTCTCCTTCTGGCCAATCGAGTTTGGCCAGGTGTCCTCCACTAATTAATTAATTAGCTTAATTGAATTAGCTTAATTGAATTAGCTTAATTAAGTCATTTAGGCAATTATCCCTTAATTATAGGCAATTATCCTTTAATTAAACCTTTATTAATTTAGCATAGCTAAATTAATCCTTTGTGGTTAGGTTACATACCCCATGATGGCGTATCCTCGGCCCGTGACGTGTCAGTATATTTATACATGTGGAACGTCACAGAAAGCTCAATATCGAGAATTGAACACTATAGTTCAAAGCATGCTACGATAATCATTACAACTTAAAAAATGCTTCAATCAATTAATAAAACATTAATTCGTGTCTACGCTAGAGTTGCTTGCCCCACACAAAAATAATTCAAAATGTAATCAAGCTGGGAGTGAATTTCATGTTAATGCAACGTGGCCAACCTCTCATTGATCCTCCAAGCTCCCAGCAACCCTTTCTCATATCATAATTAAGCAAAACTGTCCTCTTTCGAAACAAGGGTACCATGATCGTAATAACATGCCCCATGCAATGATGGGAAGAATCTTTTACCTCTGAACCAATTGTGAGCTTATGTTGTGCAGAAAATGTGCTGATATCAAGTTTGGCCATTAAACTCCAATTGATGAAGCCCTTGCAACATGAATGCTCCTTCCAGAGCTTGATGGAGGACCTATGATAAGTTATTAATATTGGCCCCTCTTTGCAAAGAATAATTCCTTCCTTTTCACAGCGTTGTGGAGAGAGATAGCTTCTTACACACCATCTATCCTCTTCAAAATTGAAGGTTATTATTCTCTTTATCCATCTACGGTTATGTAGCATAACCTTCAAGGTCTTGTCATTATAGGGGTATAATTTTACCAAAGAACCCTTGAGTTTATCTTGAAAATGGGCATCTTCATCTAGGAGAACTATCTTCCCCTTGTTCCAAGTATTCATAGTTGAATCAAATATTTCTGTATGCAACATAGATGGCCTTAACAAATTCTTCCCTGCAGACAAAACAGCTACTAGCTTAAAGGAAGATGGTGATGCTGAGGTATCAACATTCATGCAAGCTACCTGAAATCCTTGGGAAGGAGGAGGAATTACTCTCCAACTGTTCTTTATTGGATTCCCAACCATGAAATAATTCTCCACATCCAATCTCTTCATGCAAACTAGGCCTCGATCATAGCAACATTTTCTGTATGCCATCTGCTTTATACACATTTGCCCTCTGTTATTGCATGTCTCGTACTCGGATTCATCAAGCCTCACATTCAAAATTTTGTAAGGACCCCATAGAACCGATTTTTCTTTTGGATATGGCCTCCATCGTGTAGCCCACATACGATTGTGCTTGTACTGGAGCCTCGCAAAGTCTGGAGACAAAATTGCAGCTTTCCACTGCTTGCTCACAAGCAAGCATGACCTGAAAAGATCGTGAATGTCCAAGTATGCCAAGATCTTCCATAGAATATCGGTAGGAAGCTCTGGAAGAGGGATCTTCCTCCTTTTTGCCTCATATTGTAACTTTTTCGTCATTCTTTTCTTCTTCATATGAACTGCTTCTCTTCTGACCGCGCAAATCCTTTCAATCGCCCTAGCATTGAGCATCTCAATAACTTATTTATAGGAAAGAAAGCGCAATTTGCAGAAAAAGGCACTTATTTAGCGGAAAAAAGGGCAGCTTTTGATTTGCACTAAAAGGTTCCAGGTATGCCCTGTGTTTTGTCGTGCTTCTTTGACTGTAATGCATTTTCAGTTTGTCTCTGCCGTAGCTTCTTATTGCCTAGCGTATTGAACTGACATAGATAAATCATCTCTTTCAGTTAAAGGTCGACATGTGATAATAATTCATCTACTATCTGCTAGTATTGTCCTTACAGTCCAGTAGACTAGGTAGATGTGCATAGCATGTCTCAAGCCTTGTAATCAATAGCACCTTTAGTTGTTGTCAACATGAAGCACCATGTTGAATGCAGTCGTTCAATGCCTCATATTCATGGTGTTTTGTCTTCCTTCTGCCAATTGTTGTTGCCCCAAATTGAGGTTTCTGGTCTTCCAGATTGCCTATATCTTAAACTATAACTGGAATATTAAGTGATCGTTCCTTAGTCTTCTGCCTTAAGGTTGGTCTTTATTATATTTCTGTTCCTTGATCTTGGCTACATTTATGTTCTATCATACATTTATTTTCTATTATACATTTATTTTTTATATCTCTAATTAGGCCTTTTAGGACTCGTATAGAAAATAGCAGCCTCTGGTCCAACATTCTGTAGTAATTTAACCCATTCCCAAGAGTATAACTCAAAACTATCAACCTAGTATATATATCCTGCACCATGGCCTGCATGGAATCACTCTTTTAAACCCATGGAATGCTTCAGGTTTGAAGAAGAGATTAGCTGGAAGCTTCTTCTCAAACTGAAGCCTCCACAATCAATAGTGTTTAAGAAAGCAAAATCTCTTCTGCAAAGATAAAGCTCATCCTTAATATGTCCTTTGCAAAATCCATGCTAGATTGGCCTTGTCACCTCATGTAAACTTTAAGAGATTTCCTAGCTATGTAAGCTTTCAAGAATGATGAACCATGTCTTGAGGGATGCACTTGCAAGCCAAAATCACATTTAGCTTGATAGTTTGAATCAACTATGCATAGTGTATAGTTAATTTATAATTACGTCTTTGTCCTCTTTGCAAATTGTGTTGAAGGCATTTGCTATGGCAGCAGACTAAACCAAATCAATGATACGGTGCTGCATAAAAGTTATGTGTTGTGTTTGCACAGAACCAGTCTATGCAATGATCCAGATGAGGAAAGCCACCATTTATTTGGTACATGTACAAATAAAAAATCTCCTTTGAGTATATCAATTCAAGGCCAGAAATGCCTTTGTCAGTTAAATGTCTTTAACTGTCTATACATTACCCATTATGCATCATATAAGGCAGTTAGTTCGGTTTTTCCTTTGATCCAACATATGGAAATGAGGTGGAGCTTTGTAGGATGCCTTTTAAAGCATCCATCTACACAGGACTGCTCTGCAGAAACAGTTGTATAAACTAGATTATCCTGGACAAGAATCTCCCATTAACTTTTTTAAAAGATAAGGATGTTCCTGCAGAGAACTGACTGTACATTAAAGTTGACAGTGACAAGGTTTAGTGCTTCAATAGTCTAGGACCTGGCAGCGCCAACAGTACTCACAAGAATCAAAGGCAACAGAGCCAATAGTCTAGGAGCCGTGCCAATGGAACCTTGAAAAACATATTAAAAATTCTATAGGTCCAGATGCATGCATCGTTATTTCTTGAGCAGGACATGTCAATGGCTCTGTCACCAGCATCAATGCGCAGTCATTGGAGTGCTATGGTTACAACCTTGGCAACGAAATTTGCATCTATAAAAATGGGACCCATGGGTGCCATGAATGCATCCAAGCTGCTGGGGCCATTTTCAAATATCGTCGATCCGCTTGAAATAAGGGACATATTCTTTCACAATTGGTTAGATCTATTCCCCTTCCTATTATCAGGACTCAAGGGTTGGGTTTCATAGAGTATTTGTTGTCACAGGATATATGCATTGATTGACTGATGCCAGTTAATGGAACTGATGGTTTGAGATATGCAACTTGTCAAGTTGTGGAGTGCAAGTTCAAAGCTTATTCATGTCAGTTTCTGTGTAATAAACGAAATCCCGCAGTTTGGATCCCCCATATAGCTACTTGATTTTTAATATGCTATGCTATGCCTCTGTATTATAAAAATCTTAGCGTGCAAATAGATAATTTGGCATTCTGAAAGTCGGTCTGCTTGTCCTGTGGTTTATTTTAACTTGCCCTCACAAGAAATTGTTTGTCTTAGCACGTTTTCCTGGGTGGAAGCTTCCTGATGGTGTTTATCATGAAAATATGCAGCAGCCTATCAGGCTTGCCTTCCATTTGGAAAAGTGCTGGAGCTTGTAAAGAATTAACTCCACATCTATATCACCACATTGATGCACACAAGCGCATCTGTTTCTTCTCTTACAATGCTTTTGCCAATGCATTTCTGCAGGCAGAAATTGCTGCAGAAGTTTTTTGAGTGTATTTGAAAAACAACATTAGAAATTTCAGTTTCCCTTCTTAGAACAGTATTTTCTTTTCATTTGTCTTTTCGTATTGTTGTTACAAATCCGTTCCTTAAATCTACCAATAACTGAATTAGAAGCATTTAAACATGTTGACCAAGAGCTGATGATAATTTTTAACTTTGTGAATGAGCTGCATAGAACAATGTTAAGAATATTAAAGCAATCTGAATCATAAGGATACAAGAGATTCATAGCCAGCATGATCTAAAAAGGGAGGGAACTCCACATTGCTTGGGCAATGTCCACGAGGAAGAACTGGACAGTCTATAAGTGTAGATGCATCTTTATCAATGCAGATATAGATCTGATAAAGCTGAGAAGCTCTTTCTTTATCTTTGTTACATTGAATACCCACAAAATGCCCCACAGCCTCCTCTAAAACCTCAACAATCCTGTGCAAACTATAATGTTTACCATCTGGCCTGATACTTGCATTCTCAAGTGCCCCTAAAAGATCAAGTTTTTCGCGCAGCCTAAGTGTGGCCTCAAAGTATGAATGCTGGTCTTTAAGGCCAGCACAAGTTCCATGTCTATCCCATTCATGAGTCCAAAATTCCTGGCCATCATTACTAGGGCAATCATAAGAACTCCAATATCGAGCTAACTCTGGCTTTAGATCCTCTATCTGTGTCATAAACAGAATTTCAATTCACTAGCAAAAAAATGCTCCAAAGGCATTCCTCAAAAGACAAAGGCAGAGTATCTTTATGAGAGTAGGGGGAGTACTAGAAAAGAGAAACGTTCAGAGCAAACAGCTTGTTTCAATACATAAGGATTGTGAGGTTTCACGCTCTGAATTATCCCCTGTTTCACTTTCTAAATCTTTCTCCAATTCAATGAGGTCCACAAATAAGTAAACGAACCCCAACACAAAAAAGAAAGAAAGATAACTACCTGTAAATTGCAACTGTCTTACCGTGTTATATAGCTGATATATGGAAGCTGCCTGTTTGCATATATAATAAGATCTGCATGTACCATCTAAGATAAGATATCTGCATTGAAAACATCTTGCATATCTCAAGAATTGAACCTGAATTGCCATAATATCTTTTTTTTTCCCCTATCAACCTAAGATTTTGATGCTCAACTTATTTGGAGCTTCACAATCTTCACACTTTGTAGAAGACTCTCGACGATATCCAACCTTTTTATCATTTAGAAGGAAATAGAAATCACCATATAATCTGAAAGTATCTAAAAGGTCTCTGCACTCAAGCAAAGTACAGCCTTCTTCAACATTAATGACTTTATCTCCAAAGTGTCCACATGCAACAGTTAGCTCCATTGAGGAAGATTTAGAACGATGCTCCTCTACTGGCTTCCAGACCCAATGGTTTCCCTCTCGAATCCTTCTTCTCCTTTCTACAAAATAGCTGAAGTAAATATTCTGCTTTGATATTCTATACCTGTGAAGAAAGTAAGAGCTGTTAGTGTGCAATATCAGGACAGCAAATGCTAACTAAAAATTTACCTAAGTAATGGTATCCATTGCAATTGCACATTCAGTAAGCTCATTGCCGGTCACATGTTCCTCTCTCTTCCATTTGTTGGAAAATAAATTTTCCAATGTCTCACTAGATGGCTTATTAATTACATACATTTTTGGTGTGCTTCTAACTGAGGGCTCATTCTGAAATAAGAAAGAGAACACATTTATAGGTAGGAAGAGCTTACCAACACATCTAACACCTCCTCTTTCTGTTAATGTCTTGTAAATTTCTCTCCCAAGCTAACAAGACCTTGAAATCTATAAATTCAGCCCCCATTAACTTAAGGCTAGGGGGAGCAACCTCAACTAGTTTACCAACACCTCTTGCTGATATGGTATAATGATACGTATAGAACCAAATGCCCTTTTCCCGCAACTCTGACATTGTGTAATCTTCAAATAATGCCTTCCCTATTTTAAAATGATATACTTGGAGCACACTTGTTATACTTTTAGCAGAAACACAGTCAACAAAATCAGAAGAACATAAAGCATTTACTTCAAGAGAACGAAATGAAGGTCTTTCAGATATTTTCTCCTTTGCCATAGCCTTAGCATCATACACATGCTCCACAAGGATCTCCATTATTGTCATGCCTCCAGATCCAAAAATAAATCCTTTGACACGGCCCTTCCAATGGGCATTGAGATCATGTAATTTTGCCCGTGGTACTCCATGCTCACCCGAAGTCTTTGGTTGCATTGTAATCCAGGAACCAATTGATACAATCAAGTCAATCCATCCGTTGGAGTCTCTCTCATTTCTTAATACAACTGTTTTTGTCTCTGACCTGAGTCTCGACATGATCTAGAAAACAAAACGAATTGATCAGAAAATGAATGATACAAGTAACTACTGAAAATGAATGATACAAGTAACTACTTGAAAATGCAGTTGATACGAGAAACTACTGGATAAGTCGTATGTTGAATATGCAGAAATCACCACAGATGCTTCAAATCCGTCCAATGCAGCAGTCCGTCCAAAATCACCACAGATGCTTCAAACGTTACCCTAAACTATGGCAAAAAGTTACCCTAAACTGTGGCATGAGCCAAACTAATGGCGCCCAAAATTTTGAATAGCATTGGAACGTGTTTCGAAATTTCCGGATGGAATAAGCATTGGAAGGTGTAATAAAATATTTCGGGGGACCAAAACTATATCTAAACTATATCTTCGACAAGATTTTTAAGCTCAATAACCAAAATATTAATTGGCATTGGAATGTGTAACCATACAAAATAGGCCATGTGGACCAAATGTAGTTTGCAGAGATAAAAAAGATTGTAAGAGATTTTGTCTGGTGTACCGATCACGGAGGCACTGTGAAGGTGGCGTGGAAGAAATGTATGTTGTTTAAACAACAAGGAGGACTTGGTATGTTGGATCTTTCTTTACAGGGTAAGGTCTTAGCTTCTAAGCTATTGTTCAGTTTGTTGAAAGATGATTGTGCATCACCAGGTATGAAGTTACTTAAACAATCAGTAAAGAAGTGTATGGTTTTTCATAAGCGAGGTGTGAGAATTGAGCTCCCTTGGGCATTGTTATATCCATTGAAAGCTTATTCACATGCCTCTCCAGTACTGAAAGGCTTGGAAGGTAGTCCAGCAAGTGATTACATTTGATTGGGAAGCTTGTCTCCAGGCATCCTCCCCCTTTCTGTGGTTGCCTTTGTATACTCATGGACAACTACACCCAGTTGTAGAATTTATGCATGTGCATTACCAAGCGAGGTGGAGGAGAGCAGGTATTATTTCTATTGAACAGTGGTACTTCAGGGACATTTCTTCCTTCTGGAAGTACTTTGTAATATTTTGAGTGTATAATATGAAGTAAAACATGTTCTTCAAAAAAAAAAAGAAAAAAATAGGCCATATGGAGAACAACTAACAAAGGCTAAAAAAACCTTATGCCACGTAGTATGCATTAGAAACAAAGGGCCTAAATTCTTATTGGTTAGATCAAAAGTCTGACGTGGATTTTTGAAATATCCATAACGGGCCCAAAAGGGATCCCATATTTTCTCTAATGGCATTAAAGGAATGGTTGAAGTACCTGTGGATGCTATCAAAATGTAGGCAGCATATAGAATTCCATAATACAGTTGGCCATTGTGCGTTTGGGAAGTAGGTGGCTCAGCCACATCATAAAGGTACATAGGCAGTGGGTTTTGTTTCAAAGAACTACCAAGGTTATGCTTTAGCTAAGTTAGAGCAGAGCTCTAGTATTGTGGGATGAGGACATATGTTTACTTTGTACGTACTATGTACACATACGATAAACATCTTGGAGAGGTAATCTATGTAATGACACGGGGAGAGAAAGGCGAATGTACCCCAAACCTACTAATGAAGGGTCTGAAGTAAGTCTTGAAATTGCAAACAACAGTGAATTTCTTGCATGCTAAGGTATGATGTTCGTAGTTGGCACTTGAAATAAATGTCAACGGGCAATAGAATAAAGCTCAAGATGATGGGGTTGAGTAATAGAATAGTACAATTCCAGGATATGTAGCGAATAGCAATTATCTGCTAGAAGCTCAAATGTATCTTGTGTAGACACCAAAGACTAGATCTTCCATATGATCCATACCTGGATCAGGCAGAGGTGAACCCATGGGTTACATAGAGGTGTAAGTTAGAACATGTAGGGCTCGAATATCGATACAAGCTGAGGTAGTAAGACAATAACTGCCCATGTTATGTCAGACATAGGTGTTTTAGAAAAACTTACAAAATGCAAGGCAGGCACCCTGATGACTCCAGGTAACTTACGATTCTTATGAAGGCTCACTCGCCAGCGAAGACGTTGTTTCTTTATTACCCTGTCTGGATACCAGAGCATAGCAGCACTGGCATCCTGCAGGCAACTAACTGCATGCAATACAGGTCCCGAACCGAACTGGCTAGGGAGAGGGCAAAGCAAGCAATGTCATGTGATCTAATGACCTAATCGGTCACGTATCTTGGGCGGGAGTGGGGGTTCGAGTCCCCCTATCCGTAACCAGTCCAGAATGAGAGGGAATGAATGGAATGCGAGAGGAGGCCAGGCTAGGCTCGCGGCTAACTTAGGCCATGACTATAGCTTAGATGAGGATGGCAAGTCATTTGTAATGCCACAATAGGGGCATGTCGTCATGATAGAAGAAACCTAATGACTAACATTTCTAGGGTGTACGACAACGTTGAATCATAACCCCCAATGATATGCGGCTTTAAAAAAATAGCGGGATTTGGAAGCAACCTTGGACATAAACGGTTATACTATACGAGATATGATAGCGGCTTAGAAGCCACAAGAGGTTTAAGGAGTATCTGAAGGATTAAATGGATTGGTGACCCTACGGAATAAGGCTCACAACCAAAGGTGCATTGTATATGTTGAATCACGTGTATAGTCCATGAGTAAGGTTAGAAGTAATAAGCAGCATGCTTCACGGGCTGGGGTACAAAAGAATCGACCATGGACATAGAAAATAGATTAAAGAAGAAGATAAAATACTACTATCCATTAGGTGTAGACCAAGAGGTGGTCTCTACCAGCAGGCGAAGCGAGACGTCTGTGTCGAAAGGCAGCAAGGGTTTTAAAAATCCTTCAAAGATTTAATATGTGGCTTAGGGGGAAAGAATTTCAATTTCGAGGACAACATGCTGAACAATAAATTCACAAAGAATGTATTAATAGAAGGGGCCTTTCTTGCTAGGTCCTTAGGTGGTACTATCCTTTGGGATATTTACATAAAGCCTTGGAAGGTGTAAGTTCATTTATGGAACTTACTGACGCTTAGGCGCTAAAGTAATGGTTTGAAACACTTTGCCCCAACCATGTCTAGATACCCTAAAAGGAGATGACTATTGAATAATGGCTGGATGCCATTAGACCGTTATGGTAGAACAAATCCAAAAGAGGATAGGCCATTGTCAATTTGACAGGTGTGTGACAGAGACAATTAATTACTGCCATATAGGCGGTGAAGTTTGGCACAAAATAATACTAAAGCTTGTACTCTTGATAAATTAGAGTAAAGTATTGACATCACTATGGGGGTGCTAAACATACGGCGCCCGGCCGTACACTCGGCAGGAAATCCCCCGTCCGGCTCAACAACCGCACAGGCCCTCCGTCTATCCCGCACTCTGGAATCCCCGTAGTGCGGGAAGGGGACACGAAGGTGTCTTGCGCGCCCTTCCCCTATGGGCTCCTATCACAGCGGAAGCATAAACACGTCAGAACTAGCAATACAATACAATAGGCTACCTCGAGGGTAGCTCAACCATAGATGCAAAGAACATAATCATATGCCATAAAACATGAGAGCTCCTACCCGTGGCTCTGACACATAGGGTAGTCGACTGACTAGATAGGCCTCAAGATAGAGCAGACCGAGTCATAACAATGGCGGGGCTGGCATGAGACAATGGCTAGGGTTGACCACTCCATCCGCCCCTCCTGTGCATACTTTGCAGATGGGCTAGATCAAGCTGTGGCATGACTCTAACCTTCCGGATACGCAATCCCATGGCATCACCCATCGGGACTACTCCAGGTTGCATCTCCCTGGTCCGAGAGGTAGGAAGGGTTGCATAAGGGGTAGCCTCGAGGTACCCTCGAGGTAGCCTATTGTATTGTATTGTATTGCTAGTTCTGACGTGTTTATGCTTCCGCTGTGATAGGAGACCATAGGGGAAGGGCGCGCAAGACACCTTCGTGTCCCCTTCCCACACTACGGGGATTCCAGAGTGCGGGATAGACGGAGGGCCTGTGCGGTTGTTGAGCCGGACGGGGATTTCCTCGCCGAAAGTACTCACGGGCCGATGTTTAGCAGAGCTGCCACAATGGTATCAGAGCGATGTTCTTGATTGACCAAGAACTAGCACTGACCATAACCATGAAAGTAGTCTAACAGACCTATAGGGGTGTGAAATAAAAATTTCCACCATCGAACCTTGAAAAAAGGGAAAAATTTTTTCTCCTAGGTAGTGGGTCCGAAATTAGGTTAAGAAGTGAATGAGTCAAATTCACCTTCTAGTAAAATTGGAGTGAAAATTATGCATCTGCATCAAATTTCACCTAAAATGGGTCGAAGAATCATGCCAATCGGAGACCTGGGTGAAAAATGACGCAAATCCATAATTAATACTTCAAACTATTAGGAAATTTGAAATTCTAAAGGTATAATACGAATTTTAGTATATGTATTAGAAATTAAACATATATTAATAATAAGGGTACTATGGTGTAATTAATAAGGGGGGCTAATAAGTAGGCCTATTAATGGTAGGAGAATATTCCCAGGGACCCTCCTCTTTAAATAGTCTTGCCACCTCATTTTCCCTCCAAACTTTTCCTCCACCTTATCTCTCTTGATCAGCCTTACGTCACCCGTTCTCTAGACCGTTAAGTATGGCACGCACGAAGCAGACAGCCAGGAAGGCAGGCGAGCGACCTACACTCTCGATGGCGAACTTAGCAGCAGGTCGCCATGTGAAGAAGATCCCTGAGCACCTTCGACCTAAGCCGGGGGAAGGGGCCTTCTCCAGCAGCAGCAGCGACGAAACCTACCATGACGCTGAGGAGGAGGCACCTAGCAGTAGCTCTTCGTCAGCAGGCACCCAGAGAACCGGAGAATCCCGTCACTTGGGCCTTCAGACACCGAGGTGGAAGAGCAGGTGGAAGAACAGGTGGAAGAGCAGCCCCAGCACCAGACCCAGGAGGCGGGCCCTTCAGTGCCCAAGAAGAAGGGCAAGGAGAAAGTTGCGGAGTGGCCGGAAGAGAGGGTTGCGAGGAAGAAGAGGGAGCGCGAGCGGGAGCTGAGGGAACAGGAAAGAAGGACGAATTGGAGGAATGATCGGCCCCTGAGGACCGTAGTAATTGAGGAGCCTCCCCGGCGCGAAGAAGAGGAGGTGGAAGAAGGAGGAGGCGACGAGGAAGAAGAGCAGGAGGAGGACGCTGACCCAAGGCCGCCTTATCCAAAGTGGCCGGAGCCACCTAAGGTGCTGAAGAAGCAGAAGGCCGGTGAGCGACCGTTCGCCCTGAAGGAGGAGTGCCTCTTCAGACGTCGTCTCAAGGCGTATCAAGAATACCTCCGCCTTTGGACGAGGTATAACGACTGGTACTGCCGCCAGAACATCCAACGCCACGTGGAGGGGGGACGGCCACCAAAGAATCAGCCCAAGCCGCCGCCGCCACGACCCGAGAAGCCGAAGAAGGTCATGGGCCTAACTCCCCGCACGCCCGAGTTTTTCGGGAGATTAAACACTTCCAACAGTGCACTAATCTCCTGATTAGGAAGGCACCATTCGAGCGGCTCATGCGGGAAGTGATGCAGGAGTTCGTCACCGACTATCGGGTGACGTCGCTGACAACTAGGGTGTTGCAGGTAGCTGCGGAAGCAGAGCTCACCCAGTTGTTCGAAGAGGGAAACCTCTGCGCAATCCATGCGAAGAGGGTGATCCTGATGCCCAAGGACATACACCTGGCGCGTCGCATCCGCAAGGAACGCCCTTGAGGATGAAGTTTTGTGTAAATTAAAGTAATTGTTAAGTTTTTCCCCTATAAATATAAAATTTTGTTGAAAACTGACCTTAATTCTTGTATGAAAATGTGTTTAAGTAGCTCAAATTTTACTTTAGTTTTGATCATTAAAATTGGGATGTTCAAGGAAAAATTAATTAGTTAAATATCCTAGTTTAATTAGTCAAAAAAATTGCAAAATTGACGAAACCGGGTCGCATCGCGCAAAACCCATCTGCGCCCGCGACGCAGAGTCATTCTGCGCGATGCCACCCGATTTCGCCATTCTGTAACTAATCCATGTCCAATTTGAGTAACAAAAGATGCTAATTAAGTTAGAATCATGCTAAAAAGTCATGTTAGAATCTTTAAATTCCCTGAAACTCTTCATAAAAGTAGAAATAACCCGAAATCGGGTCGCATCGCTATGGATATCGCCTCGTTGTCAAGAACGCTAGAAGCCATTCTCATAAACCGACCCTGTTTTACCGATTTTTTGCCCAAGTTGACCAATTTTGACCCAACAAACTGCCATGTAGTGTTTCTTGCTTTGCTTTGATTAGAATTGCACTTCATGATAGTTCATTTGGACACCAATGGCCATAGATTTGAAGTCTTCTCTATCAGGAACCCCTGTGCACAGAACCCGAGGCATCCCTAGTCTATAAAAGGGGGCCTCATTTGTCAATTTCTCCCCACCAAAACTGCTCTCAGCCCTTTTGGCGATTTTCTAGCTCCTTGCTCATCCTCATTAGCCATTTTTCACACTCCTTTCAGCTCAATGGCGCCCTCAAGCTTTGTCAGATGGTACAATGACTCCAATCACATCCGTGATTTCCCTGCTGAGCAAGCCTTTCATGTCTTTGATCATCTCTTTGATCTTCATGCCACCTTGACTAGAACTCCCGACTACACTGACATCATTTGCCAATATGATCAGCAGGTTCTTCCCTGGGAAGTTAGCTTGCCACCTAGGGAAGGGAAATGGGTTTCTTTAGACTCTCTTACCCAAGCCATAAGTGGGGGATCCAGGGGCAAGAGTAGGCTGTGGGATAGAACCAGAAACATGCCAGACTACATGACCTGTAAACATCATAGGCATAGGTACGTCTCAAACCAAGCAGCGTTAGCCTTGTTCATGCAGTACAGGGCAGTCAACCAACCAGGGGAGCCGTCAATTCAACCCTTGGATTTGGCACCTCTCGACACTCGGAGGCAGCAGATAGGTATTCACGAGATCGAGACGGCGGAGTACGAATACTACGGCTCCACATCAGAAACACCTATGTTGCAGATTGAGCAGGATTACGAAGAAGAAGAGGAAGAGAACCCAAGTTGGGAGATGAGGGAGGCAAGAAGGATGGAGAGGCGACTAGCTCGGCAACAAGATGTGCTAAGGCGGGACTTCGAGCCGCCAATAGGTATCACGGCCCTCACCCCGGTGATCATCGACGGCGAGGAGTACATATTCGCCACCGACATCCTCAACCTTCCCTATTGTCAGGAAGAGGGCCTCAGGATCGACGAGCTCCTAGGCCTAATCGCACAGGAACAGGGTAGTGACTTCATCGACTACTCCTACCAAGAGATCCCAAGGGAGGTAGCCGAGCGACACTCCTATGCAGGGGAAACTATGTCGGACATCCAGGCATACCAACAGATAAGGCAGATGTTTCAACAGCAGCAACCCGACATTCCAGAAGAGGAATTCCAGGAGATCCAAAGCAGGTTGTACAAGCCGGGAAGAGGCCCAAGTTCAAGCCGACCAGTCCGCTCCATGAGCGTGCGTGAAGCATCTAGCAGCATTAATCTGGAGAACGCAGCAACAATGTGGAGGGACCACGAAGATCTTACGGCAATAGATGTTTTCGGAGAGGCAGCTCGGAGGAGAGGCACGGGAGCCACGGGGCCGAACAGGGGTAAATCACTCAGGTACTATCTTCCGGCCCTTAGCCAAGGACAGATGATAGTCTTTCACAAGGAGTTCAGCCCAAGGGGTGAAGAATCAGTGGCGCTCCTCGTAGCACTTTCAGGTTTTGGGCAGCAT
Source organism: Isoetes taiwanensis (assembly GCA_021234155.1). NCBI lineage: Eukaryota > Viridiplantae > Streptophyta > Lycopodiopsida > Isoetales > Isoetaceae > Isoetes > Isoetes taiwanensis. The sequence continues at coordinate 4,820,612 of JAJEKV010000044.1, read as the reverse complement.
GCCAGAATAGATTACGGAATGGACCATGTTATCCTCTTCAAGAGATCCGTAGCCCTTCATGCCCTCGACTTCGCAAGGGGCCACCTCAGGGATGCGCACTTGGCAGTAGTGGCGGCAACTGCACCAGAACTCCCGGCACCGCAGATGGCAAGAGCATTGGAGGGAGGATCGGCGACAAGAATCCTACAGAATGTCGGGAAGGGCATAGGATTGAAGAATGTCAAGAACTTCTTCAAGTTCATGAAGCGACATCATTGATGGAAAACTTGCTTTGTTAATTAATTAAAGTGTATTGTAATTCTCTCTTCAGTATTATCATGTAATTCATGAAATGTATTTCTATATACTAATTAATGTCTTACCATGATCTTGACTTATAAGTGGAATTTTTATATGATTTCTTTTGTACCTAACAACAATTAAATTGTAAGCAAAAATAACTACTGTGTAACTTAATAACAAACATTGATGATTAATCCTTGCAGCAAGGAACACAGGCTCAAGTTCTCAAGGTCAAGGCCGACACCACCAGTGGGTACCCAGAAACCTATTTGGACGTGATCAAGATGACAACAACGACGAAATGACGCCGGAAGCAATCAACGCAAGGCTTGTCCAGATGAGGAACCAGATGCATCAGCTGATCCACTGGGCCACCCCATTGATGAATGCCCAAGAATATGCACTTGCTCCACCACCACCTCCACCGCTACCTCAGCAAGGCATCGAGGAAGGTCCCCAGCAGGAGGGGCAGGACAATCAGGGGAATGTCAGAGACAGGAAGAGGAAAAGGAGAAACAGAAGGAGTCCAACACCACCTAGCTCCAAACTCATCGCATTACACTCTGCATACCATAGCAGCTTCTAGCTCGATAGTGAGTCCGACACTCCACGTAAGAGCCGTGGCAAGGAAGGAAGATGATTATCAAAAGAAAGTTGACAGAGCTATGAGCAATGTGTGGAAGACTAGGAAGTTGGGTCAGTTCTCAGGGAAGGATAGGTCAGGTATGGAGGCGTAAGCCCGGCTTGACGAGATGGAAGAGTTCGCAACTCTTACGGCATGAAGGATAAGGATATAGGGAAAGTTGCTACAAAGAAACTTGATAGGAGCAAATCAGAATCGTGGAAAGGCTATGCAAAGTCCAACAAGCTCAAAAGGAACAGCTTGCATTCAAGACCTTCAAAGAAGGCCTTTCGCAGACATTATGTGCCTAGGTCACATACTAGCAGGCAGATCCAGCAGTTCTACAGATTGAACCAGGGTACCTTGTCAGTAGCAAAGTACACAGAGGAATTCATGCGACTCAGGCTCCATGTTCCCGGAGTTTCGGAAAGGCAAGCGGTTGAAACTTACATTGAGGGATTGAACAGCAATATCAAAAGGCTAGTCCGAGCAATCAACCCTAAGTCAAAGGGCGGGTTTGGGATAAAGCCATAAGTTTGAAGAAGCTCCAAAGAACGCCAGTGAGAGACAAATGGGTCTTCAAAGGAAAGTCAACGACAAGACTGTGGGCAGCAACAGAGTAAGCAATCGGCAACTACGCCATCAGGAGGCCAGCAGCAAGGAAGAGCTCAGGGTAAGAACTTTGGGGACCGTAAGCCGCAGAATGCATCAGGGGGCAGCATGTTAAAGCGTATTCTAGACAGCCTGACGAAAGAGAAGAGACAGGAATGTATTGAGAAGAAGCTATGTTTCAGGTGCTTCCAGCCAGGGCACCGAACACATGATTGCCCATTCGTCATGCAGGCAGCTTTGGCAGAGCTTATGGATTGGGATTCGCCCGACGTAAGCGTGATGAAGACGACGACCAAAGATGAGGTCCGTGGACTTCATAGATGGTGAGTGCCATATCAGTGCAAACATTGAGTCGATGACATTGAAAGTCACCAACAAATCATTGCGGGCCGAGGGGATCATAGATAGCAGTCCATATCTAGTATTGATAGATACAGGTAGCTCTCATAACTTTGCCTCTCCTAGGCTGGCTGCCCTAATGAAGAACAAGGTATTGAAGTCTAAGCCAAGGCCAGTTGCTATGGCAAACGGCGCCATTCGGCACACTAAGGGGAGGAGGATTACATTCGACATAGACCTTAGTGGAAGTAAGTGGCCGATGGGGGCGGAGGTCATGGAGATTGGAAGGTATGACCTTATAGTAGGAATGGAGTTCCTAAAGCCAGCGAAAGCAATGATCGATCATGACCGCAATGAAGTCGCCATGACAAAGACCGGACGGCACCAAATTCATAGTGAGAGGTAAGAAGACGCTTCTTCTATGCAAAGTATTTCTTTGAAGCAAAAAGGAAAAGTATAGAAAGAAATAAAGTGGATTACATTTTGAGATTGGAGGCAATTGAGCCCAATAAGCAGGATGGGAACGACCAAAAGGGGAAGCAGTTGCCCAAGCCAGTAGCAAGGCTTATTTCGGAATTCAAGGATGTATTTCCGGATGAAATCCGGCAACTACCACCTTATAGGGGTGTGGAGTGTGAGATCACATTAGCACCAGATGCTAAGCCTACCAGCAAGGCACCATACAGGATGAGCACACCGAAATTGATTGAGCTCAAGAAGCAACTCCAGGAATTGCTTGAGCTTGGTTTTATTAGAGCAAGTGTGTCTCCTTTTGGAGCACCCATACTCTTCGTGAAGAAGAAAGATGGCAATTTAAGAATGTGCATAGACTATCGCCAGCTCAACAAGCATACGATAAAGAACAAGTATGCATTGCCAAGGGCGGATGATTTAATGGACCAGCTCCAAGGAGCAAAGGTATTCTCTAAAATTGACTTAAGGTCAGGATACCATCAAATAAGGATAAAGGAAGAAGATATCCATAAAATCGCCTTCAGAACGCGGTATGGTCACTTTGAGTTTACAGTAATGCCCTTTGGATTGTCGAATGCTTCAGCAACTTTTATGCGCCTCATGAACGACGTCTTCAGAGATTTTCTGGATGAGTTTGTCATTGTCTTCTTCGACGATATTCTAGTCTACAGCAAGTCCATTGAAGATCATAGTCAGCATTTGAGAAGGGTATTAGAAAAGTTGAGGCGGCATCGTTTGTATGGAAAGCTCTCCAAATGCCACTTTGCTACTGAAAGAGTGGAGTACTTGGGCCATGTCATATCGGCAGAAGGGATCTCCACCGACCCCGCAAAGATTGAAGCAGTAGTAGATTGGCCAGCCCCAAAGAATGTGGCGGAAGTAAGAAGCTTTCTAGGTCTGGCAGGTTATTACAGAAAGTTCGTGAAGGACTTCGCTAAGTGGGCGTCCCCCTTGACGGACCTCACTAAGAGTGTTAAGGTGAAAGATTGGAGAACACATTGGTTAGAAAATGTTCAAGCTTCATTTGAAAAGCTTAAAGAGGCCTTAACAACAGCACCAGTGCTAGTTCTGCCAGATCCAGACAAGGACAAGATAGTAGCAACAGATGCAAGTAAGATAGCGACAGGTGGAGTCCTTATGCAGGAAGGAAGAGTAATAGCTTATGATTCCAAGAAGTTGAACGACACCGAACAGCGTTATCCAACCCATGATCAGGAACTTCTAGCTATTGTCAGGGCTCTTCGTATTTGGAGGCATTATTTGCTTGGGAGGAAGTTTCAGTTAGATACTGATCATCAGAGCCTCCAATACATCTTTACCCAACCACTCCTGAATCTAAGGCAAAGGAGGTGGATGGAATTCCTAGAAGAGTATGACTTTGAGATTGCTTATAAGCCAGGTAAGTTGAATGTGGTCGCCGATGCTCTTTCTAGAAGACCTCTTGAGACCAGAACTCATTGTAATGCTATATCAACTCTTTCGAGTGGGTATGGCAAGAAAATTGAGAAGACATTACCATCTGATGGTGATTTCAAGGAGGTATGGGAAAGCCTCTCTAGGGAGGCTAGAACAGATAAGGAACGAGAAGCCTTCAAGCATTATAAGAAGGAAGGCAACCTGTTGTATCATAAGCATAAGTTGTGTGTGCCCGAATCATCAGGGGTAAGGAAGCTAATTCTTCATGACACACACAACAGCCCAATAGCAGGGCATGCAGGGTTTATGAAGACCTACTTCAAGATTCAAGTAGCTACTTCCTGCCGGAATGAAGAAGCAGATAGCAAGATATATTCGTGGAGTGCCGGTTGTGTCAAGAAACCAAGGCGGAGCAGCTTCGGATTCCGTGAGCTTTGGAACCTCTAGCAAAGGCGAAATGCGGTGGGAAGTGGTAAGTATGGATTTTATCACAGACTTCCCAAGACTCTTCGAGGCAAGGATGCATTGATGGTCGTAGTAGACAAATTATCTAAGATGGCACATTTTGTGCCTTGTAGAACTACCGACACAAAGATTAGATAACGCCAAGCTATTTGTGAAGGAGATTTTAGGCTCCATGGCATGCCTCGGGAGATAATATCCGATAGAGATTCCAAGTTTATGAGTGCTTTTGGCGGGGACCTCTTCAAACCATTCGCATTTAAGCTCTCCATGAGCACGCCTTATCATTCCCAAACAGATGGCCAGACGGAGAGGACGAATCGAATCATTGAAGATATGCTTAGAAGCTTTGTGTGGAATAAGCAGTCCAAGTGGGATGAGTATATCCACTTGGTGGAATTCGCCTACAATAGTGCCAAACAGAGTCATCTCGTGATGTCTCCTTTCATGGTAAATTACGGGTACCAGTGCTTAACCCCGGACACTTGGCACAATCCCGTGTCAAAGGTTGAAGTGTCCCAACAGATGCTAGGAGATATGCAGCAGTTGGTGGAAGAAGTGAGGGGTTACCTCCTAGCAGCAAGAAGTCGGCAGAAGAGTGTAGCCGACAAGCACAGGACCGTAAGAGAATTCAAGGTAGGCGATAGCGTGTGGTTGAAGATCAAGGTCAAGCAAGCTAAGCTTCGGATTGGGAGTTGCAAGAAGCTTGCCCCTAGGTGGGCGGGTCCGTTCAAGATTTTAGAGAGAGTGGGCTCCCAAGCCTACAAGTTGGATCTTCCGGCCCATCTCAAAGTTCACAAGGTTTTCCACGTAAGTTTATTGAAAAGGCACAATCCTAACCCGGATGAGGTCTTGGATACTCCAACTTTGTTGGAAATGACGGAGGAGCAAGTCGAAATCGTGGATAAGTCATTCAAGAAGACTAGGAGGTCTCAGTTCCTCCAGTATTTGGTCAAGTGGAAGCACTTGCCGGTGGAAGACGCAACTTGGGTATTGAAGCAAGATTTGGAGAAGCAATACCCAGAGTTTATGAAGGAGTTTGATGGGCGAGTCGTCTCCGACTTGGTCGACCCTGACTCGCCAGGAGGTTAGCTTAGTATGCTTCTTAGTTAGTTTCTAGCGCGCGATGTATTCTAGTTAGTGGAATACATATGCCAGAATCTTGGAACATGTGGGCGATGATGGGATAAGCCTTTAAGGGGTTCCCTAGGCAACATGCACCAAGAGGTGCGCATGACCACTAGGGTCATGCGAGAGAGAGAAGGAAAGGCATGGTGCGCGATGATGGGACATCGGTCGGATGCTCCCTATGCCACGATGTGGGGGTCGCACACCTGGCCATAGGGGGGTCATGGTGAAGGTCAAAGTGATCATGTGCGATGATGGGATCGTGAGACGTTCCCTAGCTTAAAACCCTTGGGGCATGATGCACTAGGGGTACTCGGCACCGGGTAACCGAGTACAAGGTAGCACTTGATCATGGGCGATGATGGGATCATCTTAAATGGTCCTTAAGCTCAAATCCGGAAGGGCCATGATCGAGTGCAAGGTATGGCAAGGGGGGTGGTCCCCTAAAACCACAAACTTATTAATTAAACTAACGTAATGTGCTCCATGTGCAGGCAAGTGAGAAGGAGCTTCGAGGTGGGGCGCATTACGAGAAGACGGGGGGAACCATAATTTAGATTATGAACCCTAATAACTCTTATAATAATGTTTTGAATTATTGTAAGAAGTAACCTTGTTAAGGCTATATAATTTTGTATAAGTACAAATATAGCCTAAATTTTTTGACATTTAACTTTAATAGGAAGTTGATCGTTTGAATTAAACTTAAGTGTATGATCTTATGTTGTTTTGCAGGATAGGTAGGCTCGTCACCTTAGCGCAATGCTGAGGACAGCATTGTCCTAAGGGGGGGAGAATGTGACGTTCCAAGGGAATATACGCCCTAAATACGTATATTCCTGGACCCGTCACCATACAAGTCTACCTAGATAGCCTTGTATGCCTTGGATACGTAGCAAGGGGTGCACATCTAAGTTAATTGTTTAACTTAGATAACCTTAGGATAAGGCCCATTTCCACATGACCTTATCCTATTGGGCAACAGCCACACGGCCTCATCTTAGTGGTGCCACGTGGCATCCCACGTGGACCCACACCTATATTAGCTCTAACCCTAACCCTAGACCTTTTTTCCCTGACCCAGCATCTGAACTCTCATCTACGTGCCCGAAACCCCGTTTCGAGCATCGTTCGTCATAGCCTAGCCTGGAGCAGTAGCCCCTGGAAGGTGTGTATGATCGTAGAGGGAGCAAGTCTTCAAACCACGTCTAGGAGCATGGAGACGCCCGGGATGGGAGGAAGCGCTTCTGGAGGAGGTAGGTTGAGTAGAGTTCATGTTAGTTCACCTGGAAGTTAGCATTCCAGGTGGGTTAGTATTGTGTGTCTAGAGTAGAGCCACCCTAGATCCTTTGTTGAACATCTTGAACCCTAATCAAGGAACCCTAACTGATAGTTAGATATGTATGATTAGGTTAAGATGTTCATATGATATTGTTCATGATGATTATGTGATGATGGTTGATCATGTTGTTCCTCTTGTGTTGGGAAGGGGGGTAGAGACCTAGGGCCATATGTAGTATGCTCCTAGTGTAGATCCCTTAGTTCCTATTAGTTGCGGCCTGTGCATAGGAACCCACCGCTATGGAAGTTATGATGTGACTCAAAGACCACACAACGGGACTAGAGGCAAGATGGAGGGTGGATCCCCGCCGAGTGGGGGGCTTCGGGGATCCCACAAAGGGCTAGGCTTATGGTCTGGTCACTTCGGTGGGCCGAGCATGGGTCCCACACCTCCCCGGGCAATGGTGTCGCCATGTGCCTCTCAAGAGTTGCAAGTGTCACTTGGCTCTTGTTTTGGGGTTCTCACGGCACGAATCGCGGTGTCGCCACGATTCTCTAGCCGCCCGTGGAGCCTCTAGACCCCGGGAAGGGGAGATGCAACCCTTCCTACCTCGTCGGACCAGGGAGATGCATTGCGTATCCGGAAGGTTAGAGTCATGCCACAGCTTGATCTAGCCCATCTGCAAAGTATGCACAGGAGGGGCGGATGGAGTGGTCAACCCTAGCCATTGTCTCATGCCAGCCCCGCCATTGTTATGACTCGGTCTGCTCTATCTTGAGGCCTATCTAGTCAGTCGACTACCCTATGTGTCAGAGCCATGGGTAGGAGCTCTCATGTTTTATGGCATATGATTATGTTCTTTGCATCTATGGATGTGCGGTTGAGCTACCCTCGAGGTAGCCTATTGTATTGTATTGCTAGTTCTGACGTGTTTATGCTTCCGCTGTGATAGGAGCCCATAGGGGAAGGGCGCGCAAGACACCTTCGTGTCCCCTTCCCGCACTACGGGGATTCCAGAGTGCGGGATAGACGGAGGGCCTGTGCGGTTGTTGAGCCGGACGGGGGATTTTCTGCCGAGTGTACGGTCGGGCGTCGTATGTTTAGCAGGGAGCGTCACAGTTTCAACACAAGCAATCACTATGTGTTACAGAGTATGTAGTGATCCATAAAAGGAACACGACCATTGAGAAGAAGTATTGAAGGGTGATAGGATTAAAGAAATCCAAACCCATGGCCTAGAGGGGTGCTCCATGGCAGTCCCTAGTCGATTGGGCCAAGAGAGATCCGTTCTCTGGAAAGTGCGACGAGTTAAGACTTGAACACTGAAGAAAAATAACGTGAGCTATGGTGGTCTATGAATTTTACTTAACTCCAGTATATAAAGTCAAGTAAAATATAAGATAAAACACATGAATGTAATATAGATTAAGTCATGGCAGGGCTGAGAGAAATTTACTACCGAGACATGTGCTTGGGAAAAAAATATTTAAAGCTCTGGGGTAGGAATGTCGATAATTTGACATTATTACCGTCGCCTAAAACAAATATCAAAGGTGATAGTGGATTAGAATCCAACTTAGATGTTTCTATCTTACTCAGAGGAGTTCCCTCCCATCGCTCAGCGTAAAAGTTTGTCGATATGTTTGCGGGAACCATTCCACACTGACAGTAAGAACCCTCAAGTTATTCCTACTGTTAGTCATGTACGTCCTGGTACAGGACTATTCATGCATACGACGGACCAAGTCAAGGCTAAGGATCCACAGCCAGGCACAGGTCAGTCGTCAAAGGCCCCGCAGAAGACCAAGCAGACCACGCAGTCAAAGGCCATGCCTGCCGTTAAGAGGAGGCGCTCAGACAAGTGACGGCCCGTCACCGCCTGCGTCAGCGTCAGCGTGATTTCAGGCATTTCAAGAGTCAGCGTGTCTATATTGGGCCAAAGGCCATTGTACTATATATATGAGTAGAGCTAGCACATGAGTTTTTAGATGAGTTTTGAGTCTTGTCTCCCTTCAGTTTTCTCTGGATTGCGAGAGCTCATGTATCTTCATTGACATCAACGAAGTTGTTCTCATTATTCTCTTTTGCTTTCTTTTCTCTTTTTCCTTGTTCTTTTTGCAAATCCCGCGTGACATAGCTCCCGGATTCTCCTGTTTGATCCAAGGGTCCTCACAGAGGGCTGTCTTGCAGGAGTTCCCGAACCCAGACCCTAAACACTGTCGCCGTTGCCGGGTCTGATCTTTCTTTTCTTTCCATCATGTCAGCTCGAGGTTTCACTCCTGAAGAACTTCTTTACCAAACGGCGGCTCGACTGAAGCGCCATCAACGACGCGAGGCTGTTCGGGATATGTATGATACTGCTTATGACATTGAGGGAGGTCGTGTCCGCTCCAGAGCTCAGTCGGCACCTCCTACCCCTCGTGCTCATTCTCGACCAGGGTCTCCCCCTGTGTGTCGCCATTGTTCACAACCTCAATCTCCACAACATACACCTGTTCAGCCCACGCCTCACTATTTCCAGACTCCTGAGAGCACCTATATCCATATCCCTTCAGGCCACACCCCTCAGCCATCACAACCTTCTTCACCTCCTGCGGGGATGGGCTACCATCAAGTGTCCTTTGGCCCTCCCCACATTCACGAATTTCAGTCTTCTCCATCCTTTCAGAACGCTCTTCCTGTTTACCAAACCACTGATCTCAAGCCTAATGAGGAGGGCTCTCATGATCCTTCCCCACCTGATACTACTTTCTTTGGACCACCAGGTTTTTCAGTCCCACCCCCATGCTCTCATCCCCAGGCTGTTCCCCCTCTCTATGCTTCCGCATACCCTCCACCAAATCCACCTGTCTATGCTCAAGTTCCGCCTTCATCTCCCACTCATAATTTGAAGCTGACTTATCGAACTTTCGGCAACACTAAAGGCAAACCTCTGGATCAGAGTGCTCAAGCCCATATGGAGGAATTCGAAGCCTTGGCCATTCTGAATGGACATGCGCAGCCGCAACTCAAAGTTCATATCTTTTTGACCACGCTCCGAGGCGCCCCTCATCAGTGGTTAATGGCCAACAAAAGTCACTGGAAACAAAGTTGGCATGAAATGAAAACAGCATTCCTTTCTCATTATGGCACCACCGATGATGATCAACTTCTTCTTAAGCAACTCAATGACCTTCAGCAAGAGCACACGGAGTCAGCCAGGGATTTTGCGGACCGTCTACACATTCTCGTCAATAAACTCCAGGAGTACCCCACGCAAAGCCAGATTCTTGTCTGGTTTCTGCAGGGCCTTCCTCCTGCCATTCGCCTCATGACAGAATACCTGCGTCCAAAGTCTCTGGAGCAGGCCATTGAATTGGTCAATCACTCGGTCAATGTTTCTTCTCGCGGTGTTGCTCTCACGGAGATCCCTTTCATGCCCCCCGTCATGGTTCCACAGAATTCTGTTCAGCCTCAGCAAACAAATCCACAACGCTCACAGATCTGGTGTCATATTTGTAAACATCCAGGCCATCTGGCAAATGAATGCAACTCCTCCAATGGACCTCCTCACTGTAAAAGGTGCAATATGTGCAATCACGCCACGGAGGAATGCACTCATTCTCATCCTACACCCTTCAGGAATAAAATGGTCTTTCAAGTCCAGACCACGCCTCAACAACAGCAGTCATATCCGCCTCAGTAATAACAAACTCAACAACCTCATCAGTATCAACAAACGCAGCAATCTCAGCAGCCACGGGGACAAGGAAGCCGTCCTCCTTTTGATCCTTCTAAGGCTCAATGTTATCATTGCCATGAATGGGGTCACACAACCACGGCGTGTCCTCAACTTCCTCAAGCTCAAGTCCAACTTCCAGGTTCCAATCAGCCAGCTTCAGTACGCCTCACGGCCTATCAACTCTGGGTGGCCAACGGTAAACAAGGCCCCCGTCCTGTTTTGAGGAAACCACCACGGCCGCCTCAACAACAGCGACCTCAGCAAGTTGCATCTACCTCCAATCCTATGGATCAACAAGCTCAAGAGGAGATTTATCAGGCTCTCAACCCTTCAGTTCAGCAGTCAAATTGGGTTGGTTTGGTCTCACGTCAGACACGGGCTTCATGCCCCTTGACAATCATCCCTCACGACACGCACCCAGCTTTTGCTGTGGAAACAGTCCCTCATGAAGATGATAAAAAAGTTCATTTCGCGCCTGATCTTGACAAACTCATGCCTCACGTCATGCCTAAAGTGAGACAAAGTATTCTTAAACTCATGCAGGCTGCGGAAGGTCGCACATTGGCTAATGTTCATGCCACCACTCGCGCTCAGCAGCGTCAGGCGATGCCATCGTCGTCCACCAGCACGCGCTCTCAGCCGTATCCAAATATTGCTGCTGAGGTAGAGCTTCTCAAAGAAGTCTCCGCTTCTTTACCACAGACTCCGGTTCCACTGGATCCTGCGGACCCCTTTTCTCATGTTCCTTTGGAACTTCAGGAAGAACTTGCCAAGATCAAGATTCCCTTGAGCCTGGCCACCATTTTGAAACTTTGTCCGGCTCTCAAAGATAGATTACCTCTTCCCACGGTTCTGGTTGGAGCTGTTGCGACCTCCACACCCACGGTGCACGCCACGGTGGGCAATCAGCAAATCAATCATGTTCAAATTGATGGTGGTAGTGCCGTCAATCTTATTACTGATAAGCTCCGGAAGCAATTGGGCATCACACAATTATACCGTGCCCCCTATGACATCAAGTTGGCTAATGGCCACATCACGCGTCCCCAAGGTGTCACTCCTCTTCTCCATATCAGCATTGGTGATCTCAAATTCCCCTTGGAATTCGGGGTTTGGAAAGCTGGAGAAGACCCTGGTGATTATGAAATGCTGGTTGGTCGACCTTTTCTCCGCCAAGCTAAGAGTATTCATTACTGGGCCACGGATCAACTTGTTATCACTGATGGACATCTCAATGCCACCATGGATCTGGAAACTGGCAAATTGATCTCTGTCGAGAATGCTGAATCTTCTATCTCCGACACTGACTCTGAAGAAGCCCAAAATATTTATCATGTTCAAGCTCCACCTGCAGGTCTGCCTCTCTCATCCTACCCGGAGTATGCTGATCCTTGGGGTGAGATGACGCTGGATCAGGACCAGGCTGTGGCCGCTCTCTTGGACCCTTACCTGGCCTCCTGCAATCGCATTCAACGACTTGATCATTTCTCTGACGCAACACCTTCTTCGGAGACTGTTGATGTCAATTCCGTCATGAAGCAACCTTTGCTTGATGACACTCAGCAGCCTCTTTTCTTCACCACTCAAAATGCTGCTCCTCCGGTCATGCTTCAACCTCCTGATCATCATGTTCAGGACACGGAGGTTGTTCCTCATATTCAAACTCCAGAGGTGGAAATAGTGGACATTGGTAACAATCAACCGGTCCGCTTAGCTGCTCATCTTCCATCCACCTATAAAGCACGCGCTATGACGCTGTTCAAGAAGTTCAAACATATTTTTGCTTGGAGCTACAAAGACCTTCGAAGTATCAAAAAAGAATTGGGGGAACTCACAATTCCTACCAAACCTGATGCACGCCCCATCTAGCAACGAAAGTACATGCTCAACCCAAATTACCGTGACCGCGTCAAGGCCGAAATTGACAAACTCTTAGCTGCTGGCCTGATTTATGAGGTCAAACACTCTGAATGGGTGAGCCCCATCATCATTGCTCTCAAACACAATGGTAAGATCCGCTGCGTTTATGGACTACGTAAAACTCAATCAAGCTACGGAGCGTGATCACTTTCTGCTTCCCTTCACCGACCAGGTTCTTGAAGAAGTTGCTGGTCATGAGATGTACTCTTTCATGGATGGTTTCTCTGGGTACAATCAAATTTCTATCAAGAATGAAGATCAACTCAAAACTACCTTCACCACCCCGTGGGGCACTTTTGCCTACAAGGTGGTCCCTTTCGGTTTATCAAATTCTCCTTCAACCTTTCAGCGCATCATGCTCTCTGTCTTTCAAGACTATATGAAGGATAAACCCTTTCTTCAGATCTTTCAAGATGATTTTTCAGCCTACAGCTCCATGGATGATCACTTGGAGAAGTTAGAGCTTGTCTTTCAAAAATGTGATGAATCTGGCATTAGTCTCAATCCTGAGAAGTGCACTTTCTGCGTCACCTCAGGTGTTCTTTTGGGTCATGTGGTTAGCAAAGATGGGATCACCATGGATCCTGCTAAAATCAGTTGTGTACTGAAGGCTCAAGCACCCTCAAATATCAAAGAGACGCGTTCCTTCCTGGGTAAGGTTAATTACTATTCCACCTTCATTCCTGGACTTGCAGCTATAGCTGACCCCATTCATAAACTCACGGGTGATGAATCCACTTGGGCTTCACCCTGAGTGTCGTTTGGTGGGGGGGAGTGTTAGTCCTGTACGTCCCGGTACAGGACTATTCATGCATACGACGGACCAAGTCAAGGCCAAGGATCCACAGCCAGGCACCGCAGAAGACCAAGCAGACCACGCAGTCAAAGGCCATGCCTGCCGTCAAGAGGAGGCGCTCAGACAAGTGACGGCCCGTCACCGCCTGCGTCAGCGTGATTTCAGGAATTTCAAGAGGCACCGCCAGCATTCCTGCAAATCAGGCCTCCTTCCAGGAGTCGGCACCGAAATCAGTCAGAGTGTCTATATTGGGCCAAAGGCCATTCTACTATATATATGAGTAGAGCTAGCACATGAGTTTTTAGATGAGTTTTGAGTCTTGTCTCCCTTCAGTTTTTTCTCAATTGCGAGAGCTCATGTATCTTCATTGACATCAACGAAGTTGTTCTCATTATTGTGATCTCATTATTCTCTTTTGCTTTCTTTTCTCTTTTTCCTTGTTCTTTTTGCAAATCCCGCGTGACATAGCACCCGGATTCTCCTGTTTGATCCAAGGGTCCTCACAGAGGGCTGTCTTGCAGGAGTTCCCGAACCCAGACCCTAAACACCTACCTCACCATGGTTGCACAAGTCTGGTAGATTTGTTGCCACCACAGCATTGGTTTAGGGAAGGGTGATTACTAGACAGAAGCCTTTAGTATAAAAAACAGAGATACTATTGTTTAAGTAAAACTACCATTGTCATCTTTATTAAAAAGAAGTTTACCAAATTGGTAAAGAGTTTGGTTTGGTGATGGGAGGTCAAGGGATCAAGTTCCCATAATTTACTTTTGTTAAAGGGTGGTTGTGCAGAGAAAACAGAGTACTAAACGTTTAGATGTTTATAAGATATATATGAAATTGAATATATTACATTCAAGGAAGAAGCTTGGCATGGTGGTAAGCGCCTAAAGTTGGAGTTGAGAGGTCGGGAGTTCAAATTTGGATTGAGGAGGCAAAAAAAGACATTTATATTGTGAAAATATGACGAAATTTTTATACAGCAATATCTTTATTTGTTATCTAGAGAGAATGTATTGGTAATGTCTATAGATAATAGCAATATCTTTATTTGTTATCTAGAGAGAATGTATTGGTAATGTCTATAGATAATATCTTTATTGTTATCTAGAGAGAATGTTATTAGTAATGTCTATAGATAGTAGTGTATGCAGTATCTAGAGAGAATGTTATTGGTACTGTCTACAGATAATATCTTTATCGTTATCTAGAGAGAATGTTATTAGTAATGTCTATAGTGTATACAAAAATAGCTCAACGGTGGAGCATAGCCTTGCCAAGGCTGAGGTTGAGGGTCCAAGTCTCTTTTTCGCTCATCTAGTCACCGCCTTCTTTTGTAAGGCTTTGGTATTTCTCAATCTATACATATGATGTTCAAGGAAGCTTGGCGTGGTGGTAAGCGCCTAAGGCTAGAGGTGAGAGGTTGGGAGTTCAAATCTAGATTGAGAGTGCAAAAAAAAAACATTTATACATCAAAAATACGACAATTTTGATATGGCGATATCTTTATTATTTTCTAGAGAGAATGTTATCTTGAGTGTTATTGGTAATGTCTATAGATAGTAGTATATGCGGAAATAGCTCAACATTATTGGTAATGTCTATAGATAGTAGTATATGTGCAAATAGCTCAACAGTGGAGCATAGCCTTGCCAAGGTTGAGGTTGAGGATCCAAGTCCCTTTTTCTGCTCATCCGGTCACCGCCTTCTTTCTTAAGGGTTTGGTATTTCTCAGTGGAGTAGACAGATGGTAGAGGTGAGTCCAGTAAAAAAAAAGATTAGAATGGCTAAGGATAAAACCAAACGAATCGAGTGGGAGTAAGCAAGGCCATGTCCGTTGCGACGCTTTGAAGCAGTTGTTCATCAATTAGCCTTTGGTTTGGCGAAGGTGCCCAGACGAGACAATACGTGTGTGTCGGACCTCCTTGCTCGACCTTCATTTCGGGTTACCCAGCTCACATCGGTTGGACGTCATGGACAACTCAGTTCGCTCCCTTCCAGGGGCGCACGAGACTCGTTGTCTCTGTGAACAAGTCGCACATGATGTTTGGACGTAAAATCGGATCCTTGTGGATGAGCAAAACCAAGCGCCCTTATTCTACGACGATAGCGACGATTGATTCCGTTACTGACTAGAAACACACTGAATTCTCCTTTTATACGGGGGCGCGATGGGGAATTTTGAAGTTTCTTCTTGAATTCTAAGACGATGTTTTGCCGATCATGTCCCTTTTGCTCTTGTGCCCATTTGATGCCGTTTTGGACCGGCTACATATGATCTTTAGTCAATTGAATTGTCCCGATGCGTTGGTGCAAGAATCGCCTCCATCTGAGTTACCTAGAAAAAGTTATGGCCCTTGGAAACAAGAGACCTCGTTCTCCCGACTTAACATAACTCTACTCTAATATTTCACGATCTACTTGCTAACTAACGCAATCCTCACATACCTAGGTCAAAATTCATACTATCTACGGAATTGGGTTAACTTTCTAAGTTAAAAGTCCTACTAACTATTGTTCAAAGAAGTTAGAATATGGCTAGTGCTATGATCTGGTCTACTAGAATCATGGCTCTGATACCACTGTGACGCTCCCAGAATCTATACGATGCTCCTATCGTACAAATACGGGGAATTCCCCTTCCGTGGTGACTGCATCACCAGGGAAGGGCCCTTTCTCTAACTCGGACCACTTGGGATGGCCAAGTGTCCGGATGATGGACACGGAGGTGTCATTCATCCCATGTCCTCTATGGGAATCCTCTATAGCAGAAGCATACATACATGTTAGCACCTAACAATTATATATAGAATAATATACCACCACAAAGGGTGGTCCATCCATCATCATATAAACAGCAACACAAGTACAAGATACCATAACAGTATACCGTAAATAAGGGCTCTACCTCGGGCACAGTCTCCATGGGGTCGACTGATGGTCAGGGCCTCAGGATAATAGCAGACAGAGGTATAACATGGCGTTGACTAGCATAGAACAATGGCCAGGGTAGTCCACTCCATCCGCCCTCCTGTGCACACTTTGCAGATAGGCTGAAACATGCTATGCTATGATTGTAGCCTTCCGGAGATGCAATCTCATGGATTCACCCTACGAGACTACTCCGGGTTACATCTCCCTAGTCTGATAAGGTAGGTTAGGGAGGCGTCCCTTCCCCATGCACAATGAATCCCTGGATGTGCTAGAGAATGCGTGCCTCCTTAGCGACCCCCGCATCCGTACCCGACTTGAACCCCCCAAAATCCCTGAGCCACCTCGATGCACCCATTGAGCCCAGGACGTCCATATAGGCACGTATCTTGCGACCCAGGAGGTGTTAGACCCATACCCGGCCCCAACGTGAGGATCGACTATAAGCCTAGCACACTATAGGAGCCCTCAGCAATGGTCCACTACCGCTTTACCATAGTACTCGTTATCTGGTGCTCAACCACATCATAGCCTCCACAGCCCGGTGGGCTCTTGTGCACAGGCCGCATATATTGGGATTTAAGAGATTCTAGCTAGGAGCATCTCTACTTCTACGTAGCCTTTAGGTCTCTACCCCCTTAATCCCCACAAATACGGAAGGAACAGAAAGAGAACTATCATTATATATCCATCCATCCATAGCTTCAAATGGAACATAAAATAGAGATTAACCATACATCTATTCATACAAGGGTTAATCCTAGCTATCTTCTAAACATACAAGGGTTAATCCTATGACTATCTAGGCATCCAAGCTATCTACGTACTAACCAGAAACATAGCTAGATCTATTATCTCTCTGGTTCTCCATCCTTCTGGCTGGGGCGGGGTTGAACAGCAGCTCCTCTTCCACCAATCCCTCCCCCAATTCGAATTCGGGCAAATTGGCCCCAATTTGGGTGTCCCAAATTGGCAAGCCTGCCTTGCCCAATCGATTTGGACCAGATGGCAACTTTAGGTTGGTTAATATTAACTAATTTAATATGCTAACCTCTTTTAATATTAGGTTGAGCCCTAAATTTGAATTAGGATTTAGAGTTAGGTTTCCACCTTAATAATTAATGATTAACATAGCTACCATTAGCTTATGAATAATTAATGCACCATTGATTATTCATAATGACGTGTCATGTATTTATACCTAAAAGGCATATAAATACGTGGAACGTCACAACTATAACATAAGAGCTCTTAATATAGGTATGCTCTTACTATTGGACTGCTTGAAATATCACAAATTCACTCTTTTGAAAAAGAGGACTAGACTTTCATCACTTCCTTTTCGAAAGTGAAAGAAAATCTTTTTTATTACACATTACAATTTCCTCGCATTAAGGAGAGACAAAGAGCATTAAACATGGGGCTAAGGTTCCATGAGTACACTTTCATTTGTAAAACAAAACAAAAGAAGACACCAAAAATATATGTGATATGCAACATTGAATTTTTTTTGGTGCAACATGTAGTCCCACCACATGATGTATACACATGTTTTATGCGTTGATATTGTAAGGATTTTTTATTTCTCCTATACAAATAATAAGCTTGTTTTAGAACCGTATATATACCCTGTAATTTGTTGTCTTGGCATGATAAATACAAGTTTGCATAGTGAATTACGTTATTTAGGTTGACCCTTCACATCAGCTATCACATGCGCCATGTCCTTTAAATCAATGCCAGAGTGATGAAAACTCTAGACAAACCAAACTCGTATCAGAAGTATAGTGATCAAACTTGGAAAAATGCAAAATAGCCAGTAATCTTAAATGCTAGGGATAGATACACTGTAATGGAACCATATACTTAGGACAAGTGCTTGAAGTTCCAAATTTGCATAGGATTTGGACCTCTTTATAGCTTGTCGTGAGCTTCTCGTCGATGTTAAATACCTATGTATCTATCTATCTGGTAAACATTGCTTAAATTACCAATATGTTGCACTAAGATCTTTGTCTAGGTTGAGAAATGTAACATGCTCCTATATGACTAGAGAACATTTACTAGTGCATTGTACGAAAATACTAAATTGTGGCTGAACCAATTCTGTGGCAGTTATTTAGGTGTGCATTTATTTAGGTGCACAGAAAACCTTTATAGTTTAACAACGCCTAAAGCAGTCACTACTGAGATATCCAAGGCTTTAGAGTTAAGTCAATACAAGATTCATATCAGGCTTGGATTGTCTACGATGTTTATACCTTAAATTACGGCTATTGCAGATTATCGTGATCCAGCCGTTGGGAGCCATCCAATCAATAAAGTTAAAAAGGGTTGTTAGGAACACAAAATCCTAGAGAAGACAATTCAACTAAAATAAAAAACGATGTTAGGAACACAAAATCCTAGAGTGGGAACAATATGTTTGCAAGATCTAAAGAGCATTTATGCATTAGAAAAAGAAACAAATAATAGAACAGAATAGAATGTACCTTTATCATCCACGAAGATCAATTGGGCTATGGGATCCAAACAAAGAGAGCAGCAAGAATATTGCTGTCAGGATTAAAAAAACCCCACCCCGAAGGGTTTTCGAGGGAAAAACCTTAGCAATAATAAGTATGCTGGTAGATTGTACAATCGTATAGGACAATTCAATACTGCCCCAGAGGACACAGCTGAGTTCGTGTATCTATAACCTCCTAAAGGTAGGATCCCAACAAGCCCAAGGATGTCGTGTACAACAACACATGCAATGGCTGATCAGGCATAACTAAGCGAATATACCATGCCCGGATATGATAAAATGCTGGGCAGGTCTGAAGGACATGGCATTCATCCTCATTGGCGCCTTGTTGGCAACGTTAACATAGCTTGTCCTCACGTGCCTCCCGAGTCCATCAACCTGACTCAATACGAAGGCAATGTGCACATGTGCGAATGGAAGCTATCAGTCTGCACCCGCGCGAATTGAAGCTAGCTTTTTGTGGGCAAATGGGTGCACTAATAGTGTTATAGGTGCGCTAGTACTATTGAGAAGTAGAGGAATGAAGATTACAAGTTTCGTTGAGAGAGAGTTTATGATCTAAGGTTCCACCACGATTCACTGTAGATTTAAGAGAGAGTTTGTGGTCTAAGGTTACATCACAATTCACGACTCTAAAAACGTAAATGTCAAGTTATATAGACAATTCAACGCTCTTAAAGTGTAGGCATAAAAGTGCCCGGCAGTTTTGGTGGAAGAAAATAATCGTTCATATTATTAAAATCTTGGAGGAAAACACAACTGGCCTGACCTATGTGATGATTGGAATTATGTGCTGTGATGCCGGATCAGAGCAGAGGACGAGGCGGCGGTAGGCAGCGCCGCCGCTCTACAGAAAGGGGCAAATTTTATGCCCTTATAAAAACTAGAAGAATATACAATAATATGAACCATGTGGTGATTACAAAGGCATTAATTTGTCCATTGCATGATATGCTTGTTAAGTAAGTCACCAAATTTATAGACATGCAAACAATCAATCTTCGATGACCTAATAAGAGCTTAGTTTCCGCTACACAAACTGCTAGCTTCCATCAAGGCTTAGTGAGCCTCCAGCATAGAAAATTGACCAGTTAGATGTTTTCACAGATGACTGCAGTATTTGTAATAAATGGATTGGTGGTTGTCAGAGCCATGGGTGGTCAGTTTTTGGGTGCCTTCACATTCACAAATCGGGAGTTTTTTTAGACAGCTATGGTCCATACTTTCTGGTTTACATTTAAATCTTTCAGTTAAACAAGGCTTATTTCTCAGATAAGCCCTGATGCTTTCAGACGACCACCCTCAATCTCTGGAGGTCTTTCCAACTCATCAAAATACCTTTTAGCGAAGAAGGATCAAATAGTAAGTAGATCACCAAGTTTAGCCTTTGTATTCTTGCAATACAAATGTCAGGTCTTAGCTTTCCTTAAACAAATGCATGATCAAAATGTGAAACTTAGACGAGGTTATCGTTTCCTTAAGTGCACCCAGTGACGTATCCGAATCCGGAAACCTACTTCATGTTTGCATTCTAAGGTAGCATACGTATTGACATGTATGTCAAATGGAGAAGCATTGTGAACGCATTTAGATACAGGCATATCTCTCATGCAGAGCGGATTAAGGAGATTTTGGCATGACTTGCCCCATTCATATGACATGCATGTGGTAGAAAAACCGAATTTTAGAATTGATATATCCAAGTGCTGTTAAATATATAGCACCTTGACCTACATCATAGCTCCAAGAGTACTAGGTGGTGGTGCCAAACACAACACAGATTGCAATGGGTGGTGCAATAATGGAAGGCAAGCATGATGCCTTTTCTTGTAGGGTAAAGGCTGCTGCATATTTTCATGATAAACACCATCAGGAAGCTTCCACCCAGGAAAACGTGCTAAGACAAACAATTTCTTGTGAGGGCAAGTTAAAATAAACCACAGGACAAGCAGACCGACTTTCAGAATGCCAAATTATCTATTTGCACGCTAAGATTTTTATAATACAGAGGCATAGCATAGCATATTAAAAATCAAGTAGCTATATGGGGGATCCAAACTGCGGGATTTCGTTTATTACACAGAAACTGACATGAATAAGCTTTGAACTTGCACCCCACAACTTGACAAGTTGCATATCTCAAACCATCAGTTCCATTAACTGGCATCAGTCAATCGATGCATATATCCTGTGACAACAAATACTCTATGAAACCCAACCCTTGAGTCCTGATAATAGTTAGGGGAATAGATCTAACCATTGTGAAAGAATATGTCCCTTATTTCAAGCGGATCGACGATATTTGAAAATGGCCCCAGCAGCTTGGATGCATTCATGGCACCCATGGGTCCCATTTTTATAGATGCAAATTTCGTTGCCAAGGTTGTAACCATAGCACTCCAATGACTGCGCATTGATGCTGGTGACAGAGCCATTGACATGTCCTGCTCAAGAAATAACGATGCATGCATAGTCTAAGGGTCCATAAGCTGGATCTATAGAATTAAGATGTTTTTCAAGGTTCCATTGGCACGGCTCCTAGATTATTGGCTCTGTTGCCTTTGATTCTTGTGAGTGATTCTTGTGAAGCACTAAACCTTGTCACTGTCAACTTTAATGTACAGTCAGTTCTCTGCAAGAACATCCTTATCTTTTAAAAAAGTTAATGGGAGATTCTTGTCCAGGATAATCTAGTTTATACAACTGTTTCTGCAGAGCAGTCCTGTGTAGATGGATGCTTTAAAAGGCATCCTACAAAGCTCCACCTCATTTCCATATGTTGGATCAAAGGAAAAACCGAACTAACTGCCTTATATGATGCATAATGGGTAATGTATAGACAGTTAAAGACATTTAACTGACAAAGGCATCTCTGGCCTTGAATTGATATACTCAAAGGAGATTTTTTATTTGTACATGTGCCAAATAAATGGTGGCTTTCCTCATCTGGATCATTGCATAGACTGGTTCTGTGCAAACACAACACATAACTTTTATGCAGCACCGTATCATTGATTTGGTTTAGTCTGCTGCCATAGCAAATGCCTTCAACACAATTTGCAAAGAGGACAAAGACGTAATTATAAATTAACTATACACTATGCATAGTTGATTCAAACTATCAAGCTAAATGTGATTTTGGCTTGCAAGTGCATCCCTCAAGACATGGTTCATCATTCTTGAAAGCTTACATAGCTAGGAAATCTCTTAAAGTTTACATGAGGTGACAAGGCCAATCTAGCATGGATTTTGCAAAGGACATATTAAGGATGAGGTTTATCTTTGCAGAAGAGATTTTGCTTTCTTAAACACTATTGATTGTGGAGGCTTCAGTTTGAGAAGAAGCTTCCAGCTAATCTCTTCTTCAAACCTGAAGCATTCCATGGGTTTAAAAGAGTGATTCCATGCAGGCCATGGTGCAGGATATATATACTAGGTTGATAGTTTTGAGTATAAATACTCTTGGGAATGGGTTAAATTACTACAGAATGTTGGACCAGAGGCTGCTATTTTCTATACAAGTCCTAAAAGGCCTAATTAGAGATATAAAAATAAATGTCTAATAGAAAATAAATGTATGATAGAACATAAATGTAGCCAAGATCAAGAAACAGAAATATAATAAAGACCAACCTTAAGGCAGAAGACTAAGGAACGATCACTTAATATTCCAGTTATAGTTTAAGATATAGGCAACTGGAAGACCAGAAACCTCAATTTAAAGTAACAGAAGGAAATATCAAAGCACCATGAATGGTGAGGCATTGGAATTTGACCTGTGATTCAACATGGTGCTCATGTTGACAACAACCAAAGGTGCTATTGATTACAAGGTCGAGACACATGCTATGCACATCTACCCAGTCTACTGACTGTAAGGACACAATACTAGCAGATAGATGAATTATTATCACATGTCGACCTTTAACTGAAAGAGATGATTTATCTATGTCAGTCTTAATACGCTAATAGGGCACAAGAAGCTATGGCAGAGACAAACTGAAATGCATTACAGTCAAAGTTAGTTAAACCAAGGATCATCACGACAAAACACAGGGTATACTTGAACTTTTAGTGCAGCAAATCAAAAGCTGCCATTTTTTCCGCTAAAATAAGTGCCTTTTCTGCAATTTTTCCTATAACAGCATTGAGATGCTCAATGCCAGGATTTGCGCTGTCAGAAGAGAAATGAAGAGGAAAAGAATGACGAAAGTTACAATATGAGGCAAAAAGGAAGAAAGATCCCTCTTCCAGAGCTTCCTACCGATATTCTATGGAAGATCTTGGCATACTTGACATTCACGATCTTTTTCGAGGTCATGCTTGCTTGTGAGCAAGCAATGGAAAGCTGCAATTTTGTTCCAGACTTTGCGAGGCTCCAAGCACAATCATATGGGCTAAGCACGATGGAGGGCATTCCAGAAGAAAATCGGTAGTTCTATGGGTCCCGCCAAATTTTGAATGAGGCTTGATGAATCCGAGGACGAGACATGCAATAACAGAGGGCAATGTATACGACGATGGCATATACAAAATGTTGCTATGATTTGAGGCATAGTTTGTGGGTTTAATGAGAATGGATGTAGAGAATTATTTCATGGTTGGAATCCAACAAGGGAACAGTTGGAGAGTAATTCCCAAGGATTTCAAGTAGCTTGCATGAATGTGTTGATACCAGCATCACCATCTCCTTTAAGCTAGTAGCTGTTTTGTTTGCAGTGGAAGAATTCGGGAGCGCCATCTATGTTGCATACGTAAATGCTCTGATTCAACTACGAAATAGTTTGGAACAAGGGAAGATAGTTCTGAGATGAAGATGTCCACTTCAAGATAAACTCAAGGAAGTTCTTTGGTAAAATTTTATCCCTATAATGAAAGTCCTTGAAGATCATGCTATAATCGTAGATGGATAAAGAGAAATAATAACCTTCGAACACCTTTGAAGTAGGATAGATGGTGTGTAAGAAGCTATCTCTCTCCACAACGCTATGAAAAGGAACGAATTAATTTTCGGTAAAAGAGGGGCCAATATTAATATCTTATCATAGGTCTCCATCAAGCTCCTGAAGGAGCATTCATGTTGCAAGGGTCACCGGCGTGGAGTTTAATGGCCAAACTTGATAATACCACATTTTTGCACAACATAAGCTCACACTGGTTCAGAGGTAAAAGATTCTTCCCATCATTGTATGTAAAGGTATGTTATCACGATCATGGTACTTTTGTTTTGTAAGTGAGACAGCTTTGCTTAATTACGATATGAGAAAGAATTGTTGGGAGCTTGGAGGATCAATGAGGTTGGCCACCAACACAGAAATTCACTCCTGTACTTGATTACATTTTGAATTATTTGTGTGGGGAAGCAAGCAACTCTAGGCGGTAGACACGAATCAATGGTTTATTGATTGATTAGGTGTTTTTAAGTTGTAATGATTATCATTGTATGCTTTGAACTATAGTGTTCAATTCTCAATGTTGAGCCTCTATAATGTTTAAATTTACAAAGTCTCTCGTTCAAGAACACCGAGCCCGCGCACTTACAATGTTCAATCCATAGAGTCTTTTCAAGAATATGCAACTTAGGTTGCTACCGTATATTGACCATCAATTTATAGTGATGTTTGCCAATCGATTAGCACCGAGATGATCTTCAAAGCCTTGTAGGTTTTAAGATCTACCGTGTGCGTAATATAGATTTTATTTATTTACTATTGGATATCAATGTCGTGGCCACCTACGCCTTGCCTCGCACTGAAAAGAGGGAGGAAAAACATTGTTGCAAGTATCATAATTGCAACTAGCACTTCCAACAATTGGCGACACATTATAGTTACAAGCATTATCTCCCCACTCGCATCCGAATCAACATTTGAGCTTCAAAGGTTGAGAATGATGCTACTAAGTATGTGTTCGAATCGTTACTAAGTATGTGTTTACAGATGAAATAGGGTTTATTTATTAGGTAGGTTGCTTACATAGCAATTGAAAAATTTACTCAAGAAGTTCCACATGTTCAAAAGATTTACTATGGTAAATAAGGCTTTAGGAATTACTATAGGATTCCACGTGTTCACAGCTTGAGAAATTTACTACGGTGATTCCATTCCTTGAATAGCATAAGAGTGTTTGATTCTATATCAATTAAGTTCTCCAATTTTAATGCTCGCTCATGCTTTTGAAACATTATAACTCATCAAATAAAGTTTTAAAGCAATGTCATTGCACCCTAAGTCTTATTTGTGTACACATTAGATGTTAAATTTGCACTTCAATAAATACGAATTTGCACTTAACTTATAGTTGGGATCCCAACATTCAGGAGTATTCGTGAGGTTCATATAGGGTGGGTAACAAATCATTAGAGGCAAACAACAACATTCAAGGTCTGGCTTAGGGTGTATTTGTATTTGATGCTCAAACATTGTCTAGCAACGCCTGCATTAATCTCCTACTAAGCTACATCGATATTGAATATAAGATCCAAATGTATCAAGTATAATAGGCATATTTGGATACAACCATGCATATATTTAAATAATAAACTATACTATCACAGTAGTGGCCTCCTTACATAATGACACAACAATTATAAAATCAAGAATTACAGAGCTTAACATATTTTGGGCACACTTTTCTCATTGTCGCCCACAACATTTAAGGCCTCAATTTATGCCTAGACATATTGTTGGGTTACAACTTTTGCCTGTATTGTTTCTACTCTGTGAACGATGCTTTGTAAAAGCTTTAAAAACTTCCAGAATGATGCCTAGATATATTGTTACAATTGCTCTATTGTTTCACTTCTGTGAATGATGCTTCATCAAGTGGAGTTTAACGGCCAAACTTGATATCACCACATTTTGGCACATAGCTCACAATTGGTGCAGAGGTGCGATTCTTCCCATCATTGTGCAAGGTTATCGTTTCATCATGGCACCTTTGTTCTATGACCCTGCTTAACCACGATATGAGAAAGTGACTGGTCGTGTTTCTGGAGGAACAATGAGAGGCTGGCCACTCTAACATGAAACTAACCACTAGTTAATTTTGAATCATTATGTGGGGAAGCAAGCAACCTGGAAGTAGAATACTAGCAAATCAATGGGGTTTATTGACTTCGATTTAGGGTGTTTTAAGTTGTAATGATTATCATTGTATGCTTCTTGAACCAGTGTTCAATCTCCTCAATGCTGAGCCTTCCCACGCCCTATAATGTTCAATGGCTAAAGCCTTTGTTCAAGCTAGACCCTATAATGTTCAATCCATAGATTCTTCTTCAAGAATATGCAACTTAGGTCGCAACCTGCAGTATTGGATCATCAATTTCTATAGTATGCTCGGCTAACCTGATTATGTACCTGATGGATCTTCAAAGTTCTTGTAGGTTTCTAAGATGACCATCGTGCGTAATATAGATTTTATTTATTTACTATTGATATCAATGTCAAAGGCCAGCGCCTTGCCTGCACTGGAAAAGGGAGGGAGGGAGGAGGAGGGAAAGTATTGTTGCAAAGATCATAATTGCAAATTACACTTCCAACACCATGACACATTATAGTTACGACACATAATAATAATAATTATACTCATACTTTATTGTTTTGCACCAAGTTTGGGTATTAACATATTATTCAATGCTTGAATAAACAAGTTGCAAACTCGGATTATGACAAACAAATTGAAACTAGCTTAGAATAGAATAAAATAGAACAGAATAGATTTTCAGCATCCAATTAAATCAATAACACGTAACAGCTTCAACCCATACAATAATAGCCAGTGTCATTAGGATTGTGGATTGCAATCCTCATTTTGAAAGGTTTTCTAGAAAACTTTGCAAGGAATTTTGAAGCTAGGTTTTTAGGGTTTTTGTTAAAACATAAATTACTTAACATTGATAGCATGGCACTTAATTCTAGGTACTATGTAGGATTTACAATTTTGTATTACATCATAATATTTTTAACAAAGTAATCAAAGGAACGAAGCCACACAGTTACAGAAACACTTTGTTATAATAGAATAGAATAGAATATGATTTACCTATCCACGAGACCAACTCACGCAGGGAATCTAAGTTATTAAAGAGAGAGTTAGTCACCAGGATTAAAACCCCACCAAGGGTTTCTGGGAAACCTAGTGCACAAGGATGTCGACATAACGCATGGCTACAATCACAAGTACAACTGAGGTTACCGCTCCGGGATGGGGGGGTGTAACCGAGTCTCAAGGTGATTCATTACTCTCCGGAGGTAATGATCCTTAACAGTTTTAAGCGTAGGTCAGTGTCGCCAGTAGCTCATGCAAGGCCTCGCTAGCACACCAACCGGTACCGAGCCCGGATATGCTCGCATTTAACAGTAGAAATATCACTTTTAGATGCTTCAATAGGAAGCAAATATGTAACAAAGAGGGGTACATAGTTTATACTTAAATTCTGTTAACAAAGTAAGTTTGGGGCCAACGATGAAACTTGGGTAAAAGGAATACCAAAACCGAAAGGAAATTTGAACAAATTTAAAGAAGATGTAATGTAGCAAGCTCAGATTACCACAAAAAGTTGGAAGTGGATGTAGGTGCATGGTTTATGTTCAATGCATTTCTAATAAACAGAACCAAAGTTTTGTATTGTTTACTATTCAACACACTCATCATCCATATAAATAAAGTCTTCCTTGCCATATTCTTCATTTTTGGGAAGATTCTAAGGCAATTGCTATAGCCATTCTCTAAGGTAGATAGGCAAATGAAACTACAAGGGAAAACAAAATAATGAATGTTGGTAACGGAGGCAAAAATCAATAAAATGAAAGCTAGGAAAGATACTATCAACTCACTATTATGGCTCTTCCAATTCAGCTCCCATGGTAGGGATTAGAGTCCACTAGAATTCCTTTAACTGTTCTTCCCCGTACTTTCACATTTTCATATTCCTACTAAAAAAATCTGATAGCTGGGCCTCGTTTTAAACAAAATTGACTAGTGTGTGGCCTCTTCCTGGCCACTAAAGTAGTGAGAACCAAATTCATAGCACATGCCTCGACGATCATGTCCTGCAAGAAGGTCAACCACACCCTCCTTTTGGACACAATATATCCACAAAAATTCAAACATATTGTGAGCGTCATAATGGTATATTGATTTCACGTTCACACACCAAGGCTTGTGCACTATAAACTTTGCTTCAACACCTCGCTATGCTCCATCTTACCCACAATAAATCCTTTTGTGCATGAAAAGCGGTGGGGTCTTGTACTACCGTGGTCATGACATAAATTTCGTGTTATTTGCCCCCGAAAACCTCAATCTATCTCTTTATAAACCTGGCGCTTATCATGTTTTGCTAGAGATGATGATTTACCTTCACAGCCAAAGACCCCATCATAGGGTCAATACTTTCCTGAGCTATTGATGCATGCCTTGTAACAGTCAAACATGTGACCTATATCAAATCTTCATTACGGAAGTTCCATTCCTCAAGACACTCATTCTCGGGTAATGGCATGTCATTGGTTGGTAAATCAATTACAACCAAATCGCACTCTAACCTCGGACTTACCACTGGCATTCTTTTGCTGTCTCCCTAGGGGCAAACCCCGTCTATATGTGGTCCGTATATGCCAAAGACATGCCCAGCATATGTTGGTGACTCGCCTCCAAACCGGGTCACGCCTGTGGTGCCCCTCGGGTCATCCAGCCCCATTCCTTCATAGGCGTGATATGGAGGGCATTGCCTAACAAAACAACCGATTGCCTTGATGGATTAGCTCAGAGAAACAAAACTCTGCACCGATGCTCCAGCCCTAGGCACAGGGCAGCTATGCGCCAAGAACGGGGATACCAAGGATGGAAGCCTCTCGTTACAACGACGAAGATTGTATTGAAATTATTCTCGAATCAAGTGTGATGACGATCCAAGTTTAGAAACCAACATTTGCACTTTCTAGATTTGCCGCCAGTTAGTGCCCAATTCCTCAGCGCAAATATAAATCCAGATGTGGACTTTCAAATCAAGGGCATTTATGGCTATTGCATTACCGGGCTCGTGAATGGGACATGCACAGATCACCGTGAGCGTAAACCCACATATGTTCTTCCAAAAAATCATTCTCGCATCGGAGGTGTGCTAGGGGTTATGTTCTTTGGTCTCCGTAGTAATTTTAGGTTTTTGGTATGGTGGTATTAAGGATACATGGCCTTTGCCATGGTAAGTGAGAAGATAAGCATGTTTCCAGTTCCAAGTCTGGAACCCCGGTACATGCCGCCCCTCCTCGCAGGAGGACCCTTGATCTAACAGGAGAACTGGTGAGCTAAGTGTCACGCTGATTTGCAAAAGAACAAGGAGAAAGAAATGTAAAGCAAAACGAGAACAATGTGATCACAATAAACAGAACAACTTCGTTGATGTCAATGAAGATACATGAGCCTCGCTAACGAGAAAACTGAATGTAACAGAGACAAGACTCAAACTCATCTAAAACCTTATGCTAGTTTCACCATATATGTTATAGGGGTACAATGGCCTTTGGCCCAATATAGACACTCGATCGACGGTGTCACCGGAAGGAGGCATTCTGATTTGTGGAATGCCACTGGCGTGCCTTTAAAGTACCGAACACGCCTGACGCCGGACGTACAAGCTGGTGACGGGCCACTTGTCCTGAGCGCCCTCTTGATGCTGGCCGTCTTTTGTCTCGCGGTCACTGGCTTTGATGATCGTACCCGCGGCTCGGGTTGTGTGATCCCTTGGCCTTGACTTGGTCCGCTTGATGTATGCTGAATAGTCCCATAATGCAGGAGGGCAGCACAGGATCAACACAAAACGACACTCGGTGAAGAAAGGGGAGGAAGTGATTCTGATGGCAGGAATCCAGCAGTTTGGTGCGATCCTGAATGAGGATCGCGCCATTGTGATAATTGCCAATGAGGTCCCGGGCGTGGTTTGGCAGCGCCGACTGCTTAGGCCCAAGGGTGCAGATCGGCATCAATGAGAAATTTAGAGCACACCATGTCTTCCTGGCAAAGATGTGCTCAAGGAACAAACCGGGTACTTGCGAAAGCAAAAGTGTGTCTGGAGGATCAAGGCACTTATGCCGTATTCGCTGTAATAAAATGATTTATGAGCACAGATGCATTTGAGAGCAAAAGCCCGTAAGGCTGCCTTGACGGTGGAACTGAAGTGGTCTGGTGTGAGGTGTGCGCTGCATTCCCCAAGAAGGTATCATCAAGGCCATGAAGAAAAGCACTGCCAGGACGTTGCCAACCACTATTAACATAGATCCACCAAGTGAGTGTCCAAGGTGGCACCATCCTCCCACTGGAGCTGCCCTGACAAAAACGGGATCCCACCCCGAGATCCGGCCGAGATCTGGAGGCGTGAGTCCACCCAGCGTGGCTATCCAGGACTGGCCCAAAAGTGGGAAGACGCCATCTTAAGAGAGAAACCGGGGCGTGGAGGAATTCAAGGAAGCATATGGAGGGAGCCATGCCCGTGGGCGGCCGAGCCATGTCCCCAATTCCTCCAACAAGATCTTGATCAAGAGCACTTATTAATTAATGGTCCCACTGCTGCAGTAGGAGTGGAGTGCAGGGATGAGGATTGACCCAACCCGCTGGGATGATTCCCTACTCAAGGCCACGAATTGATTGTGTACTCCTGCGTCGTGATATAATTTGGGCAAACTCAGATCCTCGTGGATGCGCTAAATTGCATCTGTTCCAATGTTTCAGCCTGCTACGTAGGTAAGTGCTGAGCAAGTTCGCATGTACGCTTGTTCAAAAGTCTCGAGATCGCATCGATCCTTGATATAATCGAAGTTGGTGGGCACAATAAACCAAGCAAAGATGGGAGTTGCTCTAAAAATACTTATGTGCCTCATCTTGAAATTTATCATGGATATCAGCCAAATAGAAGTCATGAAAACATAGGCCATGTGTCAACAACCCCTAAGATGACCAACCGATCTTCTGCTGCATTTGTTGATCAAAGACTAGGAGGGCACAAATAAACCCTTATCTTCCACAGTAAAGATCCGCCAGATGTAGAAAATCTGTGACCGCGGAGTGCCCTGCTGACAACTCCGCCATTTGCCGCTGCACCACTTTAAGAAAAAAGGTGCCGCCACCACACATAGTCGAGATAATCGAAGGAGTAGAGAAGCACATGTGGATGTTGGTAACAATATCGATATATCCTTCCGCTTATTTGGCTCATGGATTGAAATAAATGGGTCAGAGCCGGGCCTCGAGGTCACCATCCGGTTCTCTTTTTCGGGAGGAGAAGCATTTGAACGTGCCCAATCTGGCGATGAGAGAGGACGTCTTGTGAGTATGAGCCTAAGCGGTAACTTCGCATCATCAATGATCTTTGCTTTAGCCTGAAGCTGATCTTGAGAGTGAGTTGAGAGACTGAACGTGATGATGGAGTCAAAAGAGGTAGACCGGTATCACGCCCCGGAGGTCCCCGAAACTTGCAAATCGAAGCTCATTATACAAGGTGTGGAGTTTGCCACAATCTTTGTCCTTAGTCGCCTGTGAGGGTATCCTGGCTTTGACGTGTTCCAAAGAATTTTGAATTGTGGCCTAGTAAATCGAAATTGCTGACTCAAAGAAGGTGCCAAGTTTTGATCTTTGTGCATTCTGAGAGCCCCAGCCTCAGCCTCGTAACAGAGCCTGCTTTCTTGTAAGCCTGTCCTCCAGAGGAAACTTTGTAAAAGCTGGCAGCTTGAAGGTCTCTCGAACTGCCAAATGGGCCCCGAGGCCTCCAGAAAGGATGCTTTGAACCCCATCTCATGAGAACCCTCCCTTGATTTTGGAACTTGGAGAACAAAGAGGCTTTGAACATCCCGGCCGGTATTGGATACGTGGCTTCGGGCGAGGATGTGGAGGCAGGACCTGTTGTGGTCATGGTCTCGTGATGTCCGAGAGAGTACACGGAAGTGGAGGGCATAGTTTCGAAGTGATGACGCAGGAGATGCTGACATGCATGGCTCTGTGTTTAACTTGACCAGAGAAGTATGGCGCAGGAAGGTACCGCTGGTTTTGAGGATGAAGCAGAGATTATTTTGAGTGGGAGGGCGCAAATGGAAAGGGACACAGAACAGGAAGATATTGACGGATGACGGCCGAAGATGGCTCCAACGAGGCTTCAAAGATGTAGGAGGGGCAGCCCGAATGCGGTCTACTTCATGAAGGAGGCGGTAGAACAACATTCTGCGGGCTAATCAATATGGTGAGGAGCGGATGGTTGTAAATTACCATATTATAGAACGGCTTATTGATATGCGGGTGTTCTTGACAGAATACCCAAGCAATTTGGCGCTACGTAAACTTTGACAAAAGTGTCGCGGGACTTTGCAATATTGGTGAGGCGATGCATGTTTGCTTGATAAGAAGGAGCGCGAATCGAAAGGGACATCTATGTCCGGTAAGGCAGCCCAAGATAAAGCAAAAGACATGTTTGCAAAGGAATACGGAATACCCCGTAAATCGTGGTCGAGGCAATGGTGGTGCCATCGACCAGCGAGCACATCCTTCTGGCCGTTGACGCGTGAGCCGATGAACCCATTTCAATTGTCTTGGACGGGGCCGGAGGTCCATTTAAGTAGAATTGTGAAGCGCCATGTCAGCTTACCACGCTCATCCAACTATTCCAATTGATAAACCCTTTCCTTGAGTGCAAGTAGTGGATTATGTGCTGCAGCAAGTTGAAACCCGGAGAGTCGTAAAGAATATATTTAAAAGGCATCAAAGCTTCTTGACCATAAACCAGTTTGAAAGCAAGGGGATTCACCGTTTTTGCTACAACGCCCGGGAGTGACCTAGGGTTTCTTTCACCCATTTCCATACACGATAATGAGTAGGGGGTTTTTGCCACCACTTGGGGTAAACTTTGTAACGGAAGGCCTAATTTGGCCTTCAAGAAATCGTGATATCGGGTGTTTTGATCACCCTGATGCACCATTACGGCACAAATTTTACTATATGAACCCCGGATTTGAAAGGAGTGTGGCTGTGAGCAATTTTGAAATCGGGTGTTGTAAGCCCAAAGAATAGTAGGCAACTTATCTTGCCAATCTGTGCGTAGATAGTGATGAGAGCAAAGGATGATTTTAGTGGTACTATATCGTAATAAGGGTATCACTATTTTGGCGTATAATCTTATATTCGAAACTTTTGAAGGCGATAAATTTTGTTCTTCAAGAATTTCACAGAGTGCATGTGGCTTATAAATATTAATCACAAAAAGTATTTGTTTAGTATTTGTTTATTTGTTCAAAATCTTACCATGGTATTCTTGTCATGAGTGCTGGCTATAACGATACATAAGAGCCACTCAATTGATGTCGTAGTTCTCATTTACTTTTTTACTGTGATATGAGAATACTATTTTCCTCAAATGTGATTGTATCCCATGTAAAGACACTGCAACGGCATGGCTTTATCATGTTCTATAGTATACTACATAGATAAAATAAAAATTCAAACCCTTCATCTCTGATACTCCCCATTATAAGGAAATTGATAACCCATGTTCTTTAAGTAGGCCATATGTCATGAGAGATTTATGAATTGGCATTATTGATAGAGAGGCGAAAACTCCTTCAACGAGTCCATAGCTGACTTAATGTGGTAGAAGAGGGAAAGCTTCTCCAAAAATTTGGCGAATTAATCTTACTATTTTACTAAGTAAAACCTATCACATAGTGGCAAAATTTTAAAAGTCCAAAAATATAGCAATTTCATAAATAGCCACTAAAATCAAATACTGATGAGAGTTTTATTGGTGCTTTCATCCAATCCATTGCCTCGAGGATAATAAGGTGTACTCTTCCGTGTTGGATGTGAAGATAGTCCCACAAATTTAATGGTATGATTGACAAATGCACCACGATCACTGGCCGTAAGTTCCGCGGACAAACCAAAACCCGCGTGATGATGTGCGTAGAGAACCCTTACCGCGGCCGCAGCAAGCGGTCCGGCGCACAAGCCCGCCCATTTGCAGCATAACCGTGGCGGATGATCAATATAGCGGGCACGGTGCTACCGGTGGGTCCATGGGCCCCACAAAAATCCATTCCCATTTGCTGAAGGGATGCGGCGGGCGACCGGGCGCCAAAGGGGAAGAGCCGCCACGGGTCGCGGAGTTTTCCCACACGCCGACAGACGCCACACGGCGAGCATGCCGCAAGCATCTTTGAAG
Source organism: Isoetes taiwanensis (assembly GCA_021234155.1). Taxonomy (NCBI): domain Eukaryota; kingdom Viridiplantae; phylum Streptophyta; class Lycopodiopsida; order Isoetales; family Isoetaceae; genus Isoetes; species Isoetes taiwanensis. The sequence goes on along the minus strand of JAJEKV010000044.1, from coordinate 4,786,898 downwards.
AGCTGCATGTAAATATCCCGGCCAAAGAATTTTGCGCAGGCCGTGAAGGCTACCACTAAATGACCACCACCAAGCCCACCGCGGGTCCGCCGAACAATACTCCGGGCACCCCATGAGGGAGGACATTAACGACGTGAGTAGACCATGCGTCTCTTTGGCCCCATTTGTACAAATGCAAATGGCCCGCAAACTATGGTATACCCATGGACCTCCTGAAACCCACGGTGGCGGAGCGAAGCTTTTCCGAGAGAGCGCCGGATCCGCAGGATATAATGGGTGAGAAGATACGTTGAAAGTTTTTAAAACCAATGGGGCGGCCGTGTAGAATTCGAACAATTGAGTGTTTGAAAGGCGCCGATACACCCGGAGGTGATCATCCGTGGATCCGCTAATCGTGCACCACATGAGACTTTGGCTCGCTTTATGGATAATTTCAAAGGGAGCGAACTTGCAGAAGGACCCAACGAGCACCACCAGATGGCTTGTTGATCAACAAAGAAGAGCTTGATGATCAAACAAAGAACTTAATTTGGCTGCCCAACAATAATGGAACGCCGGACATGTAAGAAACCCAAAAGCCTCCTGGGTGGTGCAGTGCAGCTGCGCCCAGCAGATTGAGTTTGCCTGGCGAAGGACTGGCTTTTATCCGTGTGTCAACATAGGCCTCGAGAAAAGAACAACACCACCGGTAAAAGCAGAGACGTCATGAGTTGCGGAAGGGCTCTCTGTCGTCCCATTGAGGAGGAAACACCCGGCCCCAGTAAGTACAGCCTAACTGAAACTGCTGGGATTCCCAAGCCCAGCGGATTCATCACCCGTAGTTTAGTGAATGGATCACTATGGCCGCAAGTCCAGAATGAAGGAAGGAATAATTAACCTTACCCAGAAAGAGCGAGTCTCTCGATATTAGATGGGTGCTGAGCCTTTCGTGACACAAATCGGATGATCCGTGGATGATGCCTTCTTGACCCACTACATGGCTCCAATACCAAAACGCCAAGGTGACATGTAGTACCCGGATTAAGATCAATGCTAGACTCATCATATTTTTGAAACAAAGCCCAATCATTCAAATGATCATCCAGAGCCTAAAAATCATCTTGAAAGATCCGAAGAAAAGGTTTATCCTTCTGCAAAGTCTTCAGAAAGAGCTGCAGGTTAAGGTCGCGCTGGAAAGGTTGAAGGAGAGTTTGAGACCAAAAGGAATTACCCCGGTGGCAAAAAAGCCCTCACCTTTAGATGGTGAAGGTAGTTTTGAGTTACCTTCTTTCTTGCTAGAAATTCTGACTGTACCCCGAGAAACCATCCATGAAAGAGTATATCTCATGACCAAAGGAACTTCTTCAAGAACCCTGTTCCTGAAGGAGCGAAAATGACGCACGCCCGCGGGCTTGATTGAGTTTCTCGAGTCCACGAAAACGCTGATCTACCATTGTGTTTGAGAGCAATGACAATGGGGCTCACCCATTCGTAATGTTTTTGACCTCATAATGTGCGCCAGCCAAGAGTTTGGTCAATTTCTTGATGCGGTCACGGTAATTTGGCGCTTATACCTGTCATAGATTGGCATCAGATTTGTAGGAATGCGGAGAGTTCCCAACTCTTCTTTTGATACCCCCAAGGTCTTTGTAGCCCAAGCAGCCATGTTTGAACTTTGAATAGCTGGCCACAACACAGGCTTTTATAGGTGGAAGGAAGATTTGGCACTAAGCGACAGGTTGATTGTTACCAATGTCCATACCCACTCGAGTTTGAATATGAGGAACAACCTCCAGTCTTGGAACCTCATGTGGAGTCGAGGTTGAAGCATGACTGGAGGAGCAGATTTTGAGTGGTGAAGAAAAGAGAAGCCGCCGAGCGCCGTTAGCAAAGGTTGCCGATGACGGCATGAACATCAGCCTCCAAGAAGTGATGGTGTCTGGAAAATGATCAAGACGTTGAATGTGATTGGCCAGAAGCCAGTAAGGGTCCAAGAGAGCAAACAATCACTGTCTCCTTCTCGATTCAAATATTATCTCACCCAAGGATCAAAGATACTGTGGTAGGATGAGAGAGGTGTCCCACGGAGGCTTTGAACGAATAAATATTTTGGCTTCTTCGCAGTCAAGGTCGGAGATGGAAGGTTCAAACACCCCACGTAGATCATTTGGGCCGCCCAGGATCCATGGTGGCATTGAGATGTCCATCAGTGATAACAAGCTGTGGTCCGGTGGCCTGGGCAAGAATGAGCGATCACTCAGGCCCGGCGAGAAAAGGTCCTCCGACCAGCATTTCATAATCACCGTGGATCTTCCCGTGGCTTCCAAAACACCAAATTCCAAGGTAATTTTGAGATCACCAGTTGATATGCAGAAGAGGAGTGACGCCTGGAGGGCGCGTGGATATGAACATTGGCCAACTTGATGTCATAAGGGCCTGTACAATTGTTTGATGCCTCAATTGCTTCCGAGTTTATCGTTAATAAGATTGACACAAAGACTACCACCATCGACACATGATTGATGTGCCGATTGCCCACCGTGGCGTGCACCATGGTGTGCTGAAGGTGGCAAATAGCTCCAACCGTAACCGCTGGAAGAGGTAACTGATCTTTGGAGAGTCGATGGTAGTTTCAAATGGTAGCTGTGCTCAAGGAATTGATCTTGGCGAAGTTTCTTCCCTAAGTTCCAAAGGAACAAGTGAAAAAGGGTCTCAGGGTCCGGAAGTTGAGCCGGAGCGGGGTAAGGGAAGCAGAGACTTTGAGAAGCTCGCACCTCAGCAGCGATATATTTGGATATGGCTGAGAGCGTGCGCCGCATAGATGACGACGCCGCTTGATGCCGGGCTGAAGCCTAGTAGTGGCACAACATTTGCTGCCAGCGGCCCTCCCCGCATGAGTTTCAATACTTTGTCTCACTTTAGGCATGGACGGGAGGCATGAGTTTGTCAAGATCGTGCAATAAAAGTGGAATCTTTTTTCATCCTCATGAGGGACTGTTTCCAGCCAGCAAAAGTGGTGTTGCTGGTCGCGGGAGGAAATGATGGTCAGCGGCTGAAGCTCGCATGACGCGGGAGACGAGACCAACTCACTCAAGGCTGGGGCTTTCATTATTTATGGACTTTCCATGTAAGTCCATAAATATCTCAAATTAGCCAAGTGGTAAGAATATAGGATTTTTCTTGAAAATATAGGGTTATGTCAAAAGAACTCGGATTCCGTGCGGTAGTCACATGGCAGGTCGTGGAACCCTAATGCGACTTTTTAGATTTTGTCATTTCTTGTTATTAAAAGCGAGCCAGCACTCGAATCGCGGTGTTAGGTGAGGTAGGAGGTCCTTCATCCAGTCTCTTCATTCAATCTCTCTGCAAGGGCCTCATTCGCTTCTCTTACATTCATCTCAGACACTCAAAAATGGTGAAGCCTTTCCACACAAGGCGCAGACGGGACACACTCATCACTGAAATGCAATTTCATATTAGTGAGGCAATCTCAGGCCGGGCGAATCTCGCCTGGTGCAATGGAGGTACAAACGAGATGAACCAGATCCGAACGAGAGAAGGCCTGTCAAGGATGGGTTGATGTATGAATGACGAGGAACAACCAGGGTGGAGCCGGAGGACTGTCATATCTTTAAAAACCTTTTATTTAAGTGGCAAAGGCACTCAATAAAATGGAGGACGTTTGATGCACAACACGCTCCCATCATGGCGAAGAAGCTACAAGAAGCAAAGAAGACAATGCGAAGGTTTGGTCACCAAGTTTACCTGCCAACGGTGGTCACTCTCAAAAACTTGACAGATCACGGGATTCAAATAAGATGAGTTCGACCGGAGGATGTTATTGAGGTTGAAGTGGGCACGAGTGAAGTTTCGGTCTCTTTTCTAATATATATGTTGTCTATTATCTAGTATGTTTGTGTTGAATTAGCCAGCTGTCTCTATAAGACCTATGTATTTTCTTTATCTAAAAGAATACTAAACATTGAAAGTAATACCCAAAATTTCGGACATGTATTTATTTTCTCTCCTGGTCAATGTACATAAGAGTTTTTCACTCAATTTCAAGTAAACCTATATAGTAATATGGAAATTGCCACCATAATTTGCCACCTGCTCACTCTAAATATACATCGAGTATGAGATGTAAAATTGGGCGCCTACCAATTTGCACCGTGCTCACCTAAAGACATACATGAGTATCAGGAGACTAAAATTGGGCGCCCACCCACCCTCAATTTGTAATCAGTTAGCAAAACATACTCCTTGGTGCTTAAGGGTCCACCTCCCTTCACCGACGTAGTTGTGAGCAGCCTGCTTTCTCCCTCACCATGGTGCCGCTTAAGGAGTTTATCCGGCGAGGAATTCTTTAAGTTAGAAACAGGAGCATCCCTTCAATTTGGCCTCAACATCATCCTCCTTCCTCATCCTCGGCCCTCCTTCTTATCTCTTCCTCGGCCCTCCCTTCCCTCAACTTCCTCGGCCCTCCTCCTTCCTCAACTCCCTTCCTCCTTTCTATATCCCTTTCTTTGCTCCTGATGGAAGGGTCCACATGTTGAGCTTCTTGAAGTTCCAAGACAACAGAAGGCTCGATCCTTGAGAGTGAAGCAGAACTTCGAGCTACCCTTTATCACATCTTGCACACTGGCTGTAGTGCCCGCCAAAGCATTAATGTTATCCTTCTTTCTTTCAAAGAAAGACATGTCCCTTTGCTCCAAAACCAACCTTCTCAAATGGTCTGGTGGAGAGAATCTTAGACAACCTGAGAAAGTGGATTGCAACCTTGCACCGCTTGTGCGAATGGACATATGAGGTGGAGAGTGGACACTACAAAGACTTGCCTTAAGCCACTTGCTTTCTTTTACCCTCTGCTATTTTTGCAATGCACGGGCTCGATTTCTTCCTCATCCAAAGATTACTGAGTTGATCAAAACCGAGTAAGTTTAAGCTGCATATTCTCATCACTTCAAAGGCGGAAGTGGCTGGGCCCTTCTCGCATAGCTGCACGGCTAAAGGATCCTCCAGAAGAAATCAAGGACACCGTGATCCCTGATAAATTTCGACAAGGTATGTGCATGTCCTCGAATCTAATTGATGTGGCAAAAGGGCACCGCGCCCTCCTGCCACACTCTTGTCACCCCAAGGTCAGGACATAACCAAGATGCTGCAGCAAAGCACACAAACCTTATAAGGTGGTACTGGAAAGAAATAGACGCACCCCGGGTTTAAATCATACTTCTGGGCCGCACTCATGATCGAGGTTCTTCTATGCCTCCACTTTCTGCGCCGCGAACTCAATCCTCTTGAGGATGGTCCGCATCGCTGAAGCATAGATTCAGGTCATTCATTGCAGGGCAGCTGCTTGGTCCTGGCTACACACAGAACGAGAGTCCGGTACCGCGAACATGAGAGGAAGGGTTTCTTTAGGATCATGGCACGCCTCCCACCCATACACGACTACCCCGCCTATAGTCTTCATGGCGGACAAGCATTCACCAAACGATCCGGATCGGATAAAGATCGTGATCCAATATAATTGCTAGTCCGTAGCACACCGACCCAACCAAGAACTCGGGTAATCCTCCATGCTTCATTTCTTGATATTTCTGAAATCACATCTAACAAACCGAGCGCAGGGTATTGACCACATCAACCGACATCCCTGCAGGACCGACACGGAAGATTTGAATGATTTGATCCTCCTTCCACCGTCCACGCAGCAGATACTCATCAACCTTCGTGGATAAGAGCCTTTGAAGGTTAAGCTTTTCCTCGCTTTTCTCCCTTGCGGTTACATCAACCCAATCACCTACACTATAACATTAACATCAAATTCTCCTGAATATAGGATGAATTTTCCTCAAATCACATATGTTGTCAACTACGAAGCTTCTTCATATCTTTGAGATATTTAAGGAGTGCACGCCGAGCATTGCTAATCTTCACTACCAAGACGGATTTTCATGACACTTCTTCCAAAGATAATTTTTGTGGTCTTGCGTACGCGGTGGCTGTCATAATCTCCGCCAAAGTCTTTGCAGATCCATTGATGGACTTTGAAGGTCGGCACTTGTTATTCGGTGAACATTCTCACCGGGTCCTTTACCACTATCGTCTCACCCAATTCATCTTACCGGTCTTCATAGAACAACTGATCCACTTGTACGCATTATTATCCCAAGTTTCGGCTATCCAAGTACACGGCAATCGTAGCTTCGCATGCTAAGCTTCTTCAATGTCTGCTATAGCGAGCCAATCCGCCAAGACAAAGATAGTAAAATTTAGTATATTTGAAATATACAGCCTCAAAATTTAGCAATGCGGTCAGCCAACATGCAATGCACATGAGGGTTATCGCAAATTGGGCGCCCGCCCACCTCATAGACATGAGGATGCAATTTAACATGCTATATTCACATGGCTAACCCAAATTGGGCGCAAAGCTCAATTTCATATAGCCAAGGAGATGCACTTAACATGCTATATTCATACAACCCAAATTGGGCGCCTACCAATTCCTTATAGCCAAGTGGCTACAAGACATGGTGAGGCCCAGATGGAGGCACAACCCACCTGGGCGCCCAATTTCATAATCAAGGGATGCACCGAACATGTGTCATGTACTGGCATCCGGGGTGCCCGCGCCCGCCCACCATGTCGGAAGCCTTCTAAATTGGGCGGGCGCCCAATTTTATGTAATAAGGATGCGACGGCATGGTTAATGCAACATAAGTCGCTTGAAAACTGGGCGCCTCCACCCCATATAGCCAAGACGCCTGCAAGAAACAGTTGCCGATGACCCAGACATGGAGGGCTCCCAAATTGGGCGCCCGCCCAATTTGATGGCCAAGGGAATGCAATTTCACAGTGTTACACTCCACATGGGGGCCCCAAATTGGCTACCAATAGATTTATGACAAAAATGGCATCGCATCCACACAATTAGAAATGACTTAACGAATACGCGCCATCTGACAGTCCGCCATTTCTGCCCATAGACTGCCCATTGATTCCTAAGCGTCAGATTTGTCAAGTAGACATCCTCGATGGATAGTATTCTTGGTGATATCGCTGTTTCCTGGCTGACCTCACATAAAGAGAGGGGAGTGAGGTTCCCCACAAGACACGATATTTCTTTTACGTAGAAGAAAAGATAAGATCTTTCGGCGAGCCTTCATGGCCATTCCCAACGCCGTTGATAAGAATTTGGGCAATCATAGCAGAGGTGATTGCCATTTACTAACCAATTCTCGTGATTGTCCAAATCACCGGCCTTCTTCCACGCCCGCTGGATCGGATCAGGGTACAACATCCGACAAGGTGGAATAAGTTTGCCGATATTCTCATCAATAATCTCAAAGGCAGAGTTTTATACCTTCGCACAAAGCCGCAGACGGGCTAAACGACCGGAGAGTTGTGAAATCAAGGATGACCGCAACCCCTCTCTAGCATAAATTCTCGTGACTAGGTATGTGCATGTCCCGGAATCCAAATGGATGTGGCAAAAGAGCACCGCGCCCTCCTCGCACTCTTACCACACCCCAAGGCCGATACAACCAGTATGCTGAAGGAAAGTAGACAACGTTATAAGTGGTATTGAAAAGAAATGGATGTATCGTCGTTACTCGCTGCACTCAAGGATCGGTGGAAGGAGCAATACGTAACTGGAACGTGAAGTACATCAA